>CM046471.1:13644103-14244103 GCA_025506415.1 Flaveria robusta | reverse complement strand
ACATTTTTGCCCACTTAAGTTTCAAAGTTTATAGTTTTTACCCCAAAGTTTGTTTTCTTCTAATTTTTCACCAAAATAACATCTTGGGGATTCTAACTTACTGAAATAATGAAATTTTTATGGGTTTTTAGGCCTCTCATTTTAATTTTAACATTTCATCTAAAATCACCCGGTTTAGGCTCGTTTTTCATGTAAACCATGTTTTAACCCAATAACCCACCAAATCCGACTTTTATCACTAGAACATTCATTTTAGAGCCTGGAATTCTTTTTAAAAATTTTCAAGTCTCTAAGTTTTCTTATTTTTAAGGGTTTTACCACTTTTCAGGTCCCGGATAAGTTCATTATTACCACAATCCGGCCCTTACCATATTCCCATGTAACACCCGGAAATTTTAAAAGGAAAAGAAAAGCAAAGAAAAAGGAAGAAAAGCAAAATAACCCAAGTTGAGGGGTTAAAGTTGTACAATGGGCAAGTTTGATATTAATTTGTTTAAAAGGTGGTCATGGCCGCCCATGACCCCTGTACCATCTTCCTGTTGATTTTCTAGAGAGAGAAAGTAGAGAATTCTCTTCGGTTTTAGAGAGAAGAAGAAGAAGATGTCAAAATTCAGGTTAGTTTTCTGATTATTAGGGTGTTTCTGGCTGATTTTCAGCTTTGAGTATGTGCTTATGGGCTTGTATGTGTGTTTGGTTGTGTGTTTTGGTGTTTTTAGGTATTTGAGCTCATAAGCATTCGGGTTTGAAGAAGTCTTACTCGGAAGTTGCAAGAGGTGAGTTCTAGATCCCTGATTTTTAAATGTTTTAACTGATTTTGGGGCTGAAAATGCATGTTTAAATGTTTTTATAAAATATGCGTGCGTGTACCCGTATGTATGTGTATGTGCCCTGTTGGGAGGGTGTATGTTTGGGAAATTTATGATTTTGTTCGTGGTTATATGCTTGTTAGATGCTTAGTATGTTAGAAACTAGGCTAGAACAGGTTAGATTGATGAATTGAGGTTTGAAAATAATGATAGTTAGAAAAGTAGTTGGTCATGCGCCTAAGTGCTCATGCGCCTGAGATCATGCGCCCAAACAGTACCCAAACGCCCAAGGTTCATGCGTACAAATAGTGCCCATGCTCCTAGGATTATGCCCAGGAGCCTAAGTATGCCCATGCGTCTAAGTCTTCCAAACACCTAAGTGTCCATGCGCCTAAAACAGGCTCATGCGCCTGAATAGTACCCATGCACCCAGAAATCTGCCCATGCACCTAAGTAAGGCTCGTGCACCTAAATAGTGCCCATGCGCCTGTGTCGCCCATGCGCCTAAATGTTCATGCGCTTGCATAGTGGCCGAGCGCCTGCATAGTGCTCATGCGCCCAAAGACTTAGAAAATTTTCTGAAATTTTCGGAAAAGAGAGACTTTTAGGCTATGACTTGGGATGTTTCCGGGGATGATATGTGATGATTATATGATGATGTTATGCATGTTTTTGGCTTGTTTCCTTTATGTTCCTATTATGTATTTCTCCATGGCCTTATGTGGTGTGATTATGTTAATGGATGAAAAGTATTATCTTAACGAAGTGAAAGATCTAAGATAATGAAAGTGGAACATAGTGAATGAACGAATGAAAGTCTTGCAAGCAAAATGTAAGGAGGTTCACAACTCCTTGAGATTTGTCAGCTCAACTATGTGACATACAGCGTGCGATCTTGGCTGTCCCATGAGGGATTCACACACAGGGGAATCAGTCTTGGTGACTGTTCCATATGTACGAAACGGGGTCCTTGTCGCTAAACCCTAGATTAGTTGGCTTCGTGCCCAAGAGGGGGGTTTACTATATGACAGGACCTAGATAGAAGTGAAACATAATGTAACGTGAGAAACGTATGAAACGTGCGATAAGTACGAAAAGAACGATGACGGAAGATAATAATGCTATTATCTATGTGTATATATAATGTGTGATCACGTGCGAAAGTATAAAAAGGTTTTAACGAATGAAAGGGAATATATATTTTTATAAAACTAGAACTCACTTAGCAACGCTGACTTTTATGCATTTTCAGTTGGCAGGTAATGGTTGCTGAGAATGGCATGGGGTGAAGCTACTTGGCAAAGATTTTGACTGGCATCCATTTTGTGTAACAATGAAGTTTTGTGTAGTGATGAAACCAAAAGATGATTTGTAATATAAGGATGTTGTAAACAGTAATTATTAATATATGAAATGGTTTCGTTAAATTTTTCCACTGCAAATGTTAAATAGAATTTATGTGATTTGGAAACAGTATGTGCGATGATTTTCCAACTGTGAGTGTCCCGGGAATGGGGCCTTACAAGTTGGTATCAGAGCTAAAGTTTAAGAGAAACGGTTAAATATTTTCCAATAAACCTAAACTTAAATTGAAAATGGGACAAATGGAAGGATGCCAGCCCAAGTAGCTACGTGCCATCAGGTATTTTCTTTAATGTTAACCGGTATACTATGCGCATGTTATTTGAATTATGTGCTTTTAGTAGATTTGGATACTGATGTAGTCAGGATAGGGAATGCTTGGGGTATGAAGAGTAAAGTAAGTGGCTAATCACAACTGGCCACTGTAATTAGGGACTTACTATACTTGACATAAACTGAGCTATTACCTTGAATGACCGTGTTGGTGCTTTAATCTTATAGTGTGTTTAGAGGATTGCTGGTGGTAGATCTTCGAAGGCTTCGAGAGGTGGAGGTCGTGGTGGATGTGGTGCTGGACCGCGTGCCACAAGAGGTGGTGCTAAGGCTGCGGAAACGGCACCTGAAGAGCCTGAGACTCATCAAGAAAGGTGGTGATGAGAGTGCTAATCTGAGGGCCTCGGTGAAAGAGGCTGTTGTTGAGGAGGTTCATCAAGTCATGCAGACGATCCTGCCGTCTGTGTTGGTCGAAGTAATCAGAGTTATAAGGGAGGATGAGAAGAAGGAGAAAGAGAAGACCGCGGGAGAAGCAGGGCAACGGGAGACTGAGACGGTTGTCCCAAGTGATGAGGAGGAGGAAGAAGCGGTGCAAGGGACAGCTCGGGGCCGTACTTATGGGGCATTCCAGAGATGCAAGCCCCCAACTTTTGATGGTAATGGCAACGCTGCTACTGCTCATCGATGGGTGAGAGAGATGGAAGCTGTGCTTGATATCAGCGAGTGCAGGGAGGACCAGAAAGTGAAGTTTGCTACTCACTCATTTGTGGACTCGGCTTTGTGCTGGTGGGACAATATTATCCAGGCCGAGGGTAGCAGGGTGATTGGAAAGATGAAGTGGGATGAACTGAAGAAGCTGGTGATTGAGGAGTTCTGTCCTCATAGGGAACTTGACAAGATTGAGAGAGAGTTCCTGTAGCTGGAGGCGGGAACCATGACGCACCAACAGTGCACCACTAAATTCAACGAGATGGCGCGACTAGTGCGAGATCAGGTGACACCTGTGTCACGAAAGATAAAGAGGTACATCCAGGGATTGCCGGCGGATATTCGCAGGCACATGATCGCCGCCCGGCCGAGCACGTTTAGGTCGGTGGTTGATCTTGCGGGAAGGTTGTACGATGAACGGGAGGTGGCAGTGGTTGAAGTGAGCAAGAAGGGTGGTGGTGGTGATCGAAACTGGAACGGGAAGCGGTTTGGACGCGGTGGTGTCGCTCCAAACAACAATGTTGCTAGGGTGGATGGCCAACATGTAGCCACACCCGGTGCGAGGGCAAGGAGGTGTGGTAAATGCGAAAGGGAGCATACGGGGGAGTGCAGATGGGGATCGAATGTCTGCTTCAAATGTGGGAAGCCCGGTCACATGGCTCGAGAGTGTGGGGCTGTGAGATGCTATAACTGTGGGGAAGATGGCCATCTGAGCAAGGACTGCAAGAAGCCGAGGGCTGAGAGTTTCAGGGCAAAGAAGAAGGCTGGGAGTGAAGGGCAGAAGGCGAGCGCCAGAGCTTTCACGATGACCAGGGAAGAGGCTAGGACGGACCCCGATGTTATGTCAGGTACTTTCTAGTAAACCAAACTCTTGCTTCTATGTTATTTGCTTATGGTGCTAGTACGGTTAATGTTACACTATGGCACAATAAATGATTATGTGGATCGAGAGTTGTCATTTTATTCATTCATGCGCATTTAAAATGCAAAAGTGATTAAAGATGGTAGTTGAGTGTTTTGTATGAGTTTGGTGGAATTTGATCGGTTAAAGGTTGATTTATGTGGTCTGGTTATACGTTTTGGTTTCGGTTTTAATAGTGCATTTAAACTTTCCTTTTGTTATTGTTTAGTGTGATTTCATTGATCATTACGCTTTGACTGGCTTAAATTAGCACAGGAGTGTGTTTAGAAGGCTTAATAAGTTAAACCGCATATGATTACATGTTTTTACAACAAGCAAAAACTATCCATACGAGAATAATCCTTGTTTCATAAGTTTGTATACGTAGTTCATTTCCCACGACTCTTTGTAAACTTTGGCGACTACTTTGATACACAAATATATTATTACATAATTTTGTTGGAAATTCATGAAAATCAAATTCACTTTGTCGTGTTACCTTGATTTGAGTTTTTATTAATTGATCACACATTGAGTTTTATCCTTAACGTCTGATTACGTTCAATCGACAACTATGACTTGATAATTGGTTCATATTGAGTGAACAAGAGTAGTTTTCGGTACTTTACAACGGTTAATGTTACACTGGTGCATAATAAATGATTATGTGGACCGAGAGTTGTAATTTTGATTCATTCATGTGCGTTTAAAATGCAAGAGTGATTAAAGATGGTAGTTGAGTGTTTTGAATGAGTTTGGTGGAATTTATCGGTTAAAGTTTTGAATGAGTTTGGTGGAATTTATCGGTTAAAGGTTGATTTATGTGGTCTCCTTGTACGTTTTGGTTTCGATTTTAATAGTGCATTCAAACTTTCCTTTTGTTTTTGTATAATGTGATTTCATTGATCATTACGTTTGATTGGCCTAAATTAGCACCGGAGTGTGTTTAGAAGGCTTAATAAGTGAAACCGCATAGGATTACATGTTTTTACAACAAGCAAAAACTAACTATGCAAGAACTATCGTTGTTTAATAAGATTGCATACGTAGTTTATTTCCCATGATTTATTGTAAACTTTCGCGAATACTTTGATGTACAAATATATTGTTGCATAATTTTGGTTGGAAATTTATGAAAATCTAATTCACTTGGTCCTGTTACCTTGATTTGAGTTTTTATTCATTGATCACAAATTGAGTTTTATCCTTGACGTCTGATTACGTTCAATCGACAACTGTGACTTGATTATTGGTTCATATTTAGTAAATAAGAGTAGTTTTCGGTACTTTACAACGGTTAATGTTACACTGGTGCACAATAAATGATTATGTGGACCGAGAGTTGTTATTTTATTCATTCATGCGCATTTAAAATGCAAGAGTGATTAAAGATGGTAGTTGAGTGTTTTGTATGAGTTTGGTGGAATTTGATCGGTTAAAGGTTGATTTATGTGGTCTCGTTATACGTTTTGGTTTCGATTTTAGTAGTGCATTATAACTTTCCTTTTGTTATTGTTTAGTGTGATTTCATTGATCATTACGCTTTGACTGGCTTAAATTAGCACAGGAGTGTGTTTAGAAGGCTTAATAAGTGAAACCGCATATGATTACATGTTTTTACAACAAGCAAAAACTATCCATGCGAGAATAATCCTTGTTTAATAAGTTTGTATACGTAGTTCATTTCCCACGACTCTTTGTAAACTTTGGCGAATACTTTGATACACAAATATATTATTACATAATTTTGTTGGAAATTCATGAAAATCAAATTCACTTTGTCGTGCTACCTTGATTTGAGTTTTTATTAATTGATCACACATTGAGTTTTATCCTTAACGTCTGATTACGTTCAATCGACAACTATGACTTGATAATTGGTTCATATTGAGTGAATAAGAGTAGTTTCGGTACTTTACAACGGTTAATGTTACGCTGGTGCATAATAAATTATTATGTGGACCGAGAGTTGTAATTTTGATTCATTCATGTGCATTTAAAATGCATGAGTGTTTAAAGATGGTAGTTGAGTGTTTTGTAGAAGTTTGGTAGAACTTGATCGGTTAAAGGTTGATTAATATGGTCTCCTTATACGTTTTGGTTTCGATTTTAATAGTGCATTCAAACTTTCCTTTTGTTATTGATCATTAAGCTTTGATTGGCTTAAATTAGCACCGGAGTGCGTTTAGAAGGCTTAATAAGTGAAACCGCACAGGATTACATGTTTTTACAACAAGCAAAAACTAACTATGCAAGAACTATCGTTGTTTAATGAGATTGTATACGTAGTTTATTTCCCATGATTTATTGTAAACTATCGCGAATACTTTGATGCACGAATATTTTGTTACATAATTTTGGTTGGAAATTTATGGAAATCTAATTCACTTGGTCCTGTTACCTTGATTTGAGTTTTTATTTATTGATCACAAATTGAGTTTTATCCTTAATGTCTGATTGCATTCAATCGACAACGATGACCTGATTATTAGTTCATATTGGGTGAAGAAGAGTTGTTTTCGGTACTTACAACGGTTAATGTTATACTGGTGCACAATAAATGATTATGTGGACCGAAAGTTGTCATTTTATTCATTCATGTGCATTTAAAATGCAATAGTGATTAAAGATGGTAGTTGAGTGTTTTGTATGAGTTTGGTGGAATTTGATCCGTTAAAGGTTGATTTTTGTGGTCTCCTTATACGATTTGGTTTTGGTTTTAATAGTGCATTTAAACTTTACTTTTGTTATTATTTAGTGTGATTTCATTGATTATTACGCTTTGACTGGCTTAAATTAGCACGGGAGTGTGTTTAGAAGGCTTAATAAGTGAAACCGCATATGATTACATGTTTTTACAACAAGCAAAAACTATTCATGCGAGAATAATCCTTGTTTAATAAGTTTGTATGTGTAGTTCATTTCCCAAGACTCTTTGTAAACTTTCGCGAATACTTTGATACACAAATATATTATTACATAATTTTGTTCGAAATTCGTGAAAATCAAATTCACTTTGTCGTGTTACCTTGATTTGAGTTTTTATTCATTGATCACACATTGAGTTTTATCCTTAACGTCTGATTACGTTCAACCGACAACTGTGACTTTATAATTAGTTCATATTGAGTGAATAAGAGTAGTTTTCGGTACTTTACAACGGTTAATGAAACACTGGTGCATAATAAATGATTATGTGGACTGAGAGTTGTAATTTTGATTCATTCATGTGCATTTAAAATGCAAGAGTGTTTAAAGATGGTAGTTGAGTGTTTTGTATGAGTTTGTAGAACTTCATCGGTTAAAGGTTGATTAATATGGTCTACTTGTATGTTTTGGTTTTGATTTTAATAGTGCATTCAAACTTTCCTTTTGTTATTGTTTAGTGTGATTTCATTGATCATTACCCTTTGATTGGCTTAAATTAGCACCGGAGTGTGTTTAGAAGGCTTAATAAGTGAAACCGCATAGGATTACATGTTTTTACAACAAGCAAAAACTAACTATGCAAGAACTATCGTTGTTTAATTAGATTGTATACGTAGGTTATTTCCCATGATTTATTGTAAACTTTCGCGAATACTTTGATGCACAAATATATTGTTACATAATTTTGGTTGGAAATTTATGAAAATCTAATTCACTTGGTCCCCCTGTTACCTTGATTTGAATTTTTATTCATTGATCATAAATTGAGTTTTATCCTTAACGTCTGATTGCATTCAATCGACAACTGTGACTTGATTATTGGTTCATAATGAGTGAATAAGAGTTGTTTTCGGTACTTACAACGGTTAATGTTACACTGGTCCACAATAATTGATTATGTGGACCGAAAGTTGTCATTTTATTCATTCATGTGCATTTAAAATGGAAGAGTGATTAAAGATGGTAGTTAAGTGTTTTGAATGAGTTTGGTGGAATTTGATCGGTTAAAGGTTGATTTATGTGGTCTCGTTATATGTTTTGGTTTTGGTTTTAATAGTGCATTATAACTTTCCTTTTGTTATTGTTTAGTGTGATTTCATTGATCATTACGCTTTGACTGTCTTAAATTAGCACAGGAGTGTGTTTAGAAGGCTTAATAAGTGAAACCGCATATGATTACATGTTTTTACAACAAGCAAAAACTATCCATGCGAGAATAATCCATGTTTAATAAGTTTGTATACGTAGTTCATTTCCCAAGACTCTTTGTAAACTTTCGCGAATACTTTGATGCAGAAATATAATATTACATAATTCTGTTGGAAATTCATGAAAATCTAATTCACTTAGTCTTGTTACCTTGATTTGAGTTTTTATTCATTGATCACACATTGAGTTTTATCCTTAACGTCTGATTACGTTCAATCGACAACTGTGACTTGATAATTGGTTCATATTTAGTGAATAAGAGTAGTTTTTGGTACTTTACAACGGTTAATCTTACACTGGTGCATAATAAATTATTATGTGGACCGAGAGTTGTAATTTTGATTCATTCATGTGCATTTAAAATGCAAGAGTGTTTAAAGATGGTAGTTGAGTGTTTTGTATGAGTTTGGTAGAACTTGAGAGGTTAAAGGTTGATTAATATGGTCTCCTTATATGTTTTAGTTTTGATTTTAATAGTGCATTCAAACTATCCTTTTGTTATTGTTTAGTGTGATTTCATTGATCATTACGTTTTGATTGGCTTAAATTAGCACGGGAGTGTGTTTAGAAGGCTTAATAAGTGAAACCGCACAGGATTACATGTTTTTACAAGAAGCAAAAACTAACTATGCAAGAACTATCAATGTTTAATGAGATTGTATACGTAGTTTATTTCCCATGATTTATTATAAACTTTCGCGAATACTTTGATGCACAAATATATTGTTACATAATTTTGGTTGGAAATTTTTGGAAATCTAATTCACTTGGTCCCCTGTTACCTTGATTTGAGTTTTTATTCATTGATCATAAATTGAGTTTTATCCTTAACGTCTGATTGCATTCAATCGACAACTGTGACTTGATTATTGGTTCATATTGAGTTAATAAGAGTTGTTTTCGGTACTTACAACGGTTAATGTTACACTGGTGCACAATAAATGATTTTGTGGACCGAAAGTTGTCATTTTATTCATTCATGTGCATTTAAAATGCAAGAGTGATTAAAGATGGTAGTTGAGTGTTTTGAATGTGTTTGGTGGAATTTGATCGGTTAAAGGTTGATTTATGTGGTCTCGTTATATGTTTTGGTTTTGGTTTTAATAGTGCATTTAAACTTTCCTTTTGTTATTGTTTAGTGTGATTTCATTGATCATTATGCTTTGACTGGCTTAAATTAGCACAGGAGTGTGTTTAGAAGGCTTAATAAGTGAAACCGCATATGATTACAAGTTTTTACAACAAGCAAAAACTATCCATGCGAGAATAATCCTTGTTTAATAAGTTTGTATGTGTAGTTCATTTCCCAAGACTCTTTGTAAACTTTCGCGAATACTTTGATACACAAATATATTATTACATAATTTTGTTCGAAATTCATGAAAATCAAATTCACTTTGTCGTGTGACCTTGATTTGAGTTTTTATTCATTGATCACACATTGAGTTTTATCCTTAACGACTGATTACGTTCAACCGACAACTGTGACTTGATAATTGATTCATATTGAGTGAATAAGAGTAGTTTTCGGTACTTTAAAACGGTTAATGTTACACTGGTGCATAATAAATGATTATGTTGACTGAGAGTTGTAATTTTATTTCATTCATGTGCATTTAAAATGCAAGAGTGTTTAAAGATGGTAGTTGAGTGTTTTGTATGAGTTTGTAGAACTTGATCGGTTAAAGGTTGATTAATATGGTCTACTTGTACGTTTTGGTTTCGATTTTAATAGTGCATTCAAACTTTCCTTATGTTATTGTTTAGTGTGATTTCATTGATCATTACCCTTTGATTGGCTTAAATTAGCACCGGAGTGTGTTTAGAAGGCTTAATAAGTGAAACCGCATAGGATTACATGTTTTTACAACAAGCAAAAACTAACTATGCAAGAACTATCGTTGTTTAATGAGATTGTATACGTAGTTTATTTCCCATGATTTATTGTAAACTTTCGCGAATACTTTGATGCACAAATATATTGTTACATAATTTTGGTTGGAAATTTATGGAAATCTAATTCACTTGGTCCCCCTGTTACCTTGATTTGAGTTTTTATTCATTGATCATAAATTGAGTTTTATCCTTAACGTCTGATTGCATTCAATCGACAACTGTGACTTGAGTATTGGTTCATATTGAGTGAAGAAGAGTTGTTTTCGGTACTTACAACGGTTAATGTTACACTGGTGCACAATAAATGATTATGTGGACCGAAAGTTGTCATTTTATTCATTCATGTGCATTTAAAATGCAAGAGTGATTAAAGATGGTAGTTGAGTGTTTTGAATGAGTTTGTTGGAATTTAATCGGTTGAAGGTTGATTTATGTGGTCTCGTTATATGTTTTGGTTTTGGTTTTAATAGTGCATTTAAACTTTTCTTTTGTTATTGTTTAGTGTGATTTCATTGATCATTACCTTTTGACTGGCTTAAATTATCACGGGTGTGTGTTTAGAGGGCTTAATAAGTGAATCCGCATATGATTACATGTTTTTACAACAAGTAAAAACTATCCATGCGAGAATAATCCTTGTTTAATAAGTTTGTATACGTAGTTCATTTCCCAAGACTCTTTGTAAACTTTCGCGAATACTTTGATGCAGAAATATATTATTACATAATTTTGTTGAAATTCATGAAAATCTAATTCACTTTGTCGTGTTACCTTGATTTGAGTTTTTATTCATTGATCACACATTGAGTTTTATCCTTAACGCCTGATTACGTTCAATCAACAACTGTGACTTGATAATTGGTTTATATTGAGTGAATAAGAATAGTTTTTGGTACTTTAGAACGGTTAATGTTACACTGGTGCATAATAAATTATTATGTGGACCGAGAGTTGTAATTTTGATTCATTCATGTGCATTTAAAATGCAAAAGTGTTTAAAGATGGTAGTTGAGTGTTTTGTATGTGTTTGGTAGAACTTGAGAGGATAAAGGTTGATTAATATGGTCTCCTTATACGTTTTGGTTTCGATTTTAATAGTGCATTCAAACTTTCCTTTTGTTATTGTTTAGTGTGATTTCATTCATCATTACGCTTTGATTGGCTTATATTAGCACCGGAGTGTGTTTAGAAGGCTTAATAAGTGAAACCGCACAGGATTACATGTTTTTACAACAAGCAAAAACTAACTATGCAAGAACTATCGTTGTTTAATGAGATTGTATACGTAGTTTATTTCCCATGATTTATTGTAAACTTTCGCGAATACTTTGATGCACAAATATATTGTTACATAATTTTGGTTGGAAATTTATGGAAATCTAATTCACTTGGTCCCCTGTTACCTTGATTTGAGTTTTTATTCATTCATCATAAATTGAGTTTTATTCTTAACGTCTGATTGCATTCAATCGACAACTGTGACTTGATTATTGGTTCATATTGAGTGAATAAGAGTTGTTTTCGGTACTTACAACGGTTAATGTTACACTGTTGCACAATAAATGATTATGTGGACCGAAAGTTGTCATTTTATTCATTCATGTGCATTTAAAATGCAAGAGTTATTAAAGATGGTAGTTGAGTGTTTTGAATGAGTTTGGTGGAATTTGATCGGTTAAAGGTTGATTTATGTGGTCTCGTTATATGTTTTGGTTTTGGTTTTAATAGTGCATTTAAACTTTCCTTTTGTTATTGTTTAGTGTGATTTCATTGATCATTACGCTTTGACTGGCTTAAATTAGCACAGGAGTGTCTTTAGAAGGCTTAATAAGTGAAACCGCATATGATTACATGTTTTTACAACAAGCAAAAACTATCCATGCGAGAATAATCCATGTTTAATAAGTTTGTATACGTAGTTCATTTCCCAAGACTCTTTGTAAACTTTCGCAAATACTTTGATACAGAAATATATTATTACACAATTTTGTTGGAAATTCAGGAAAATCTAATTCACTTTGTCGTGTTAACTTGATTTGAGTTTTTATTCATTGATCACACATTGAGTTTTATCCTTAACGTCTGATTACGTTCAATCGACAACTGTCACTTGATAATTGGTTCATATTGAGTGAATAAGAGTAGTTTTGGGTACTTTACAATGGTTAATTATTATGCGGACCGAGAGTTGTAATTTTGATTCATTCATGTGCATTTAAAATGCAAGAGTGTTTAAAGATGGTAGTTGAGTGTTTTGTATGAGTTTGGTAGAAGTTGAGAGGTTAAAGGTTGATTAATATGGTCTCCTTATACGTTTTAGTTTTGATTTTAATAGTGCATTCAAACTTTTCTTTTGTTATTGTTTAGTGTGATTTCATTGATCATTACGCTTTGATTGGCTTAAATTAGCACCGGAGTGTGTTTAGAAGGCTTAATAAGTGAAACCGCACAGGATTACATGTTTTTACAATAAGCAAAATCTAACTATGCAAGAACTATCGTTGTTTAATGAGATTGTATACGTAGTTTATTTCCCATGATTTATTGTAAACTTTCGCGAATACTTTGATGCATAAATATATTGTTACATAATTTTGGTTGGAAATTTATGGAAATCTAATTCACTTGGTCTCTGTTACCTTGATTTGAGTTTTTATTCATTGATCATAAATTGAGTTTTATCCTTAACGTCTGATAGCAATCAATCGACAACTGTGACTTGATTATTGGTTCATATTGAGTGAATAAGAGTTGTTTTCGTTACATACAACGGTTAATGTTATACTGGTGCACAATAAATGATTATGTGGATCGAAAGTTGTCATTTTATTCATTCATGTGCATTTAAAATGCAAGAATGACTAAAGATGGTAGTTGAGTGTTTTGAATGAGTTTGGTGGAATTTGAGCGGTTGAAGGTTGATCTATGTGGTCTCGTTATATGTTTTGGTTTTGGTTTTAATAGTGCATTTAAACTTTTCTTTTGTTATTGTTTAGTGTGATTTCATTGATCATTACGCTTTGACTGGCTTAAATTATCACAGGAGTGTGTATAGAAGGCTTAATAAGTGAATACGCATATGATTACATGTTTTTACAACAAGCAAAAACTATGCATGCGAGAATAATCCTTGTTTAATAAGTTTGTATACGTAGTTCATTTCCCAAGACTCTTTGTAAACTTTCGCGAATACTTTGATGCAGAAATATATTATTACATAATTTTGTTGGAAATTCATGAAAATCTAATTCACTTTGTCGTGTTGCCTTGATTTGAGTTTTTATTCATTGATCACACATTGAGTTTTATCCTTAACGCCTAATTACTTTCAATCGACAACTGTGACTTGATAATTGGTTCATATTGAGTGAATAAGAATAGTTTTTGGTACTTTACAACGGTTAATGTTACACTGGTGCATAATAAATTATTATGTGGACCGAGAGTTGTAATTTTGATTCATTCATGTGCATTTAAAATGCAAGAGTGTTTAAAGATGGTAGTTGAGTGTTTTGTATGAGTTTCGTAGAACTTGAGAGGTTAAAGGTTGATTAATATGGTCTCCTTATACGTTTTGGCTTCGATTTTAATAGTGCATTCAAACTTTCCTTTTGTTATTGTTTAGTGTGATTTCATTGATCATTACACTTTGATTGGCTTAAATTAGCACCGGAGTGTGTTTAGAAGGCTTAATAAGTGAAACCGCACAGGAATACATGTTTTTACAACAAGCAAAAACTAACTATGCAAGAACTATCGTTGTTTAATGAGATTGTATACGTAGTTTGTTTCCCATGACTTATTGTAAACTTTCGCGAATAGTTTGATGCACAAATATATTGTTACATAATTTTGGTTGGAAATTTATGGAAATCTAATTCACTTGGTCCCCTGTTACCTTTATTTGAGTTTTTATTCATTCATCATAAATTGAGTTTTATTCTTAACGTCTGATTGCATTCAATCGACAACTCTGACTTGATTATTGGTTCATATTGAGTGAATAAGAGTTGTTTTCGGTACTTACAATGGTTAATGTTACACTGTTGCACAATAAATGATTATGTGGACCGAAAGTTGTCATTTTATTCATTCATGTGCATTTAAAATGCAAGAGTGATTAAAGATGGTAGTTGAGTGTTTTGAATGAGTTTGGTGGAATTTGATCGGTTAAAGGTTGATTTATGTGGTCTTGTTATATGTTTTGGTTTTGGTTTTAATAGTGCATTTAAACTTTCCTTTTGTTATTGTTTAGTGTGATTTCATTGATCATTACGCTTTGACTGGCTTAAATTAGCACAGGAGTGTCTTTAGAAGGCTTAATAAGTGAAACCGCATATGATTACATGTTTTTACAACAAGCAAAAACTATCCATGCGAGAATAATCCATGTTTAATAAGTTTGTATACGTAGTTCATTTCCCAAGACTCTTTGTAAACTTTCGCGAATACTTTGATGCAGAAATATATTATTACATAATTTTGTTGGAAATTCAGGAAAATCTTATTCACTTTGTCGTGTTACCTTGATTTGAGTTTTTATTCATTGATCACACATTGAGTTTTATCCTTAACGTTTGATTACGTTCAATCGACAACTGTGACTTGATAATTGGTTCATATTGAGTGAATAAGAGTAGTTTTGGGTACTTTACAACGGTTAATGTTACACTGGTGCATAATAAATTATTATGCCGACCGAGAGTTGTAATTTTGATTCATTCATGTGCATTTAAAATGCAAGAGTGTTTAAAGATGGTAGTTGAGTGTTTTGTATGAGTTTGGTAGAACTTGAGAGGCTAAAGGTTGATTAATATGGTCTCCTTATACGTTTTAGTTTTGATTTTAATAGTGCATTCAAACTTTTCTTTTGTTATTGTTTAGTGTGATTTCATTGATCATTACGCTTTGATTTGCTTAAATTAGCACCGGAGTGTGTTTAGAAGGCTTAATAAGTGAAACCGCACAGGATTACATGTTTTTACAATTAGCAAAAACTAACAATGCAAGAACTATCGTTGTTTAATGAGATTGTATACGTAGTTTATTTCCCATGATTTATTGTAAACTTTTGCGAATACTTTGATGCACAAATATATTGTTACATAATTTTGGTTGGAAATTTATGGAAATCTAATTCACTTGGTCCCCTGTTACCTTGATTTGAGTTTTTATTCATTGATCATAAATTGAGTTTTATCCTTAACGTCTGATAGCATTCAATCGACAACTGTGACTTGATTATTGGTTCATATTGAGTGAATAAGAGTTGTTTTCGGTACTTACAACGGTTAATGTTACACTAGTGCACAATAAATGATTATGTGGACCGAAAGTTGTCATTTTATTCATTCATGTGCATTTAAAATGCTAGAATGACTAAAGATGGTAGTTGCGTGTTTTGAATGAGTTTGGTGGAATTTGAGCGGTTGAAGGTTGATCTATGTGGTCTCGTTATATGTTTTGGTTTTGGTTTTAATAGTGCATTTAAACTTTTCTTTTGTTATTGTTTAGTGTGATTTCATTGATCATTACGTTTTGACTGGCTTAAATTATCACAGGAGTGTGTATAGAAGGCTTAATAAGTGAATCCGCATATGATTACATGTTTTTACAACAAGCAAAAACTATCCATGCGAGAATAATCCTTGTTTAATAAGTTTGTATACGTAGTTCATTTCCCAAGACTCTTTGTAAACTTTCGCGAATACTTTGATGCAGAAATATATTATTACATAGTTTTGTTGGAAACTCATGAAAATCTAATTCACTTTGTCGTGTTGCCTTGATTTGAGTTTTTATTCATTGATCACACATTGAGTTTTATCCTTAACGCCTAATTACGTTCAATCGACAACTGTGACTTGATAATTGGTTCATATTGAGTGAATAAGAATAGTTTTTGGTACTTTACAACGGTTAATGTTACACTGGTGCATAATAAATTATTATGTGGACCGAGAGTTGTAATTTTGATTCATTCATGTGCATTTAAAATGCAAGAGTGTTTAAAGATGGTAGTTGAGTGTTTTGTATGAGTTTGGTAGAACTTGAGAGGTTAAAGGTTGATTAATATGGTCTCCTTATACGTTTTGGTTTCGATTTTAATAGTGCATTCAAACTTTCCTTTTGTTATTGTTTAGTGTGATTTCATTGATCATTACGCTTTGATTGGCTTAAATTAGCACCGGAGTGTGTTTAGAAGGCTTAATAAGTGAAACCGCACAGGATTACATGTTTTTACAACAAGCAAAAACTAACTATGCAAGAACTATCGTTGTTTAATGAGATTGTATACGTAGTTTATTTCCCATGATTTATTGTAAACTTTCGTGAATAGTTTGATGCACAAATATATTGTTACATAATTTTGGTTGGAAATTTATGGAAATCTAATTCACTTGGTCCCCTGTTACCTTTATTTGAGTTTTTATTCATTCATCATAAATTGGGTTTTATTCTTAACGTCTGATTGCATTCAATCGACAACTGTGACTTGATTATTGGTTCATATTGAGTGAATAAGAGTTGTTTTCGGTACTTACAACGGTTAATGTTACACCGTTGCACAATAAATGATTATGTGGACCAAAAGTTGTCATTTTATTCATTCATGTGCATTTAAAATGCAAGAGTGATTAAAGATGGTAGTTGAGTGTTTTGAATGAGTTTGGTGGAATTTGATCGGTTAAAGGTTGATTTATGCGGTCTCGTTATATGTTTTGGTTTTGGTTTTAATAGTGCATTTAAACTTTCCTTTTGTTATTGTTTAGTGTGATTTCATTGATCATTACGCTTTGACTGGCTTAAATTAGCACAGGAGTGTCTTTAGAAGGCTTAATAAGTGAAACCGCATATGATTACATGTTTTTACAACAAGCAAAAACTATCCATGCGAGAATAATCCATGTTTAATAAGTTTGTATACGTAGTTCATTTCCCAAGACTCTTTGTAAACTTTCGCGAATACTTTGATGCAGGAATATATTATTACATAATTTTGTTGGAAATTCAGGAAAATCTAATTCACTTTGTCGTGTTACCTTGATTTGAGTTTTTATTCATTGATCACACATTGAGTTTTATCCTTAACGTCTGATTACGTTCAATCGACAACTGTGACTTGATAATTGGTTCATATTGAGTGAATAAGAGTAGTTTTGGGTACTTTACAACGGTTAATGTTATACTGGTGCATAATAAATTATTATGCGGACCGAGAGTTGTAATTTTGATTCATTCATGTGCATTTAAAATGCAAGAGTGTTTAAAGATGGTAGTTGAGTGTTTTGTATGAGTTTGGTAGAACTTGAGAGGTTAAAGGTTGATTAATATGGTCTCCTTATACGTTTTAGTTTTGATTTTAATAGTGCATTCAAACTTTTCTTTTGTTATTGTTTAGTGTGATTTCATTGATCATTATGCTTTGATTGGCTTAAATTAGCACCGGAGTGTGGTTAGAAGGCTTAATAAGTGAAACCGCACAGGATTACATGTTTTTACAATAAGCAAAAACTAACTATGCAAGAACTATAGTTGTTTAATGAGATTGGATACGTAGTTTATTTCCCATGATTTATTGTAAACTTTCGCGAATACTTTGATGCACAAATATATTGTTACATAATTTTGGTTGGAAATTTATGGAAATCTAATTCACTTGGTCCCCTGTTACCTTGATTTAAGTTTTTATTCATTGATCATAAATTGAGTTTTATCCTTAACGTCTGATAGCATTCAATCAACAACTGTGACTTGATTATTGGTTCATATTGAGTGAATAAGAGTTGTTTTCGGTACTTACAACGGTTAATGTTACACTGGTGCACAATAAATGATTATGTGGACCGAAAGTTGTCATTTTATTCATTCATGTGCATTTAAAATGCAAGAATGACTAAAGATGGTAGTTGAGTGTTTTGAATGAGTTTGATGGAATTTGAGCGGTTGAAGGTTGATCTATGTGCTCTCGTTATATGTTTTGGTTTTGGTTTTAATAGTGCATTTAAACTTTTCTTTTGTTATTGTTTAGTGTGATTTCATTGATCATTACGCTTTGACTGGCTTAAATTATCACAGGAGTGTGTATAGAAGGCTTAATAAGTGAATCCGTATATGATTACATGTGTTTACAACAAGCAAAAACTATCCATGCGAGAATAATCCTTGTTTAACAAGTTTGTATACGTAGTTCATTTCCCAAGACTCTTTGTAAACTTTCGCGAATACTTTGATGCAGAAATATATTATCCGATAATTTTGTTGGAAATTCATGAAAATCTAATTCACTTTGTCGTGTTGCCTTGATTTGAGTTTTTATTCATTGATCACACATTGAGTTTTATCCTTAACGCCTGATTACGTTCAATCGACAACTTTGACTTGATAATTGGTTCATATTGAGTGAATAAGAATAGTTTTTGGTACTTTACAACGGTTAATGTTCACTGGTGCATAATAAATTATTATGTGGACCGAGAGTTGTAATTTTGATTCATTCATGTGCATTTAAAATGCAAGAGTGTTTAAAGATGGTAGTTGAGTGTTTTGTATGAGTTTGGTAGAACTTGAGAGGTTAAAGGTTGATTAATATGGTCTCCTTATACGTTTTGGTTTCGATTTTAATAGTGCATTCAAACTTTCCTTTTGTTATTGTTTAGTGTGATTTCATTGATCATTACGCTTTGATTGGCTTAAATTAGCACCGGAGTGTGTTTAGAAGGCTTAATAAGTGAAACCGCACAGGATTACATGTTTTTACAACAAGCAAAAACTAACTATGCAAGAACTATCGTTGTTTAATGAGATTGTATACGTAGTTTATTTCCCATGATTTATTGTAAACTTTCGCGAATAGTTTGATGCACAAATATATTGTTACATAATTTTGGTTGGAAATTTATGGAAATCTAATTCACTTGGTCCCCTGTTACCTTTATTTGAGTTTTTATTCATTCATCATAAATTGGGTTTTATTCTTAACGTCTGATTGCATTCAATCGACAACTGTGACTTGATTATTGGTTCATATTGAGTGAATAAGAGTTGTTTTCGGTACTTACAACGGTTAATGTTACACCGTTGCACAATAAATGATTATGTGGACCGAAAGTTGTCATTTTATTCATTCATGTGCATTTAAAATGCAAGAGTGATTAAAGATGGTAGTTGAGTGTTTTGAATGAGTTTGGTGGAATTTGATCGGTTAAAGGTTGATTTATGCGGTCTCGTTATATGTTTTGGTTTTGGTTTTAATAGTGCATTTAAACTTTCCTTTTGTTATTGTTTAGTGTGATTTCATTGATCATTACGCTTTGACTGGCTTAAATTAGCACAGGAGTGTCTTTAGAAGGCTTAATAAGTGAAACCGCATATGATTACATGCTTTTACAACAAGCAAAAACTATCCATGCGAGAATAATCCATGTTTAATAAGTTTGTATACGTAGTTCATTTCCCAAGACTCTTTGTAAACTTTAACGAATACTTTGATGCAGAAATATATTATTACATAATTTTGTTGGAAATTCAGGAAAATCTAATTCACTTTGTCGTGTTACCTTGATTTGAGTTTTTATTCATTGATCACACATTGAGTTTTATCCTTAACGTCTGATTACGTTCAATCGACAACTGTGACTTGATAATTGGTTCATATTGAGTGAATAAGAGTAGTTTTGGGTACTTTACAACGGTTAATGTTACACTGGTGCATAATAAATTATTATGCGGACCGAGAGTTGTAATTTTGATTCATTCATGTGCATTTAAAATGCAAGAGTGTTTAAAGATGGTAGTTGAGTGTTTTGTATGAGTTTGGTAGAACTTGAGAGGTTAAAGGTTGATTAATATGGTCTCCTTATACGTTTTAGTTTTGATTTTAATAGTGCATTCAAACTTTTCTTTTGTTATTGTTTAGTGTGATTTCATTGATCATTACGCTTTGATTGGCTTAAATTAGCACCGGAGTGTGTTTAGAAGGCTTAATAAGTGAAACCGCACAGGATTACATGTTTTTACAATAAGCAAAAACTAACTATACAAGAACTATCGTTGTTTAATGAGATTGTATACGTAGTTTATTTCCCATGATTTATTGTAAACTTTCGCGAATACTTTGATGCACAAATATATTGTTACATAATTTTGGTTGGAAATTTATGGAAATCTAATTCACTTGGTCCCCTGTTACCTTGATTTAAGTTTTTATTCATTGATCATAAATTGAGTTTTATCCTTAACGTCTGATAGCATTCAATCAACAACTATGACTTGATTATTGGTTCATATTGAGTGAATAAGAGTTGTTTTCGGTACTTACAACGGTTAATGTTACACTGGTGCACAATAAATGATTATGTGGACCGAAAGTTGTCATTTTATTCATTCATGTGCATTTAAAATGCAAGAATGACTAAAGATGGTAGTTGAGTGTTTTGAATGAGTTTGGTGGAATTTGAGCGGTTGAAGGTTGATCTATGTGGTCTCGTTATATGTTTTGGTTTTGGTTTTAATAGTGCATTTAAACTTTTCTTTTCTTATTGTTTAGTGTGATTTCATTGATCATTACGCTTTGACTGGCTTAAATTAGCACAGGAGTGTGTTTAGAAGGCTTAATAAGTGAAACCGCATATGATTACATGTTTTTACAACAAGTAAAAACTATCCATGCGAGAATAATCCTTGTTTAATAAGTTTGTATACGTAGTTCATTTCCCAAGACTCTTTGTAAACTTTCGCGAATACTTTGATGCAGAAATATATTATTACATAATTTCGTTGTAAATTCATAAAAATGTAATTCACTTTGTTGTGTTACCTTGATTTGAGTTTTTATTCATTGATCACACATTGAGTTTTATCCTTAACGCCTGATTACGTTCAATCGACAACTGTGACTTGATAATTGGTTCATATTGAGTGAATAAGAATAGTTTTTGGTACTTTACAACGGTTAATGTTACACTGGTGCATAATAAATTATTATGTGGACTGAGAGTTGCAATTTTGATTCATTCATGTGCATTTAAAGTGCAAGAGTGTTTAAAGATGGTTGTTGAGTGTTTTGTATGAGTTTGGTAGAACTTGACAGGTTAAAGGTTGATTAATATGGTCTCCTTATACGTTTTGGTTTCGATTTTAATAGTGCATTCAAACTTTCCTTTTGTTATTGTTTAGTGTGATTTCATTGATCATTACGCTTTGATTGGCTTAAATTAGCACCGGAGTGTGTTTAGAAGGCTTAATAAGTGAAACCGCACAGGATTACATGTTTTTACAACAAGCAAAAACTAACTATGCAAGAACTATCGTTGTTTAATGAGATTGTATACGTACTTTATTTCCCATGATTTATAGTAAACTTTCTTGAATACTTTGATGCACAATTATATTGTTACATAATTTTGGTTGGAAATTTATGAAAATCTAATTCACTTGGTCCTGTTACCTTGATTTGAGTTTTTATTCATTGATCACAAATTGAGTTTTATCCTTAACGTATGATTGCATTCAATCGACAACTGTGACTTGATAATTGGTTCATATTGAGTGAATAAGAGTAGTTTTTGGTACTTTACAACGGTTAATGTTACAGTGGTGCATAATAAATTATTATGTGGACTGAGAGTTGTAATTTTGATTCATTCATGTGCATTTAAAATGCAAGAGTGTTTAAAGATGGTAGTTGAGTGTTTTGTATGAGTTTGGTAGAACTGGTGAGGTTAAAGGTTGATTAATATGGTCTCCTTATACGTTTTGGTTTTGATTTTAATAGTGCATTCAAACTTTCCTTTTGTTATTGTTTAGTGTGATTTCATTGATCATTACGCTTTGATTGGCTTAAATTAGCACCGGAGTGTGTTTAGAAGGCTTAATAAGTGAAACCGCACAGGATTACATGTTTTTACAACAAGCAAAAACTAACTATGCAAGAACTATCATTGTTTATTGAGATTGTATACGTAGTTTATTTCCCATGATTTATTGTAAACTTTCGCGAATACTTTGATGCACAAATATATTGTTACATAATTTTGGTTGGAAATTTATGGAAATCTAATTCACTTGGTCCTGTTACCTTGATTTGAGTTTTTATTCATTGATCACAAATTGAGTTTTATCCTTAACGTCTGATTGCATTCAATCGACAACGGTGACTTGATTATTGGTTCATATTGAGTGAACAAGAGTTGTTTTCGGTACTTACAACGGTTAATGTTACACTGGTGCACAATAAATGATTATGTGGACCGAAAGTTGTCATTTTATTCATTCATGTGCATTTAAAATGCAAGAGTGATTAAAGATGGTAGTTGAGTGTTTTGAAAGAGTTTGGTGGAATTTGATCGGTTGAAGGTTGATTTATGTGGTCTCGTTATATGTTTTGGTTTTGGTTTTAATAGTGCATTTAAACTTTTCTTTTGTTATTGTTTAGTGTGATTTCATTGATCATTACGCTTTGACTGGCTTAAATTAGCACAGGAGTGTGTTTAGAAGGCTTAATAAGTGAAACCGCATATGATTACATGTTTTTACAACAAGCAAAAACTATCCATGCGAGAATAATCCTTGTTTAATAAGTTTGTATACGTAGTTCATTTCCCAAGACTCTTTGTAAACTTTCGCGAATACTTTGATGTAGAAATATATTATTACATAATTTTGTTGTAAATTCATGAAAATCTAATTCACTTTGTTGTGTTACCTTGATTTGAGTTTTTATTCATTGATCACACATTGAGTTTTATCCTTAACGCCTGATTACGTTCAATCGACAACTGTGACTTGATAATTGGTTCATATTGAGTGAATAAGAATAGTTTTTGGTACTTTACAACGGTTAATGTTACACTGGTGCATAATAAATTATTATGTGGACTGAGAGTTGCAATTTTGATTCATTCATGTGCATTTAAAATGCAAGAGTGTTTAAAGATGGTTGTTGAGTGTTTTGTATGAGTTTGGTAGAACTTGACAGGTTAAAGGTTGATTAATATGGTCTCCTTATATGTTTTGTTTTCTATTTTAATAGTGCATTCAAACTTTCCTTTTGTTATTGTTTAGTGTGATTTCATTGATCATTACGCTTTGATTGGCTTAAATTAGCACCGGAGTGTGTTTAGAAGGCTTAATAAGTGAAACCGCACAGGATTACATGTTTTTACAACAAGCAAAAACTAACTATGCAAGAACTATCGTTGTTTAATGAGATTGTATACGTACTTTATTTCCCATGATTTATTGTAAACTTTCGTGAATACTTTGATGCACAATTATATTGTTACATAATTTTGGTTGGAAATTTATGAAAATCTAATTCACTTGGTCCTGTTACCTTGATTTGAGTTTTTATTCATTGATCACAAATTGAGTTTTATCCTTAACGTATGATTGCATTCAATCGACAACTGTGACTTGATAATTAGTTCATATTGAGTGAATAAGAGTAGTTTTTGGAACTTTACAACGGTTAATGTTACAGTGGTGCATAATAAATTATTATGTGGACTGAGAGTTGTAATTTTGATTCATTCATGTGCATTTAAAATGCAAGAGTGTTTAAAGATGGTAGTTGAGTGTTTTGTATGAGTTTGGTAGAACTGGTGAGGTTAAAGGTTGATTAATATGGTCTCTTTATACGTTTTGGTTTCGATTTTAATAGTGCATTCAAACTTTCCTTTTGTTATTGTTTAGTGTGATTTCATTGATCATTACGCTTTGATTGGCTTAAATTAGCACCGGAGTGTGTTTAGAAGGCTTAATAAGTGAAACCGCACAGGATTACATGTTTTTACAACAAGCAAAAACTAACTATGCAAGAATTATCATTGTTTAATGGGATTGTATACGTAGTTTATTTCCCATGATTTATTGTAAACTTTCGCGAATACTTTGATGCACAAATATATTGTTACATAATTTTGGTTGGAAATTTATGGAAATCTAATTCACTTGGTCCTGTTACCTTGATTTGCGTTTTTATTCATTGATCACAAATTGAGTTTTATCCTTAACGTCTGATTGCATTCAATCGACAACGGTGACTTGATTATTGGTTCATATTGAGTGAACAAGAGTTGTTTTCGGTACTTACAACGGTTAATGTTACACTGGTGCACAATAAATGATTATGTGGACCGAAAGTTGTCATTTTATTCATTCATGTGCATTTAAAATGCAGGAGTGATTAAAGATGGTAGTTGAGTGTTTTGAATGAGTTTGGTGGAATTTGATCGGTTGAAGGTTGATTTATGTGGTCTCGTTATATGTTTTGGTTTTGGTTTTAAAAATGCATTTAAACTTTTCTTTTGTTATTGTTTAGTGTGATTTCATTGATCATTATGCTTTGACTGGCTTAAATTAGCACAGGAGTGTGTTTAGAAGGCTTAATAGGTGAAACCGCATATGATTACATGTTTTTACAACAAGCAAAAACTATCCATGCGAGAATAATCCTTGTTTAATAAGTTTGTATACGTAGTTCGTTTCCCAAGACTCTTTGTAAACTTTAGCGAACACTTTGATGCAGAAATATATTATTATATAATTTTGTTAGAAATTCGTGAAAATCTAATTCACTTTGTCGTGTTACCTTGATTTGAGTTTTTATTCATTGATCACACATTGAGTTTTATCCTTAACGTCTGATTACGTTCAATCGACAACTGTGACCTGATAATTGGTTCATATTGAGTGAATAAGAGTAGTTTTCGGTACTTTACAACGGTTAATGTTACACTGGTGCATAATAAATTATTATGTGGACCGAGAGTTGTAGTTTTGATTCATTCATGTGCATTTAAAATGCAAGAGTGTTTAAAGATGGTAGTTGAGTGTTTTGTATGAGTTTGGTAGAACTTGATCGGTTAAAGGTTAATTAATATGGTCTACTTCTACGTTTTGGTTTCGATTTTAATAGTGCATTCAAACTTTCCTTTTGTTATTGTTTAGTGTGATTTCATTGATCATTATGCTTTGATTGGCTTAAATTAGCACCGGAGTGTGTTTAGATGGCTTAATAAGTGAAACCACACAGGATTACATGTTTTTACAACAAGAAAAAACTAACTATGCAAGAACTATCGTTGTCTAATGAGATTGTATACGTAGTTTATTTCCCATGATTTATTCTAAACTTTCGCGACTACTTTGATGCACAAATATATTGTTACATAATTTTGGTTGGAAATTTATGAAAATCTAATTCACATGGTCCTGTTACCTTGATTTGAGTTTTTATTCATTGCTCACAAATTGAGTTTTATCCTTAACGTCTCATTGCATTCAATCAACAACGGTGACTTTATTATTGGTTCATATTGAGTGAATAAAAGTTGTTTTCGGTACTTACAATGGTTAATGTTACACTGGTGCACAATGTATGATTATGTGGACCGAAAGTTGTCATTTTATTCATTCATGTGCATTTAAAATGCAATAGTGATTAAAGATGGTAGTTGAGTGTTTCGTATGAGTTTGGTGGAATTTGATCGGTTAAAGGTTGATTTATGTGCTCTCCATATACGTTTTGGTTTCGGTTTTAATAGTGCATTTAAACTTTCCTTTTGTTATTGTTTAGTGTGATTTCGTTGATCATTACCCTTTGACTGGCTTATATTAGCAGAGGAGTGTGTTTAGAAGGCTTAATAAGTGAAACCGCATATGATTACATGTTTTTACAACAAGCAAAAACTATCGATGCGAGAATAATCCTTGTTTAATAAGTTTGTATACGTAGTTTATTTCCCAAGACTTTTTGTAAACTTTCGCGAATACATTGATGCAGAAATATATTATTATATAATTTTGTTGGAAATTCATGAGAATCTAATTCACTTTGTATTGTTACCTTGATTTGAGTTTTTATTCATTGATCACACATTGAGTTTTATCCTTAACGTCTGATTACGTTCATTCGACAACTGTGACTTGATAATTGGTTCATATTGAGTGAATAAGAGTAGTTTTGGGTACTTTACAACGGTTAATGTTACACTGGTGCATAATAAATTATTATGTGGACCGAGAGTTGTAGTTTTGATTCATTCATGTGCATTTAAAATGCAAGAGTGTTTAAAGATGGTAGTTGAGTGTTTTGTATGAGTTTGGTAGAACTTGATCGGTTAAAGGTTGATTAATATGGTCTACTTATACGTTTTGGTTTCGATTTTAATAGTTTATTCAAACTTTCCTTTTGTTATTGTTTAGTGTGATTTCATTGATCATTACTCTTTGATTGGCTTAAATTAGCACCGGAGTGTGTTTAGAAGGCTTAACAAGTGAAACCGCATAGGATTATACGTTTTTACAACAAGCAAAAACTAACTATGCAAGAACTATCGTTGTTTAATGAGATTGTATACGTAGTTTATTTCTTATGATTTATTGTAAACTTTCGCGAATACTTTGATGCACAAATATATTGTTACATAATTTTGGTTGGAAATTTATGGAAATATAATTCAATTGATCCTGTTACCTTGATTTGAGTTTTTATTCATTGATCACAAATTGAGTTTTATCCTTAACGTCTGATTACGTTCAATCGACAACTGTAACTTGATTATTGGTTCATATTGAGTGAATAAGAGTAGTTTTCGGTACTTTACAACGGTTAATGTTACATTGGTGCACAATAAATGATTATGTGGACCGAGATTTGTCATTTTATTCATTCATGTGCATTTAAAATGCAAGAGTGATTAAAGATGGTAGTTGAGTGTTTTGTATGAGTTTGGTAGAAGCTGATCGGTTAAAGGTTGATTTATGTGGTCTCCTTATACGTTTTGGTATCGATTTTAATAGTGCATTCAAACTTTTCTTTTGTTATTGTTTAGTGTGATTTCATTTATCATTAGGCTTTGATTGGCTTAAATTAGCACCGGAGTGTGTTTAGAAGGCTTAATAAGTGAACCACACAGGATTACATGTTTTTACAACAAGCAAAAACTAACTATGCAAGAACTATCGTTGTTTAATGAGATTGTATACGTAGTTTATTTCCCATGATTTATTGTAAACTTTCGCGAATACTTTGATGCACAAATATATTGCTACATAATTTTGGTTGGAAATTTATGGAAATCTAATTCACTTGGTCCTGTTACCTTGATTTGAGTTTTATTCATAGATCACAAATTGAGTTTTATTCTTAACGTCTGATTACTTTCAATCGACATCTGTGACTTGATTATTGATTCATATTGAGTGATAAGAGTAGTTTTCGATACTTTACAACGGTTAATGTTACACTGGTGCACAATAAATGATTATGTGGACCGAGAGTTGTAATTTTGATTCATTCATGTGCATTTAAAATGCAAGAGTGTTTAAAGATGGTAGTTGAGTGTTTTGTATGAGTTTGGTAGAACTTGATCGGTTAAAGGTTAATTAATATGGTCTACTTCTACGTTTTGGTTTCGATTTTAATAGTGCATTCAAACTTTCCTTTTGTTATTGTTTAGTGTGATTTCATTGATCATTACGCTTTGATTGGCTTAAATTAGCACCGGAGTGTGTTTAGATGGCTTAATAAGTGAAACCACACAGGATTACATGTTTTTACAACAAGAAAAAACTAACTATGCAAGAACTATCGTTGTCTAATGAGATTGTATACGTAGTTTATTTCCCATGATTTATTCTAAACTTTCGCGACTACTTTGATGCACAAATATATTGTTACATAATTTTGGTTGGAAATTTATGAAAATCTAATTCACATGGTCCTGTTACCTTGATTTGAGTTTTTATTCATTGCTCACAAATTGAGTTTTATCCTTAACGTCTCATTGCATTCAATCAACAACGGTGACTTTATTATTGGTTCATATTGAGTGAATAAAAGTTGTTTTCGGTACTTACAATGGTTAATGTTACACTGGTGCACAATGTATGATTATGTGGACCGAAAGTTGTCATTTTATTCATTCATGTGCATTTAAAATGCAATAGTGATTAAAGATGGTAGTTGAGTGTTTCGTATGAGTTTGGTGGAATTTGATCGGTTAAAGGTTGATTTATGTGCTCTCCATATACGTTTTGGTTTCGGTTTTAATAGTGCATTTAAACTTTCCTTTTGTTATTGTTTAGTGTGATTTCGTTGATCATTACCCTTTGACTAGCTTATATTAGCAGAGGAGTGTGTTTAGAAGGCTTAATAAGTGAAACCGCATATGATTACATGTTTTTACAACAAGCAAAAACTATCGATGCGAGAATAATCCTTGTTTAATAAGTTTGTATACGTAGTTTATTTCCCAAGACTTTTTGTAAACTTTCGCGAATACATTGATGCAGAAATATATTATTATATAATTTTGTTGGAAATTCATGAGAATCTAATTCACTTTGTATTGTTACCTTGATTTGAGTTTTTATTCATTGATCACACATTGAGTTTTATCCTTAACGTCTGATTACGTTCATTCGACAACTGTGACTTGATAATTGGTTCATATTGAGTGAATAAGAGTAGTTTTGGGTACTTTACAACGGTTAATGTTACACTGGTGCATAATAAATTATTATGTGGACCGAGAGTTGTAGTTTTGATTCATTCATGTGCATTTAAAATGCAAGAGTGTTTAAAGATGGTAGTTGAGTGTTTTGTATGAGTTTGGTAGAACTTGATCGGTTAAAGGTTGATTAATATGGTCTACTTATACGTTTTGGTTTCGATTTTAATAGTTTATTCAAACTTTCCTTTTGTTATTGTTTAGTGTGATTTCATTGATCATTACTCTTTGATTGGCTTAAATTAGCACCGGAGTGTGTTTAGAAGGCTTAACAAGTGAAACCGCATAGGATTATACGTTTTTACAACAAGCAAAAACTAACTATGCAAGAACTATCGTTGTTTAATGAGATTGTATACGTAGTTTATTTCTTATGATTTATTGTAAACTTTCGCGAATACTTTGATGCACAAATATATTGTTACATAATTTTGGTTGGAAATTTATGGAAATATAATTCAATTGGTCCTGTTACCTTGATTTGAGTTTTTATTCATTGATCACAAATTGAGTTTTATCCTTAACGTCTGATTACGTTCAATCGACAACTGTAACTTGATTATTGGTTCATATTGAGTGAATAAGAGTAGTTTTCGGTACTTTACAACGGTTAATGTTACATTGGTGCACAATAAATGATTATGTGGACCGAGATTTGTCATTTTATTCATTCATGTGCATTTAAAATGCAAGAGTGATTAAAGATGGTAGTTGAGTGTTTTGTATGAGTTTGGTAGAAGCTGATCGGTTAAAGGTTGATTTATGTGGTCTCCTTATACGTTTTGGTATCGATTTTAATAGTGCATTCAAACTTTTCTTTTGTTATTGTTTAGTGTGATTTCATTTATCATTAGGCTTTGATTGGCTTAAATTAGCACCGGAGTGTGTTTAGAAGGCTTAATAAGTGAACCACACAGGATTACATGTTTTTACAACAAGCAAAAACTAACTATGCAAGAACTATCGTTGTTTAATGAGATTGTATACGTAGTTTATTTCCCATGATTTATTGTAAACTTTCGCGAATACTTTGATGCACAAATATATTGCTACATAATTTTGGTTGGAAATTTATGGAAATCTAATTCACTTGGTCCTGTTACCTTGATTTGAGTTTTATTCATAGATCACAAATTGAGTTTTATTCTTAACGTCTGATTACTTTCAATCGACATCTGTGACTTGATTATTGATTCATATTGAGTGAATAAGAGTAGTTTTCGATACTTTACAACGGTTAATGTTACACTGGTGCACAATAAATGATTATGTGGACCGAGAGTTGTCATTTTATTCATTCATGTGCATTTAAAATGCAAGAGTGATTAAAGATGGTAGTTGAGTGTTTTGTATAAGTTTGGTGGAATTTGAGCGGTTAAAGGTTTATTTATGTGGTCTCCTTATACGTTTTGGTTTCGGTTTTAATAGTACATTTAAACTGTCCTTTTGTTATTGTTTAGTGTGATTTCATTGATCATTACGCTTTGACTGGCTTAAATTAGCACAAGAGTGTGTTTAGAAGGCTTAATAAGTGAAACCGCATATGATTACATGTTTTTACAACAAGCAAAAACTAACCATGCAAGAGCTATCGTTAATTAATGAGGTTGTATACGTAGTTCATTTCTCATGATTTGTTGTAAACTTTCGCGAATATTTTGATGCACAAATATATTGTTACATAATTTTGGTTGGAAATTTATGGAAATCTAATTCACTTGGTCCTGTTACCTTGATTTGAGTTTTTATTCATTGATCACAAATTGAGTTTTATACTTAACGTCTAATTACGTTCAATTGAAAACTATGACTTGATTATTAGTTCATATTGAGTGAATAAGAGTAGTTTTAGGTACTTTACAACGGTTAACGTTACATTGGTGCACAATAAATGATTATGTGGACCGAGAGTTGTCATTTTCCTTCATTCGTGTGCATTTACAATGCAAGAGTGTTTAAAGATGGTAGTTGAGTGTTTTGTATGAGTTTGGTAGAAGCTGATCGGTTAAAGGTTGATTTATGTGGTCTCCTTATACGTTTTGGTTTTGATTTTAATAGTGCATTCAAACTTTCCTTTTGTTATTGTTTAGTGTGATTTCATTGATCATTACCCTTTGATTGGCTTAAATTAGCAGCGGAGTTTGTTAAGAAGGCTTAATAAGTGAAACCGCATAGGATTACATGTTTTTACAACAAGCAAAAACTAACTATGCAAGAACTATCGTTGTTTAATGAGATTGTATACGTAGTTTATTTCCCATGATTTATTGTAAACTTTCGCGAATACTTTGATGCACAAATATATTATTACATAATTTTGGTTGGAAATTTATGGAAATCTAATTCACTTTGTCCTGTTACCTTGATTTGAGTTTTTATTCATTGATCACAAATTGAGTTTTATTCTTAACGTCTGATTACGTTCAATCCACAACTGTGACTTGATTATTGGTTCATAATGAGTGAATAAGAGTAGTTTTTGGTACTTTACAACAGTTAATGTTACACTGGTGCACAATAAATTATTATGTGGACCGAGAGTTGTCATTTTATTCATTCATGCGCATTTAAAATGCAAGAGTGATTAAAGATGGTAGTTGAGTGTTTTGTATGAGTTTGGTAGAAGCTGATTGGTTAAAGGTTGATTTATGTGGTCTCCTTATACGTTTTGGTTTCGATTTTAATAGTGCATTCAAACTTTCCTTTTGTTATTGTTTAGTGTGATTTCATTGATTATTACGCTTTGACTGGCTTAAATTAGCACAGGAGTGTGTTTAGAAGGCTTAATAAGTGAAACCGCATATGATTACATGTTTTTACAACAAGCAAAAACTAACTATGCAAGAACTATCGTTGTTTAATGAGAATGTATACGTTGTTCATTTCTCATGATTTATTGTAACTTTCACTAATACTTTGATGCACAAATATATTGTTACATAGTTTTGTTGAAAATTTATGCAAATCTAATTCACTTGGTCCTGTTACCTTGATTTGTGTTTTTATTCATTGATCACAAATTGAATTTTATCCTTAACGTCTAATTACGTTCAATCGACAAGTGTGACTTGATTATTGGTTCTTATTGAGTGAATAAGAGTAGTTTTCGGTGCTTTACAACGGTTATTGTTACACTGGTGCATAATAAATGATTATGTGGACCGAGAGTTGTAATTTTGATTCATTCATGTGCATTTAAAATGCAAGAGTGTTTAAAGATGGTAGTTGAGTGTTTCGTATGAGTTTGGTAGAACTTGATCGGTTAAAGGTTGTTTAATATGGTCTCATAATACGTTTTGGTTTCGATTTTAATAGTGCATTCAAACTTTCCTTTTGTTATTGTTTAGGGTGATTTCATTTATCATTATGCTTTGATTGGCTTAAATTAGCACCGGAGTGTGTTTAGAAGGCTTAATAAGTGAACCACACAGGATTACATGTTTTTACAACAAGCAAAAACTAACTATGCAAGAACTATCGTTGTTTAATGAGATTGTATACGTAGCTTATTTCCCATGATTTATTGTAAACTTTCGCGAATACTTTGATGCACTAATATATTGTTACATAATTTTGGTTGGAAATTTATGGAAATCTAATTCGCTTGGTCCTGTTACCTTGATTTGAGTTTTTATTCATTGATCACAAATTGAGTTTTATTCTTAACGTCTGATTACGTTCAATCAACAACTGTGACTTGATTATTGGTTCATAATGAGTGAATAAATGTAGTTTTTGGTACTTTACAACAGTTAATGTTACACTGGTGCACAATAAATTATTATGTGGACCGAGAGTTGTCATTTTATTCATTCATGCACATTTAAAATGCAAGAGTGATTAAAGATGGTAGTTGAGTGTTTTGTATGAGTTTGGTAGAAGCTGATCGGTTAAAGGTTGATTTATGTGGTCTCCTTATACGTTTTGGTTTCGATTTTAATAGTGCATTCAAACTTTCCTTTTGTTATTGTTTAGTGTGATTTCATTGATTATTACGCTTTGACTGACTTAAATTAGCACAGGAGTGTGTTTAGAAGGCTTAATAAGTGAAACCGTATATGATTACATGTTTTTACAACAAGCAAAAACTAACTATGCAAGAACTATCGTTGTTTAATGAGATTGTATACGTTGTTCATTTCTCATGATTTTTTGTAAACTTTCACGAATACTTTGATGCACAAATATATTTTTACATAGTTTTGTTGAAAATTTATGCAAATCTAATTCACTTGGTCCTGTTACCTTGATTTGTGTTTTTATTCATTGATCACAAATTGAATTTTATCCTTAACATCTAATTACGTTCAATCGACAAGTGTGACTTGATTATTGGTTCATATTGAGTGAATAAGAGTAGTTTTCGGTGCTTTACAACGGTTATTGTTACACTGGTGCATAATAAATGATTATGTGGACCGAGAGTTGTAATTTTGATTCATTCATGTGCATTTAAAATGCAAGAGTGTTTAAAGATGGTAGTTGAGTGTTTCGTATGAGTTTGGTAGAACTTGATCGGTTAAAGGTTGTTTAATATGGTCTCATAATACGTTTTGGTTTCGATTTTAGTAGTGCATTCAAACTTTCCTTTTGTTATTGTTTAGTGTGATTTCATTTATCATTATGCTTTGATTGGCTTAAATTAGCACCGGAGTGTGTTTAGAAGGCTTAATAAGTGAACCACACAGGATTACATGTTTTTACAACAAGCAAAAACTAACTATGCAAGAACTATCGTTGTTTAATGAGATTGTATACGTAGCTTATTTCCCATGATTTATTGTAAACTTTCGCGAATACTTTGATGCACAAATATATTATTACATAATTTTATTGGAAATTTATGGAAATCTAATTCACTTGGTCCTGTTACCTTGATTTGAGTTTTAATTCATTGATCACAAATTGAGTTTTATCCTTAACGTCTAATTACGTTCAATCGAAAACTATGACTTGATTATTGGTTCATATTGAGTGAATAAGAGTAGTTTTAGGTACTTTACAACGGTTAATGTTACACTGGTGCACAATAAATGATTATGTGGACTGAGAGTTGTCATTTTGATTCATTCATGTGCATTTAAAATGCAAGAGTGTTTAAAGATGGTAGTTGAGTGTTTTGTATGAGTTTGGTAGAAGCTGATCGGTTAAAAGTTAATTTATGTGGTCTCCTTATACGTTTTGGTTTTGATTTTAATAGTGCATTCAAACTTTCCTGTTGTTATGGTCTAGTGTGATTTCATTGATCATTACGCTTTGATTGGCTTAAATTAGCATCGGAGTGTGTTTAGAAGGCTTAATAAGTGAAACCGCATGGGATTACATGTTTTTACAACAAGCAAAAACTAACTATGCAAGAACTATCGTTGTTTATGAGATTGTATACGTAGTTTATTTCCCATGGTTTATTGTAAACTTTCGCAAATACTTTGATGCACAAATATATTGTTACATAATTTTGGTTGGAAATTTATGGAAATCTAATTCACTTGATCCTGTTACCTTGATTTGAGTTTTTATTCATTGATCACAAATTGAGTTTTATCCTTAACGTCTGATTACGTTCAATCGACAACTGTGACTTGATTATTAGTTCATAATGAGTGAAAAAGAGTAGTTTTTGGTACTCTACAACGGTTAATGTTACACTGGTGCACAATAAATGATTATGTGGATCGAGAGTTGTCATTTTATTCATTCATGCGCATTTAAAATGCAAGAGTGATTAAAGATGGTAGTGGAGTGTTTTGTATGAGTTTGGTGGAATTTGATCGATTAAAGGTTGATTTATGTGCTCTCCTTATACGTTTTGGTTTCGGTTTTAATAGTGCATTTAAACTTTTCTTTTGTTATTGTTTAGGGTGATTTCAATGATCATTACACTTTGACTGGCTTAAATTAGCACAGGAGTGTGTTTAGAAGGCTTAATAAGTGAAACCGCGTTTGATTACACGTTTTTATAACAAGCAAAAACTAACCATGCAAGAACTATCGTTGTTTAATGAGATTGTATACGTTGTTCATTTCTCATGATTTTTTGTAAACTTTCACGAATACTTTGATGCACAAATATATTATTACATAATTTTGTTGGAAATTCATGAAAACTTAATTCACTTTGTCGTGTTACCTTGATTTGAGTTTTTATTCATTGATCACACATTGAGTTTTATCCTTAACGTTAGATTACGTTCAATCGACAACTGTGACTTGATAATTGGTTCATATTGAGTGAATAAGAGTAGTTTTTGGTACTTTACAACGATTAATGTTAAACTGGTGCATAATAAATGATTATGTGGACCGAGAGTTGTAATTTTGATTCATTCATGTGCATTTAAAATGCAAGAGTGTTTAAAGATGGTAGTTGAGTGTTTTGTATGAGTTTAGTAGAGATCGGTTAAAGGTTGTTTAATATGGTCTCAATATACGTTTTGGTTTCGATTTTCATAGTGCATTCCAACTTTCCTTTTGTTATTGTTTAGTGTGATTTCATTGATCATTACGCTTTGATTGGCTTAAATTAGCACCGGAGTGTGTTTAGAAAGCTTAATAAGTGAAACCGCATAAAATTACATGTTTTTACAACAAGCAAAAACTAACCATGCAAGAACTATCGTTGTTTAATGAGATTGTATGCGTAGTTCATTTCTCATGATTTATTGTAAACTTTCGCGAATACTTTGATGCACAAATATATCGTTACGTAATTTTGTTGAAAATTTATGGAAATCTAATTCACTTGGTTCTGTTACCTTGATTTGAGTTTTTATTCATTGATCACAAATTGAGTTTTATCCTTAACGCCTAATTACGTTCAATCAAAAACTATGACTTGATTATTGGTTCATATTGAGTGAATAAGAGTAGTTTTAGGTACTTTACAATGGTTAATGTTACACTGGTGCATAATAAATGATTATAAGGACTGAGAGTTGTCATTTTGATTCATTCATGTGCATTTAAAATACAGGAGTGTTAATTTAAAGATGGTAGTTGAGTGTTTTGTATGAGTTTGGTAGAAGCTGATCGGTTAAAGGTTAATTTATGTGGACTCCTTATACGTTTTGGTTTTGATTTTAATAGTGAATTCAAACTTTCCATTTGTTATGGTTTAGCGTGATTTCATTGATCATTACGCTTTGATTAGCTTAAATTAGCATCGGAGTGTGTTTAGAAGGCTTAATAAGTGAAACCGCATAGGATTACATGTTTTTACAACAAGCAAAAACTAACTATGCAAGAACTATCGTTGTTTAATGAGATTGTATACGTAGTTTATTTCCCATGATTTATTGTAAACTTTCGCGAATACTTTGATGCACAAATATATTATTACATAATTTTGGTTGTAAATTTATGGAAATCTAATTCACTTGGTCCTGTTACCATGATTTGAGTTTTTGTTCGTTGATCACAAATTGAATTTTATCCTTAACGTCTGATTACGTTCAATGGACAACTGTGACTTGATTATTAGTTTATAATGAGTGAATAAGAGTAGTTTTTGATACTTTACAACGGTTAATGTTACACTGGTGCACAATAAATGATTATGTGGACCGAGAGTTGTCATTTTATTCATTCATGCGCATTTAAAATGCAAGAGTGATTAAAGATGGTTGTTGAGTGTTTTGTATGAGTTTGGTGGAATTTGATCGATTAAAGGTTGATTTATGTGCTCTCCTTACACGTTTTGGTTTTGATTTTAATAGTGCATTTAAACTTTTCTTTTGTCATTGTTTAGTGTGATTTCAATGATCATTACACTTTGACTGGCTTAAATTAGCACAGGAGTGTGTTTAGAAGGCTTAATAAGTGAAACCGCATTTGATTACATGTTTTTACAACAAGCAAAATCTAACCATGCAAGAACTATCGTTGTTATATGAGATTGTATACGTTGTTCATTTCTCATGATTTATTGTAAACTTTCGCGAATGCTTTGATGCACAAATATATTGTTACATAGTTTTGTTGAAAATTTATGCAAATCTAATTCACTTGGTCCTGTTACCTTGATTTGTGTTTTTATTCATTGATCACAAATTGAATTTTATCCTTAACGTCTAATTACGTTCAATCGACAAGTGTGACTTGATTATTGGTTCATATTGAGTGAATAAGAGTAGTTTTCGGTGCTTTACAACGGTTAATGTTACACTGGTGCATAATAAATGATTATGTGGACCGAGAGTTGTAATTTTGATTCATTCATGTGCATTTAAAATGCAAGAGTGTTTAAAGATGGTAGTTGAGTGTTTCGTATGAGTTTGGTAGAACTTGATCGGTTAAAGGTTGTTTAATATGGTCTCATAATACGTTTTGGTTTCGATTTTCATAGTGCATTCCAACTTTCCTTTTGTTATTGTTTAGTGTGATTTCATTGATCATTACGCTTTGATTGGCTTAAATTAGCACCGGAGTGTGTTTAGAAGGCTTAATAAGTGAAACCGCATAAAATTACATGTTTTTACAACAAGCAAAAACTAACCATGCAAGAACTATCGTTGTTTAATGAGATTGTATGCGTAGTTCATTTCTCATGATTTATTGTAAACTTTCGCGAATACTTTGATGCTCAAATATATCGTTACATAATTTTGTTGAAAATTTATGGAAATCTAATTCACTTGGTCCTGTTACCTTGATTTGAGTTTTTATTCATCGATCACAAATTGAGTTTTATCCTTAACGCCTAATTACGTTCAATCAAAAACTATGACTTGATTATTGGTTCATATTGAGTGAATAAGAGTAGTTTTAGGTACTTTACAATGGTTAATGTTACACTGGTGCACAATAAATGATTATAAGGACTGAGAGTTGTCATTTTGATTCATTCATGTGCATTTAAAATGCAAGAGTGTTAATTTAAAGATGGTAGTTGAGTGTTTTGTATGAGTTTTGTAGAAGCTGATCGGTTAAAGGTTAATTTATGTGGACTCCTTATACGTTTTGGTTTTGATTTTAATAGTGCATTCAAACTTTCCATTTTTTATGGTTTAGTGTGATTTCATTGATCATTACGCTTTGATTGGCTTAAATTAGCATCGGAGTGTGTTTAGAAGGCTTAATAAGTGAAACCGCATAGGATTACATGTTTTTACAACAAGCAAAAACTAACTATGCAAGAACTATCGTTGTTTAATGAGATTGTATACGTAGTTTTTTTCTCATGATTTATTGTAAACTTTCGCGAATACTTTGATGCACAAATATATTGTTACATAATTTTGGTTGTAAATTTATGGAAATCTAATTCACTTGGTCCTGTTACCATGATTTGAGTTTTTGTTCATTGATCACAAATTGAATTTTATCCTTAACGTCTGATTACGTTCAATGGACAACTGTGACTTGATTATTAGTTCATAATGAGTGAATAAGAGTAGTTTTTGATACTTTACAACGGTTAATGTTACACTGGTGCACAATAAATGATTATGTGGACCGAGAGTTGTCATTTTATTCATTCATGCGCATTTAAAATGCAAGAGTGATTAAAGATGGTTGTTGAGTGTTTTGTATGAGTTTGGTGGAATTTGATCGATTAAAGGTTGATTTATGTGCTCTCCTTACACGTTTTGGTTTCGATTTTAATAGTGCATTTAAACTTTTCTTTTGTTATTGTTTAGTGTGATTTCAATGATCATTACACTTTGACTGGCTTAAATTAGCACAGGAGTGTGTTTAGAAGGCTTAATAAGTGAAACCGCATTTGATTACATGTTTTTACAACAAGCAAAAACTAACTATGCAAGAACTATCGTTGTTTAATGAGATTGTATGCGTAGTTCATTTCTCATGATTTATTGTAAACTTTCGCGAATACTTTGATGCACAAATATATTGTTACATAATTTTGTTGGAAATTTATGGAAATCTAATTCACTTGGTCCTGTTACCTTGATTTGAGTTTTTATTCATTGATCACAAATTGAGTTTTATCCTTATCGTCTAATTACGTTCAATCGAAAACTATGACTTGATTATTGGTTCATATTGAGTGAATAAGAGTAATTTTAGGTACTTTACAATTGTTAATGTTACACTAGTGCACAATAAATGATTATAAGGATAGAGAGTTGTCATTTTGATTCATTCATGTGCATTTAAAATGCAAGAGTGTTTAAAGATGGTAGTTGAGTGTTTTGTATGAGTTTGGTAGAAGCTGATCGGTTAAAGGTTGATTTATGTGGTCTCCTTATACGTTTTGGTTTCGATTTTAATAGTGCATTCAAACTTTCCTTTTGTTATTGTTTAGTGTGATTTCATTGATCATTACGCTTTGATTGGCTTAAATTAGCACCGGAGTTTGTTAAGAAGGCTTAATAAGTGAAACCGCATAGGATTACATGTTTTTACAACAAGCAAAAACTAACTATTCAAGAACTATCGTTGTTTAATGAGATTGTATACGTAGTTTATTTCCCATGTTTAATGCACAATAAATGATTATAAGGACTGAGAGTTGTCATTTTGATTCATTCATGTGCATTTAAAATGCAAGAGTGTTAATTTAAAGATGGTAGTTGAGTGTTTTGTATGAGTTTGGTAGAAGCTGATCGGTTAAAGGTTAATTTATGTGGACTCCTTATACGTTTTGGTTTTGATTTTAATAGTGCATTCAAACTTTCCATTTTTTATGGTTTAGTGTGATTTCATTGATCATTACGCTTTGATTGGCTTAAATTAGCATCGGAGTGTGTTTAGAAGGCTTAATAAGTGAAACCGCATAGGATTACATGTTTTTACAACAAGCAAAAACTAACTATGCAAGAACTATCGTTGTTTAATGAGATTGTATACGTAGTTTATTTCCCATGATTTATTGTAAACTTTCACGAATACTTTGATGCACAAATATATTGTTACATAATTTTGGTTGTAAATTTATGGAAATCTAATTCACTTGGTCCTGTTACCATGATTTGAGTTTTTGTTCATTGATCACAAATTGAATTTTATCCTTAACGTCTGATTACGTTCAATGGACAACTGTGACTTGATTATTAGTTCATAATGAGTGAATAAGAGTAGTTTTTGATACTTTACAACGGTTAATGTTACACTGGTGCACAATAAATGATTATGTGGACCGAGAGTTGTCATTTTATTCATTCATGCGCATTTAAAATACAAGAGTGATTAAAGATGGTAGTTGAGTGTTTTGTATGAGTTTGGTGGAATTTGATCGGTTAAAGGTTGATTTATGTGCTCTCCTTATACGTTTTGGTTTCGGTTTTCATAATGCATTTAAACTTTTCTTTTGTTATTGTTTAGTGTGATTTCATTGATCATTACACTTTGACCGGCTTAAATTAGCACAGGAGTGTGTTTAGAAGGCTTAATAAGTGAAACCGCATTTGATTACATGTTTTTACAACAAGCAAAAACTAACCATGCAAGAACTATCGTTGTTTAATGAGATTGTATACGTTGTTCATTTCTCATGATTTATTGTAAACATTCGCGAATACTTTGATGCACAATATATTATTTCATAATTTTGTTGGAAATTCATGAAAATTTAATTCACTTTGTCGTGTTTCCTTGATTTGAGTTTTTATTCATTGATCACACATTGAGTTTTATCCTTAACGTTAGATTACGTTCAATCGACAACTGTGACTTGATAATTGGTTCATATTGAGTGAATAAGAGTAGTTTTTGGCACTTTACAACGGTTATTGTTACACTGGTGCATAATAAATGATTTTGTGGACCGAGAGTTGTCATTTTGATTCATTCATGTGCATTTAAAATGCAAGAGTGTTTAAAGATGGTAGTTGAGCGTTTTGTATGAGTTTGGTGGAATTTGATCGGTTAAAGGTTGATTTATGTGCTCTCCTTATACGTTTTGGTTTCGGTTTTAATAATACATTTAAACTTTTCTTTTGTTATTGTTTAGTGTGATTTCATTGATCATTACACTTTGACCGGCTTAAATTAGCACAAGAGTGTGTTTAGAAGGCTTAATAAGTGAAACCGCATTTGATTACATGTTTTTACAACAAGCAAAAACTAACCATGCAAGAACTATCGTTGTTTAATGAGATTGTATACGTTGTTCATTTCTCATGATTTATTGTAAACTTTCGCGAATACTTTGATGCACAAATATATTATTACATAATTTTGTTGGAAATTCATGAAAATTTAATTCACTTTGTCGTGTTACCTTGATTTGAGTTTTTATTCATTGATCACACATTGAGTTTTATCCTTAACGTTAGATTACGTTCAATCGACAACTGTGACTTGATAATTGGTTCATATTGAGTGAATAAGAATAGTTTTTGGTACTTTACAACGGTTAATGTTACACTGGTGCATAATAAATGATTATGTGGACCGAGAGTTGTCATTTTGATTCATTCATGTACATTTAAAATGCAAGAGTGTTTAAAAATGGTAGTTGAGTGTTTTGTATGAGTTTGGTAGAACTTGATCGTTTAAAGGTTGTTTAATATGGTCTTATTATATGTTTTGGTTTCGATTTTAATAGTGCATTCCAACTTTCCTTTTGTTATTGTTTAGTGTGATTTCATTGATCATTACGCTTTGATTGGCTTAAATTAGCACCGGAGTGTGTTTAGAAGGCTTAATAAGTGAAACCGCATAATATTACATGTTTTTACAACAAGCAAAAACTAACCATGCAAGAACTATCGTTGTTTAATGAGATTGTATACGTAGTTCATTTCTCATGATTTATTGTAAACTTTCGCGAATACTTTGATGCACAAATATATTGTTACATAATTTTGTTGGAAATTTATGGAAATCTAATTCACTTGGTACTGTTACCTTGATTTGAGTTTTTATTCATTGATCATAAATTTAGTTTCATCCTTAACGTCTAATTACGTTCAATCGAAAACTATGACTTGATTATTGGTTCATATTGAGTGAATAAGAGTAGTTTTAGGTACTTTACAACGGTTAATGTTACACTGGTGCACAACAAATGATTATGTGGACCGAGAGTTGTCATTTTGATTCATTCATGTGCATTTAAAATGCAAGACTATTTAAAGATGGGGGTTGAGTGCTTTGTATGAGTTTGGCAGATATTGATCGGTTGATGGTTGATTTATGTGGTCTCCTTATACGTTTTGGTTTCGGTTTTAATAGTGCATTGAAACTTTCCTTTTGTTATTGTTTAGTGTGATTTCATTGATCATTACGCATGGATTGGCTTAAATTAGCACAGGAGTGTGTTTAGAAGGCTTCATAAGGGAAACCGTATAGGATTACATGTTTTTACAACAAGCAAAAACTATCCATGCGAGAATAATCCTTGTTTAATAAGTTTGTATATGTAGTTCATTTCCCATGACTCTTTGTAAACTTTCGCGAATAGTTTGATGCACAAATATATTATTACATAATTTTATTGGAAATTCATGAAAATCTAATTCACTTTGTCATGTTTCCTTGATTTGAGTTTTTATTCATTGATCACACACTGAGTTTTATCCTTAATGTCTGATTACGTTCAATCGATAACTGTGATTTGATAATTGGTTCTTATTGAGTGAATAAGAGTAGTTTTCGGTACTTTACAACGGTTAATGTTACACTGGTGCATAATAAATGATTATGTGGACCGATAGTTGTCATTTTGATTCATTCATGTGTATTTTAAATGCAAGAGTGTTTAAAGATGGAGGTTGAGTGCTTTGTATCAATTTGGTAGAAGTTGATCGGTTAAAGGTTGATTTATGTGGTCTCCTTATACGTTTTGGTTTCACTTTTAATAGTGTATTCAAACTTTCCTTTGTTATTGTTTAGTGTGATTTTATTGATCATTACGCTTTGTCTTGCTTAAATTAGCACAGGAGTGTGTTTAGAAGGCCTGATAAGTGATACCGCATAGGATTACATGTTTTTACAACAAGCAAAAACTATCAATACAATAATTATCGTTGTTTAATGAGTTTGTATAGGTAGTTCATTTCCCATGATTTATTGTAAACATTCGCGAATACTTTGATGCACAAATATATTGTTACATAATTTTGTTGGAAATTTATGAAAATTTAATTCACTTGGTCCTGTAACCTTGATTTGAGTTTTTATTCATTGATCACCAATTGAGTTTTATCCTTAACTTCTGATTACGTTCAATCGACAACTGTGACTTGATTATTGTGAACATATTGAGGGAATAAGAGTAGTTTTCGGTACTTTACAACGGTTAATGTTACACTAGTGCAGAATAAATGATTATGTGGAAGGAGAGCTGTCATTTTGATTCATTCATGTGCATTTTAAAGGCAAGAGTGTTTAAAGATTGTGGTTGAGTGCTTTGTATGAGTTTGGTAGATGTTGATCGGTTAAAGTTTGATTTATGTGGTCTCCTTATACGTTTTGATTTCGGTTTAAATAGTGCATTCAAACTTTCCTTTTGTTATTGTTTAGTGTGATTTCATTGATCATTATGCTTTGATTTGCGTAAATTAGCATAGGAGTGTGTTTAGAAGGCTTGATAAGTGAAACCGCATAGGATTACATGTTTTTACAACAAGCAAAAACTAACCATGCAAGAACTATTGTTGTTTAATGAGTTTGTATTCGTAGTTCATTTCCCATGATTTATTGTAAGCTTTCGCGAATACTTTGATGCACAAATATATTGTTACATAATTTTGTTAGAAATTCATAGAAATCTAATACACTTGGTCGTGTTACCTTGATTTGAGTTTTTATTCATTGATCACACATTGAGTTTTATCTTTAACGTCTGATTACATTCACTCGACAACTATGACTTGATTATTTTTTCATATTGAGCGAATAAGAGTAGTTTTGGTACTTTACAACAGTTAATGTTCCACTGGTGCACAATAAATTATTATGTGCACCGGGAGTTGTTATTTTGATTCATTCATGTGCATTTTAAATACAAGAGTGTTTAAAGAAGGTGGGTTGAGTGCTTTCTATGAGTTTGGCAGAAGTAGATCGGTTAAAGGTTGATTTATGTGGCCTCCTTATACCTTTTGGTTTCGATTTTAATAGTGTATTCAAACTTTCCTTTTGTTATTGTTTAGTGTGATTTCATTGATCATTACGCTTTGATTTCCTTAAATTAGCACAGGATTGTGTTTAGAAGGCTTGATAAATGAGACCGCATAGGATTACATGTTCTTACAACAAGCAAAAACTATCAATGCATTAACTATCGTTGTTTAATGAGTTTGTATACGTAGTTCATTTCCCATGATTTATTGTAAACTTTCGCGAATAATTTGATGCACAAATATGTTGTTATATAATTTTGTTGGAAACTTATGAAAATTTAATTCACTTGGTCCTGTTACCTTGATTTGAGTTTTTTTTATTGATCTCAAATTGAGTTTTATCCTTAACTTCTGATTACGTTCAATTGACAGCTGTGACTTGATTATTGGTTCATATTGAGCGAATAAGAGTAGTTTTCGGTACTTTACAACTGTTAATGTTCCACTGGAGCATAGTAAATGATTATGTGGACCGAGAGTTGTTATTTTGATTCATTCATGTGCATTTTAAATACAAGAGTGTTTAAAGATGGTGGGTTGTGTGCTTTGTATGAGTATCGCAGAATTAGATCGGTTAAGGTTGATTTATGTGGTCTCCTTATACGTTTTGGTTTCGATTTTAATAGTGTATTCAAACTTTCCATTTGTTTATTGTTTAGTGTGATTTCATTGATCATTACGCTTTGATTTGCTAGAATTAGCACAGTAGTGTGTTTAGAAGGCATGATAAGTGAAACCGCATAGGATTACATGTTCTTACAACAAGCAAAAACTATCAATGCAACAATTATCGTTGTTTAATAAGTTTGTATACTTAGTTCATTTCACATGATTTATTGTAAAATTTCGTGAATAATTTGATGCACAAATATATTGTTACATAATTTTGTTGAAGTTTATGGAAATCTAATTCACTTGGTCTTGTTACCTTGATTTGATTTTTTATTCATTGATCACAAATTGAGTTTTATCCTTAACGTCTGATTACATTCAATAGATAACTGTGACTTGATTATTGGTTCATATTGAGTTAATAAGAGTAGTTTTTGGTACTTTACAAAAGTTAATATTACACTAGTGTACAATAAATGATTATGTCGATCGAGAGTTGTCATTTTGATACATTCATGTGCATTTAAAATGCAATTGTGTTTAAAGATGGTAGTTGAGTGTTTTGTATGAGTTTGGTAGAAGTTGATCGATAAAGGTTGATTTATGTGGTCTCCTTATACGTTTTGGTTTCGATTTTAATAGTGCATTCAAACTTTCCTTTTGTTATTGTTTAGTGTGATTTCATTGATCATTACGCTTTGATTGGCTTAAATTAGCATAGGCGTGTGTTTAGAAGACTTAATAAGTGAAACCGCATAGCATTACATGTTTTTACAACAACCAAACACTAACCACGCAAGAACTATCGTTTTTCATGAGTTTGTATCGTAGCTCATTTCCCATGATTTATTGTAAACTTTCGCAAACACTTTGATGCACAAATATTTTGTTACATAATTTTGTTGGAAATTTATGGAAATCTAATTCACTTGGTCCTGTTACTTTGATTTGAGTTTTTATTCATTGATCACAAATTGAGTTTTATCCTTAACATCTTATTACGTTCAATCGACAACTGTGACTTGATTATTGGTTCATATTAAGTGAATAAGAGTAGTTTTCGGTAATTTACAACGGTTAATGTTTCTCTGGTGGACAATAAATGATTATGTGGACCTAGAGTTGTCATTTTGATTCATTCATGTGCATTTAAAATGCAAGAATGTTTAAAGATGGTAGTTGAGTGATTTGTATGAGTTTGGTAGAAGTTGATCGGTTAAATGTTGATTTATGTGGTCTCCTTATACGTTTTTGTTTTGATTTTAACAGTGTATTCAAACTTTCCTTTTGTTATTGTTTAGTGTAATTTCATTGATCATTAAACTTTGATTGGCTTAAATTAGCACAGGAGTGTGTTTAGAAGGCTTAATAAGTGAAACCGCATAGGATTACATGTTTTTACAACAAGCAAAAACTAACTATACGAGAACTATCGTTGTTTAATGAGTTTATATACGTAGTTCATTTCCCATTATTTATTGTAAACTTTCGCAAATACTTTGATGCACAAATATATTGTTACATAATTTTGTTGAAAATTTATTGAAATCTAATTCACTTGGTCTTGTTACCTTGATTTGAGTTTTTATTCATTAATCACAAATTGAGTTTTATCCTTAACGTCTGATTACATTCAATCGAGAACTTTGTCTTGATTATTGGTTCATATTGAGTGAATAAGAGTAGTTTTTGGTACTTTACAAAGGTTAATATTACACTAGTGTACAATAAATGATTATGGGGACCGAGAGTTGTCATTTTGATTCATTCATGTGCATTTGAAATGCAAGATTGTTTAAAGGTGGTAGTTGAGTGTTTTGTATGGGTTTGGTAGAAGTTGATCGGTTAAAGGTTGATTTACGTGGACTCCTTATAGGTTTTGGTTTTGGTTTTAATAGTGTATTCAAACTTTCCTTTTGTTATTGTTCAGTGTGATTTCATTGATCATTACGCTTTGATTGGCTTAAATTAGCACACGAGTGTGTTTAGAAGGATTGATAAGTGAAACCGCATAGGATTACATGTTTTTACAACAAGCGAAAACTATCCATGCGAGAATAATCCTTGCTTAATAAGTTTGTATACGTAGTTCATTTCCCATGACTCTTTGTAAACTTTCGCGAATACTTTGATACACAAATATATTATTACATAATTTTGTTAGAAATTTATGGAAATCTAATTCACTTTGTCGTGTTACCTTGATTTGTGTTTTTATTCATTGATCACACATTGAGTTTTATCTTTAACGTCTGATTACGTTCAATCGACAACTGTGACTTGATTATTGGTTCACATTGAGCGAATAAGAGTAGTTTTTGGTACTTTACAACTGTTAATGTTCCACTCGTGCACAATAGTTGATTATGTGCACCGAGAGTTTTTATTTTGATTCATTCATGTGCATTTAAAATGCAAGAGTGTTTAAAGATGGTAGTTGAGTGATTTGTATGAGTTTGGGAGAAGTTGATCCGTTAAATGTTGATTTACGTGGTCTCCTTATACGTTTTTGTTTTGATTTTAACAGTGCATTCAAACTTTTCTTTTGTTATTGTTTAGTGTGATTTCATTGATCATTACGCTTTGATTGGCTTAAATTAGCACAGGAGTGTGTTTAGAAGGCTTAAGTGAAATCGCCTAGGATTACATGTTTTTACAACAAGCAAAAACTAACTATGCAATAACTATAGTTGTTTAAGGAGTTTGTATACGTAGTTCATTTCCCATTATTTATTATAAACTTTCGCTAAAACTTTGATGCACAAATATATTGTAACATAATTTTGTTGGAAATTTATGAAAATCTAATTCACTTGGTCCTGTTACCTTGATTTGAGTTTTTATTCATTAATCACAAATTGAGTTTTATCCTTAACGTCTGATTACGTTCAATCGACAACTATCACTTGACTATTGGTTCATATTGAGCGAATAAGAGTAGTTTTCAGTACTTTACAACGGTTAATGTTACACTGGTGCACAATAAATGATTATGTGGACCGAGAGTTGTCATTTTGATTCATTCATGTGCATTTAAAATGCAAGAGGGTTTAAAGATAGTAGTTGAGTGTTTTGTATGAGTTTGGTAGAAGTTGATCGGTTAAAGGTTGATTTATGTGGTCTCCTTATACGTTTTGGTTTTGATTTTAATAGTGCATTCAAACTTTCCTATTGTTATTGTTTAGTGTGATTTCATTAATCATTACGCTTTGAGTGGCTTAAATTAGCACAGGAGTGTGTTTAGAAAGCTTAATAAGTGAAACCGCATAGGATTACTAGTTTTTACTACAACCAAAAACTATCTATGCAAGAATAATCCTTGTTTAATAAGTTTGTATGCGTAGTTCATTTCCTATGACTATTTGTAAATTTTCGCGAATACTTTGATGAACAAATATATTATTACATAATTTTGTTGGAAATTCATGGAAATCTAATTCACTTTGTCTTGTTACCATGATTTGACTTTTTATTTATTGATCACACATTGAATTTTATCTTTAACGTCTGATTACGTTAAATCGACAATTGTGACTTGATTATTGGTTCTTATTGAGCGAATAAGAGTAGTTTTCGGTACTTTACAACTGTTAATGTTCCACTGGTGCACAATAAATGATTATGTGCATCGAGAGTTTTCATTTTGATTCATATATGTGCATTTTAAATGCAAGAGTGTTTAAAGATGGTGGTTGAGTGCTTTGTATGAGTTTGGCAGAAGTTGATCAGTTAAAGGTTGATTTATGTGGTCTCCTTATATGTTTCGGTTTCGGTTTTAATAGTGTATTCAAACTTTCCTTTTGTAATTGTTTAGTGTGATTTCATTAATCATTACATTTAATTTGCTTAAATTAGGATAATAATGTGTTTAGAAGGCTTAATAAGTGAAACCGCATAGGATTACATGTTTTTACAACAAGCAAAAACTATACATGCGAGAACAATCCTTGTTTAATGAGTTTGTATACGTAGTTTATTTCTCATGACTCATTGGAAACTTTCATGAATACTTTGATACACAAAAATATTTTTCATAATTTTGTTGGAAATTCATATAAATCTAATTCACTTGGTACTGTTACCTTGATTTGAGTTTTTATTCATTGATCACAAATTGAGTTTTATCCTTAATGTCTGATTACGTTCAATCGACAACTATGACTTGACTATTGGTTCATATTGAGCGAATAAGAGTAGTTTTCAGTACTTTACAACGATTGATGTTACACTGGTGCACAATAAATGATTATGTGGACCGAGAGTTGTCATTTTGATTCATTCATGTGCATTTAAAATGCAAGAGGGTTTAAAGATGGTAGTTGAGTGTTTTGTATGAGTTTGGTAGAAGTTGATCGGTTAAAGGTTGATTTATGTGGTTTTTTTATACATTTTGGTTTCGATTTTAATAGTGCATTCAAACTTTTCTTTTGTTATTGCTTAGTGTGATTTCATTGATCATTACGCTTTGATTGGCTTTAAGTAGCACCGGAGTGTGTTTAGAAAGCTTAATAAGTGAAACCGCATAGGATTACTTGTTTTTACAATAAGCAAAAACTACCTATGCAAGAATAATCCTTGTTTAATAAGTTTGTATGCGTAGTTCATTTCCTCTGACTATTTGTAAACTTTCGCGAATACTTTGATGCACAAATATATTATTACATAATTTTGTTGGAAATTCATGGAAATCTAATTCACTTGGTCCTGTTACCTTGATTTGAGTTTTTATTCATTGATCACAAATTGAGTTTATTCTTAAGGCCTGATTACGTTCAATCGACAACTGTAACTTGATTATTGGTTCATATTTAGTGAATAAGAGTAGTTTTCGGTATTTTACAACGGTTAATATTACACTGATTCACAATAAATGATTATGTGGACCTAGAGTTGTCATTTTGATTCATTCATGTGCATTTAAAATTCAAGAGTGTTTAAAGATGGTGGTTGAGTGTTTTGTATGAGTTTGGCAGAAATTGATCGGTTAAAGGTTGATTTATATGGTCTCCTTATACGCTTTGGTTTTGGTTTTAATAGTGTATTCAAACTTTCCTTTTGTTATTGTTTAGGGTGATTTCATTAATCATTACGCTTTGATTTGCTTAAATTCGCACAGTAATGTGTTTCGAAGGCTTAATAAGTGAAACCGCGTAGGATTAGATGTTTTTACAACAAGCGAAAACTATACATGCGAAAACAATCCTTGTTTAATGAGTTTGTATACGTAGTTTATTTCCCATGACTCGTTGAAAACTTTCGTGAATACTTTGATGACAAATATATTATTACGTAATTTTGTTGGAAATTCATGGAAATCTAATTCACTTGGTCCTGTTACCTTAATTTGAGTTTTTATTCATTGATCACAAATTGAGTTTTATCCTTAACGTCTGATTACGTTCAATCGACAACTATGTCTTGATTATTGGTTCATATTGAGTGAATAAGAGTAGTTTTCGGTACTTCACAACGGTTAATTTTACACTGGTGCACAATAAATGATTATGTGGGCCGAGAGTTGTCATTTTGATTCATTCATGTTCATTTACAATGCAAGAATGTTTAAAGATGGTTGTTGAGTGTTTTGTACGACTTTGGTAGAAGTTGATCGGTTAAAGGTTGATATATGTGGTCTCCTTATACGTTTTGGTTTCGATTTTAATAGTGCATTCAAACTTTTCTTTTGTTATTGCTTAGTGTGATTTCATTGATCATTACGCTTTGATTGGCTTTAAGTAGCACCGGAGTGTGTTTAGAAAGCTTAATAAGTGAAACCGCATAGGATTACTTGTTTTTACAATAAGCAAAAACTACCTATGCAAGAATAATCCTTGTTTAATAAGTTTGTATGCGTAGTTCATTTCCTATGACTATTTGTAAACTTTCGCGAATACTTTGATGCACAAATATATTATTACATAATTTTGTTGGAAATTCATGGAAATCTAATTCACTTTGTCTTGTTACCATGATTTGAGTTTTTATTTATTGATCGCACATTGAGTTTTATCTTTAACGTCTGACTACGTTAAATCGACAATTGTGACTTGATTATTGGTTCTTATTGAGCGAATAAGAGTAGTTTTCGGTATTTTACAACGGTTAATATTACACTGATTCACAATAAATGATTATGTGGACCTAGAGTTGTCATTTTGATTCATTCATGTGCATTTAAAATTCAAGAGTGTTTAAAGATGGTGGTTGAGTGTTTTGTATGAGTTTGGCAGAAATTGATCGGTTAAAGGTTGATTTATATGGTCTCCTTATACGCTTTGGTTTTGGTTTTAATAGTGTATTCAAACTTTCCTTTTGTTATTGTTTAGGGTGATTTCATTAATCATTACGCTTTGATTTGCTTAAATTAGCACAGTAATGTGTTTCGAAGGCTTAATAAGTGAAACCGCGTAGGATTAGATGTTTTTACAACAAGCGAAAACTATACATGCGAAAACAATCCTTGTTTAATGAGTTTGTGTACGTAGTTTATTTCCCATGACTCGTTGAAAACTTTCGTGAATACTTTGATGACAAATATATTATTACGTAATTTTGTTGGAAATTCATGGAAATCTAATTCACTTGGTCCTGTTACCTTAATTTGAGTTTTTATTCATTGATCACAAATTGAGTTTTATCCTTAACGTCTGATTACGTTCAATCGACAACTATGTCTTGATTATTGGTTCATATTGAGTGAATAAGAGTAGTTTTCGGTACTTCACAACGGTTAATGTTACACTGGTGCACAATAAATGATTATGTGGACCGAGAGTTGTCATTTTGATTCATTCATGTTCATTTACAATGCAAGAATGTTTAAAGATGGTTGTTGAGTGTTTTGTACGACTTTGGTAGAAGTTGATCGGTTAAAGGTTGATATATGTGGTCTCCTTATGCGTTTTGGTTTCGATTTTAATAGTGCATTCAAACTTTTCTTTTGTTATTGCTTAGTGTGATTTCATTGATCATTACACTTTGATTGGCTTTAAGTAGCACCGGAGTGTGTTTAGAAAGCTTAATAAGTGAAACCGCATAGGATTACTTGTTTTTACAATAAGCAAAAACTACCTATGCAAGAATAATCCTTGTTTAATAAGTTTGTATGCGTAGTTCATTTCCTATGACTATTTGTAAACTTTCGCGAATACTTTGATGCACAAATATATTATTACATAATTTTGTTAGAAATTCATGGAAATCTAATTCACTTTGTCTTGTTACCATGATTTGAGTTTTTATTTATTGATCGCACATTGAGTTTTATCTTTAACGTCTGACTACGTTAAATCGACAATTGTGACTTGATTATTGGTTCTTATTGAGCGAATAAGAGTAGTTTTCGGTACTTCACAACTGTTAATGTTCTACTGGTGCACAATAAATGATTATGTGCATCGAGAGTTTTCATTTTGATTCATATATGTGCATTTTAAAAGCAAGAGTGTTTAAAGATGGTGGTTGAGTGCTTTGTATGAGTTTGGCAGAAGTTGATCGGTTAAAGGTTGATTTATGTGGTCTCCTTATACGTTTTACTTTTGGTTTTAATAGTGTATTCAAACTTTCCTTTAGTTATTGTTTAGTGTGATTTCATTGATCATAACGCTTTGATTTGCTTAAATTAGCACAGGAGTGTGTTTAGAAGGCTTCATAAGTGAAACCGCATAGGATTACATGTTTTTACAATAAGCAAAACCTAACCAGGCAATAACTATCGTTGTTTAATGACTTTGTATACGTAGTTATTTCCCATGATTTATTGTAAACTTTCGTGAATACTTTGATGCACAAATATATTGTTGCATAATTTTGTTGGAAATTCATGGAAATCTAATTCATTTGGTCCTGTTACCTTGATTTAAGTTTTTATTTATTGATCACAAATTGAGTTCTATCCTTAACGTCTGATTACGTTCAATCGACAACTATGACTTGACTATTGGGTCATTTTGAGTGAATAAGAGTGGTTTTTAGTACTTTACAATGGTTAATGTTACACTGGTGCATAATAAATGATTATGTGGACCGAGAGTTGTCATTTTGATTCATTCATGTGCATTTAAAATGCAAGAGTGTTTAAAGATGGTAGTTGATTGTTTTGTATGAGTTCGGTAGAAGTTGATCGGTTAAAGGTTGATTTATATGGTTTTCTTATACGTTTTGGTTTCGATTTTAATAGTGCATTCAAACTTTTCTTTTGTTCTTGTTTAGTGTGATTTCATTGATCATTACGCTTTGATTGGCTTAAATTAGCACCGGAGTGTGTTTAGAAGGCTTAATAAGTGAAACCGCATAGGATTACATTTCTTACAACAAGGAAAAACTATACGTGCGAGAATAATCCTTGTTTAATAAGTTTGTATACGTAGTTCATTTCCCATGACTCTTTGTAAACTTTCGCGAATACTTTGATGCACAAATATATTATTACATAATTTTGTTGGAAATTCATGGAAATCTTATTCACTTTGTTATGTTACCTTGATTTGAGTTTTTATTCATTGATCACACATTGAGTTTTATCTTTAACGTCTGATTACGTTCAACCAACAACTTTGACTTGATTATTGATTCATATTGAGCGAATAAGAGTAGTTTTCGGTACTTTACAACAGTTAATGTTCCACTAGTGCACAATAAATGATAATGTGTACCGAGAGTTTTCATTTTGATTCATTCATGTCCATTTTAAATGCAAGAGTGCTTAAAGATGGTGGTTGAGTGCTTTGTATGAGTTTGGCAGAAGTTGATCGGTTAAAAGTTGATTTATGTGGTCTCCTAATACGTTTTGGTTTTGGTTTTAATAGTGTATTCAAACTTTCCTTTTGTTACTGTTTAGTGTGATTTCATTGATCATTACGCTTTGATTTGCTTAAATTAGCACAGGAGTGTGTTTAGAAGGCTTAATTAGTGAAACCGCATAGAATTACATGTTTTTGCAACAAGCAAAACCTAACCATGCAATAACTATCGTTGTTTAATAAGTTTGTATACGTAGTTCATTTTCCATTACTTATTGTAAACTTTCGCGAATACTTTGATGCACAAATATATTGTTACATAATTTTGTTGGAAATTCATGGAAATCTAATTCACTTGGTCCTGTTACCTTGATTTGAGTTTTTATTCATTGATCACAAATTCAGTTTATTCTTTAGGTCTGATTACGTTCCATCGAAAACTGTAACTTGATTATTTGTTCATATTTAGTGAATAAGAGTAGTTTTCGGTATTTTACAAAGGTTAATATTAAACTGGTACACAATAAATGATTATGTGGACCGAGCGTTGTCATTTTTATTCATTCATGTGCATTTAAAATTCAAGAGTGTTTAAAGATGGTGGTTGTGTGTTTTGTATGAGTTTGGCAGAAGTTGATCGGTTAAAGGTTGATTTATGTGGTCTCCTTATACGTTTTGGTTTCGGTTTTAATAGTGTATTCAAACTTTCCTTTTGTTACTGTTTAGTGTGATTTCATTGATCATTACGCTTTGATTTGCTTAAATTAGCACGGGAGTGTGTTTAGAAGGCTTAATAAGTGAAACCGCATAGGATTACATGTTTTTGCAACAAGCAAAACCTAACCGTGCAATAACTATCTTGTTTAACGAGTTTGTATACGTAGTTCATTTCCCATTATTTATTGTTAACTTTCGCGAATACTTTGATGCACAAATATATTGTTACATAATTTTGTTGGAAATTTATGGAAATCTAATTCACTTGGTCCTGTTACCTTGATTTGAGTTTTTTTTCATTGATCACAAATTAAGTTTATTCTTTAGGTCTGATTACGTTCAATCGAAAACTGTAACTTGATTATTGGTTCATATTTAGTGAATAAGAGTAGTTTTTGGTATTTTACAACGGTTAATATTAAACTGGTACACAATAAATGATTATGTGGACCGAGCGTTGTCATTTTGATTCATTCATATGCATTTAAAATTCAAGAGTGTTTAAAGATGGTGGTTGAGTGTTTTGTATGAGTTTGGCAGAAGTTGATCGGTTAAAGGTTGATTTATGTGGTCTCCTTATACGTTTTGGTTTCGGTTTTAATAGTGGATTCAAACTTTCCTTTTGTTATTGTTCAGGGTGATTTCATTAATCATACGTTTTGATTTGCTTAAATTAGCACAGTAATGTGTTTAGAAGGCTTAATAAGTGAAACCACGTAGGATTAGATGTTTTTACAACAACCAAAAACTATACATGCGAGAACAATCCTTGTTTAATGAGATTGTATACGTAGTTTATTTCCCATGACTCCTTGAAAACTTTCATGAATACTTTGATGACAAATATATTATTACATAATTTTGTTGGAAATTCATGGAAATCTAATTAACTTGGTCTCGTTACCTTAATTTGAGTTTTTATTCATTGATCACAAATTGAGTTTTATCCTTAGCGACAGATTACGTTCAATCGACAACTATGACTTGATTATTGGTTCATATTGAGTTAATAAGAGTAGTTTTTGGTACTTTACAACGGTTAATGTTACACTGGTGCACAAAAAATGATTATGGGCATCGAGGTTTGTCATTTTGATTCATTCATGTGCATTTAAAATGCAAGAGTGTATAAAGATGGTAGTTGAGTGTTTTGTATGAGTTGGGTAGAAGTTGATCGATTAAAGGTTGATTTATGTGGTCTCCTTATACGTTTTGGTTTCGAATTTAATAGTGCATTCAAACTTTCCTTTTGTTATTGTTTAGTGTGATTTCATTGATCATTACGCTTTGATTGGCTTAAATTAGCACCGGAGAGTGTTTAAAAGGCTTAATAAGTGAAACCGCAAAGGATTACATGTTTTTACAACAACCAAAAACTAACCATGCAATAACTATCATTGTTTAATCAGTTTGTATACGTAGTTCATTTCCCATGATTTATTGTAAACTTTCGCGAATACTTTGATGCACAAATATATTGTTACATAATTTTGTTTGAAATTTATGGAAATCTAATTCATTTGGTCTAGTTACCCTGATTTGAGTTTTTATTCATTGATCACAATTGAGTTTTATCCTTAACATCTGATTACGTTCTATCGACAACTGCGATTTGATTATTTGTTCATATTGAGTGAATAAGAGTAGTTTTCGGTACTTTATAACGGTTAATGTTACACTGGTGCACAATAAATGATTATGTGGACCGAGAGTTGTCATTTTGATTCATTCATGTGCATTTAAAATTCAAGAGTCTTTAAAGATGGTAGTTGAGTGTTTTGTATGAGTTTGGTAGATGTTGATCGATTGAAGGTTGATTTATGTGGTCTCCTTATACGTTTTGGTTTCGGTTTTAATAGTGTATTCAAACTTTCCTTTTGTTACTGTTTAGTGTGATTTCATTGATCATTACGCTTTGATTTGCTTAAATTAGCACGGGAGTGTGTTTAGAAGGCTTAATAAGTGAAACCGCATAGGATTACATGTTTTTGCAACAAGCAAAACCTAACCGTGCAATAACTATCTTGTTTAACGAGTTTGTATACGTAGTTCATTTCCCATTATTTATTGTTAACTTTCGCGAATACTTTGATGCACAAATATATTGTTACATAATTTTGTTGGAAATTTATGGAAATCTAATTCACTTGGTCCTGTTACCTTGATTTGAGTTTTTTTCATTGATCACAAATTAAGTTTATTCTTTAGGTCTGATTACGTTCAATCGAAAACTGTAACTTGATTATTGGTTCATATTTAGTGAATAAGAGTAGTTTTTGGTATTTTACAACGGTTAATATTAAACTGGTACACAATAAATGATTATGTGGACCGAGCGTTGTCATTTTGATTCATTCATGTGCATTTAAAATTCAAGAGTGTTTAAAGATGGTGGTTGAGTGTTTTGTATGAGTTTGGCAGAAGTTGATCGGTTAAAGGTTGATTTATGTGGTCTCCTTATACGTTTTGGTTTCAGTTTTAATAGTGGATTCAAACTTTCCTTTTGTTATTGTTCAGGGTGATTTCATTAATCATACGTTTTGATTTGCTTAAATTAGCACAGTAATGTGTTTAGAAGGCTTAATAAGTGAAACCGCGTAGGATTAGATGTTTTTACAACAACCAAAAACTATACATGCGAGAACAATCCTTGTTTAATGAGATTGTATACGTAGTTTATTTCCCATGACTCCTTGAAAACTTTCATGAATACTTTGATGACAAATATATTATTACATAATTTTGTTGGAAATTCATGGAAATCTAATTAACTTGGTCTCGTTACCTTAATTTGAGTTTTTATTCATTGATCACAAATTGAGTTTTATCCTTAGCGTCAGATTACGTTCAATCGACAACTATGACTTGATTATTGGTTCATATTGAGTTAATAAGAGTAGTTTTTGGTACTTTACAACGGTTAATGTTACACTGGTGCACAAAAAATGATTATGGGCATCGAGGTTTGTCATTTTGATTCGTTCATGTGCATTTAAAATGCAAGAGTGTATAAAGATGGTAGTTGAGTGTTTTGTATGAGTTGGGTAGAAGTTGATCGATTAAAGGTTGATTTATGTGGTCTCCTTATATGTTTTGGTTTCGAATTTAATAGTGCATTCAAACTTTCCTTTTGTTATTGTTTAGTGTGATTTCATTGATCATTACGCTTTGATTGGGTTAAATTAGCACCGGAGAGTGTTTAAAAGGCTTAATAAGTGAAACCGCAAAGGATTACATGTTTTTACAACAAGCAAAAACTAACCATGCAATAACTATCGTTGTTTAATCAGTTTGTATACGTAGTTCATTTCCCATGATTTATTGTAAACTTTCGCGAATACTTTGATGCACAAATATATTGTTACATAATTTTGTTTGAAATTTATGGAAATCTAATTCATTTGGTCTAGTTACCTTGATTTGAGTTTTTATTCATTGATCACAATTGAGTTTTATCCTTAACATCTGATTACGTTCTATCGACAACTGCGATTTGATTATTTGTTCATATTGAGTGAATAAGAGTAGTTTTCGGTACTTTATAACGGTTAATGTTACACTGGTGCACAATAAATGATTATGTGGACCGAGAGTTGTCATTTTGATTCATTCATGTGCATTTAAAATTCAAGAGTCTTTAAACATGGTAGTTGAGTGTTTTGTATGAGTTTGGTAGATGTTGATCGATTGAAGGTTGATTTATGTGGTCTCCTTATACGTTTTGGTTTCGGTTTTAATAGTGTATTCAAACTTTCCTTTTGTTACTGTTTAGTGTGATTTCATTGATCATTACGCTTTGATTTGCTTAAATTAGCACAGGAGTGTGTTTAGAAGGCTTAATAAGTGAAACCGCATAGGATTACATGTTTTTGCAACAAGCAAAACCTAACCGTGCAATAACTATCTTGTTTAACGAGTTTGTATACGTAGTTCATTTCCCATGATTTATTGTAAACTTTCGCGAATACTTTGATACACAAATATATTGTTACATAATTTTGTTGGAAATTTATGGAAAGCTAATTCATTTGGTCTAGTTACCCTGATTTGAGTTTTTATTCATTGATCACAATTGAGTTTTATCCTTAACATCTGATTACGTTCAATAGACAACTGCGACTTGATTATTGGTTCATATTGAGTGAATAAGAGTAGTTTTCGGTACTTTACAACGGTTAATGTTACACTGGTGCACAATAAATGATTATGTGGACCGAGAGTTGTCATTTTGATTCATTCATGTGCATTTAAAATTCAAGAGTGTTTAAAGATGGTAGTTGAGTGTTTTGTATGAGTTTGGTAGACGTTGATCGATTGAAGGTTGATTTATGTGGTCTCCTTATACGTTTTGGTTTCGGTTTTAATAGTGCATTCAAACTTTCCATTTGTTATTGTTTAATGTGATTTCATTGATCATTACGCTTTGATTGGCTTAAATTAGCACCGGAGTGTGTTTAGAAGGCTTAATAAGCGAAACCGCATAGGGTTATATGTTTTTACAACAAGCAAAAACTATCTATGCGAGACTAATCCTTGTTTAATAAGTTTGTATGCGTAGTTCATTTCCCATGACTCTTTGTAAACTTTCGCGAATACTTTGATGCATAAATATATTATTACATAATTTTGTTGGAAATTCATGGAAATCTAATTTACTTTGTCGTGTTACCTTGATTTGAGTTTTTATTCATTGATCACACATTGAGTTTTATCTTTAACGTCTGATTACGTTCAATCGACAACTGTGACTTGATTATTGGTTCATATTGAGCTAATAAGAGTACTTTTCGGTACTTTACCACTATTAATTTTCCACTGGTGCACAATAAATGATTATGTGTATCGAGAGTTTTTATTTTGATTCATATATGTGCATTTTAAATGCAAGAGTGTTTAAAGATGGTGGTTGAGTGTTTTGTATGAGTATGGTAGAAGTTGATCGGTTAATGGTTGATTTATGTGGTCTCCTTATACGTTTTGGTTTCGGTTTTAATAGTGTATTCGAACTTTCCTTTTGTAATTGTTTAGTATGATTTCATTAATCATTACGCTTTGATTTGCTTAAATTAGCATAGTAATGTGTTTAGAAGGCTTAATATGGGAAACTGCATAGGATTACATGTTTTTACAACAAACAAAAACTATACATGCGAGAACAATACTTGTTTAATGAGTTTGTATACGTAATTCATATCTCATAACTCATTGAAAACTTTCATGAATACTTTAGTGCACAAATATATTATTACATAATTTTATTGGAAATTCATGGAAATGTAATTCACTTGGTCCTGTTACCTTGATTTGAGTTTTTATTCATTGATCACAAATTGAGTTTTATCCTTAACGTCTGATTACGTTCAATCGACAATTGTAACTTGATTATTGGTTCATACTGAGTGAATATGAGTAGTTTTCAGTACTTTACAACTGTTAATATTACACTGGTAAAAAATAAATGATTATGTGGACTGAGCGTTGTCATTTTGATTCATTCATGTGCATTTAAAATTCAAGAGTGTTTAAAGATGGTGGTTGAGTGTTTTGTATGAGTTTAGCAGAAGTTGATCGGTTAAAGGTTGATTTATGTGGTCTCCTTATACGTTTTGGTTTCGGTTTTAATAGTGTATTCAAACTTTCCTTTTGTTATTGTTTAGGGTGATTTCATTAATCATTACCCTTTGATTTGCTTAAATTAGCACAGTAATGTGTTTAGAAGGCTTAACGTCTGATTAACTTCAATCGACAACTGTGACTTGATTATTGGTTCATATTGAGTGAATAAGAGTAGTTTTCGGTACTTTACAACGGTTAAGGTTACACTCGTGAACAAAAAATGATTATGGGGACCGATAGTTGTTTTTTTGATTCATTCATGTGCAATTAAAATGCAAGAGTGTATAAAGATGGTAGTTGAGTGTTTTGTATGAGTTTGGTAGAAGTTGATCGGTTAAAGGTTGATTTATGTGGTCTCCTTATACGTTTTGGTTTCGATTTTAATAGTGCATTCAAACATTGCTTTTGTTATTGTTTAGTGCGATTTCATTGATCATTATGCTTTGATTGGCTTAAATTAGCACCGGAGTTTGTTTAGAAGGCTTAATAAATAAAACTGCATAGGATTACATGTTTTTACAACAAGAAAAAACTATTCATGCGTGAATAATCCTTGTTTAATAAGTTTGTATACGTAGTTCATTTCCCATGACTCTTTGTAAATATTTGCGAATACTTTGATGCACAAATATATTATTACATAATTTTGTTGGAAATTAATGGAAATCTTATTCACTTTATCGTGTTACCTTGATTTGAGTTTTTATTCGTTGATCACACATTGAGTTTTATCTTTAACGTATGATTACGTTCAATCGACAACTATGACTTGATTATTGGTTCATATTGAGCGAATAAGAGTAGTTTTCGGTACTTTACAACTGTTAATGTTCCACTGGTGCACAATAAATGATTATGTGCACTGAGAGTTTTCAGTTTGATTCATTCATGTCCATTTTAAATGCAAGAGTGTTTAAAGATAGTGGTTGAGTGCTTTGTATGAGTTTGACAGAAGTTGATCGGTTAAAGGTTGATTTATGTGGTCTCCTTATACGTTTTGGTTTCGGTTTTAATAGTGTATTCAAACTTTCCTTTTGTTATTGTTTAGTGTGATTTCATTGATCATTACGCTCTGATTTGCTTAAATTAGCATAGGAGTGTGTTTAGAAGGCTTCATAAGTGAAACCGCATAGGATTACAAGTTTTTACAACAAGCAAAAAACTATCAATTCGAGAACTATCGCTGTTTAATGAGTTTGTATACGTAGTTCATTTCCCATGATTTATTGTAAACTTTCGAGAATACTTTAATGCACAAATATATTGTTACATAATTTTGATGGAAATTCATGAAAATCTAACTCACTTGGTCCTGTTACCTTGATTTGAGTTTTTATTCATTGATCACAAATTGAGTTTATTCTTAAGGTCTGATTATGTTCAATCGACAACTGTAACTTGATTATTGGTTCATATTGAGTGAAGAAGAGTAGTTTTCGGTTCTTTACAACAGTTAATATTACACTGGTGCATAATAAATGATTATGTGGACCGAGAGTCGTCATTTTGATTCATTCATGTGCATTTAAAATTCAAGAGTGTTTAAAGATGGTGGTTGAGTGTTTTGTTTGAGTTTGGCAGAAGTTGATCGGTTAAAGGTTGATTTATGTGGTCTCCTTATACGCTTTGGTTTTGGTTTTAATAGTGTATTCAAACTTTCCTTTTGTTATTGTTTAGTGTGATTTTATTAATCATTACGCTTTGATTTGCTTAAATTAGCACAATAATATGTTTAGAAGGCTTAATAATTAAAACCGCATAGGATTACATGTTTTTACAACAAGCAAAAACTATACATGCGAGAACAATTATTGTTTAATGAGTTTGTATACGTAGTTTATTTCCCATGACTCATTGGAAACTTTTATGAATACTTTGATGACAAATATATTATTACATAATTTTGTTGGAAATTCAAGGAAATCTAATTCACTTGGTCCTGTTACCTTAATTTGAGTTTTTATTCATTGATCACAAATTGAGTTTTATCCTTAACGTCTGATTATATTCAATCGACAAATATGACTTGATTATTGGTTCACATTGAGTGAATAAGAGTAGTTTTCGGTAGTTTACAACGGTTAATGTTACACTGGTGCACAATAAATGATTATGTGGACCGAGAGTTGTCATTTTGATTCATTCATGTGCATTTAAAATGCAATAATGTTTAAAGATGGTAGTTGCGTGTTTTGTATGAGTTCGGTAGAAGTTGATCGGTTAAAGGTTGATTTATGTGGTCTTCTAATACGTTTTGGTTTCGATTTTAATAGTGCATTCAAAGTTTCCTTTTGTTATTGTTTAGAGTGATTTCATTGATCAATAAACTTTGATTGGCTTAAATTAGCACCGGAGTGTGTTTAGAAGGCTTAATAAGTGAAACCGCATAGGATTACATGTTTTTACAACAAGCAAAAACTATTAATGCGAGAATAATCCTTGTTTAATAAGTTTGTATACGTATTTCATTTCCCATGACTCTTTGTAAACTTTCGCGAATACTTTGATACACAAATATATTATTACATAATTTTGTTGGAAATTCATGGAAATCTTATTCACTCTGTCGTGTTACCTTGATTTGAGTTTTTATTCATTGATCACACATTGAGTTTTATCTTTAACGTCAGATTACGTTCAACCAACAACTTTGACTTGATTATTGATTCATATTGAGCGAATAAGAGTAGTTTTTGGTACTTTACAACTGTTAATGTTCCACTGGTGCACAATAAATGATAATGTGCATCGAGAGTTTTCATTTTGATTCATTCATGTCCATTTTAAATGCAAGAGTGTTTAAAGATGGTTCTTGAGTGCTTTGTATGAGTTTGGCAGAAGTTGATCGGTTAAAGGTTGACTTATGGGTCTCCTTATAAGTTTTGGTTTTGGTTTTAATAGTGTATTCAAACTTTCCTTTTGTTACTGTTTAGTGTGATTTCATTATTCATTACGCTTTGATTTGCTTAAATTAGCACAGGAGGGTGTTTAGAAGGCTTAATAAGTGAAACCGCATAGGATTACATGTTTTTGCAACAAGCAAAACCTAACCGTGCAATAACTATCGTTGTTTAATGAGTTTGTATACGTAGTTCATTCCCATTATTTATTGTAAACTTTCGCGAATACTTTTATGCACAAATATATTGTTACATAATTGTGTTGGAAATTTATGGAAATCTAATTCACTTGGTCTCGTTACCTTAATTTGAGTTTTTATTCATTGATCACAAATTGAGTTTTATCCTTAGCGTCTGATTACGTTCAATCGACAACTATGACTTGATTATTGGTTCATATTGAGTGAATAAGAGTAGTTTTTGGTACTTTACAACGGTTAATGTTACACTCGTGCACAAAAAATGATTATGGGCATCGAGGATTGTCATTTTGATTCATTCATGTGCTTTTAAAATGCAAGAGTGTATAAAGATGGTAGTTGAGTGTTTTGTATGAGTTGGGTAGAAGTTGATCGGTTAAAGGTTGATTTGTGTGGTCTCCTTATTCGTTTTGGTTTCGAATTTAATAGTGCATTCAAACTTTCCTTTTGTTATTGTTTAGTGTGATTTCATTGATCATTACGCTTTGATTGGCTTAAATTAGCACCGGAGTGTGTTTAAAAGGCTTAATAAGTGAAACCGCATAGGATTACATGTTTTTACAACAAGCAAAAACTAACCATGCAATAACTATCGTTGTTTAATGAGTTTGTATACGTAGTTCATTTACCATGATTTATTGTAAACTTTCGCGAATACTTTGATGCACAAATATATTGTTACATAATTTTGTTGGATATTTATGGAAATCTAATTTATTTGGTCTAGTTACCCTGATTTGAGTTTTTACTCATTGATCACAATTGAGTTTTATCCTTAACATCTGATTTCGTTCAATCGACAACTGCGACTTGATTATTGGTTCATATTGAGTGAATAAGAGTAGTTTTCTGTACTTTACAACGGTTAATGTTACACTGGTGCACAATAAATGATTATGTGGACCGAGAGTTGTCATTTTGATTCATTCATATGCATTTAAAATTCAAGAGTGTTTAAAGATGGTAGTTGAGTGTTTTTTATGAGTTTGGTAGATGTTGATAGATTGAAGGTTGATTTATATGGTCTCCTTATACGTTTTGGTTTCGGTTTTAATAGTGCATTCAAACTTTCCATTTGTTATTGTTTAGTGTGATTTCATTGATCATTACGCTTTGATTGGCTTAAATTAGCACCGGAGTGTGTTTAGAAGGCTTAATAAGCGAAACCGCATAGGGTTACATGTTTTTACAACAAGCAAAAACTATCTATGCGAGAATAATCCTTGTTTAATAAGTTTGTATGCGTAGTTTATTTCCCATGACTCTTTGTAAACTTTCGTGAATACTTTGATGCACAAATATATTATTACATAATTTTATTGGAAATTCATGGAAATGTAATATACTTTGTCGTGTTACCTTGATTTGAGTTTTTATTCATTGATCACACATTGAGTTTTATCTTTAACGTCTGATTACGTTTAATCGACAACTGTGAATTGATTATTGGTTCATATTGAGCTAATAAGAGAAGTTTTCGGTACTTTACCACTGTTAATGTTCCACTGGTGCACAATAAATGATTATGTGTATCGAGAGTTTTCATTTTGATTCATATATGTGCATTTTAAATGCAAGAGTGTTTAAAGATGGTGGTTGAGTGTTTTGTATGAGTATGGTAGAAGTTGATCGGTTAATGGTTGACTTATGTGGTCTCCTTATACATTTTGGTTTCGGTTTTAATAGTGTATTCAAACTTTCCTTTTGTATTTGTTTAGTATGATTTCATTAATCATTACGCTTTGATTTGCTTAAATTAGCATAGTAATGTGTTTAGAAGGCTTAATATGGGAAACTGCATAGGATTACATGTTTTTACAACAAACAAAAACTATACATGCGAGAACAATACTTGTTTAATGAGTTTGTATACGTAATTCATATCTCATAACTCATTGAAAACTTTCATGAATACTTTAGTGCACAAATATATTATTACATAATTTTATTGGAAATTCATGGAAATGTAATTCACTTGGTCCTGTTACCTTGATTTGAGTTTTTATTCATTGATCACAAATTGAGTTTTATCCTTAACGTCTGATTACGTTCAATCGACAATTGTAACTTGATTATTGGTTCATACTGAGTGAATATGAGTAGTTTTCAGTACTTTACAACTGTTAATATTACACTGGTAAATAATAAATGATTATGTGGACTGAGCGTTGTCATTTTGATTCATTCATGTGCATTTAAAATTCAAGAGTGTTTAAAGATGGTGGTTGAGTGTTTTGTATGAGTTTGGCAGAAGTTGATCGGTTAAAGGTTGATTTATGTGGTCTCCTTATACGTTTTGGTTTCGGTTTTAATAGTGTATTCAAACTTTCCTTTTGTTATTGTTTAGGGTGATTTCATTAATCATTACCCTTTGATTTGCTTAAATTAGCACAGTAATGTGTTTAGAAGGCTTAACGTCTGATTAACTTCAATCGACAACTGTGACTTGATTATTGGTTCATATTGAGTGAATAAGAGTAGTTTTCGGTACTTTACAACGGTTAAGGTTACACTCGTGAACAAAAAATGATTATGGGGACCGATAGTTGTTTTTTTGATTCATTCATGTGCAATTAAAATGCAAGAGTGTATAAAGATGGTAGTTGAGTGTTTTGTATGAGTTTGGTAGAAGTTGATCGGTTAAAGGTTGATTTATGTGGTCTCCTTATACGTTTTGGTTTCGATTTTAATAGTGCATTCAAACATTGCTTTTGTTATTGTTTAGTGCGATTTCATTGATCATTATGCTTTGATTGGCTTAAATTAGCACCGGAGTTTGTTTAGAAGGCTTAATAAATAAAATTGCATAGGATTACATGTTTTTACAACAAGAAAAAACTATTCATGCGTGAATAATCCTTGTTTAATAAGTTTGTATACGTAGTTCATTTCCCATGACTCTTTGTAAATATTTGCGAATACTTTGATGCACAAATATATTATTACATAATTTTGTTGGAAATTAATGGAAATCTTATTCACTTTATCGTGTTACCTTGATTTGAGTTTTTATTCGTTGATCACACATTGAGTTTTATCTTTAACGTATGATTACGTTCAATCGACAACTATGACTTGATTATTGGTTCATATTGAGCGAATAAGAGTAGTTTTCGGTACTTTACAACTGTTAATGTTCCACTGGTGCACAATAAATGATTATGTGCACTGAGAGTTTTCAGTTTGATTCATTCATGTCCATTTTAAATGCAAGAGTGTTTAAAGATAGTGGTTGAGTGCTTTGTATGAGTTTGGCAGAAGTTGATCGGTTAAAGGTTGATTTATGTGGTCTCATTATACGTTTTGGTTTCAGTTTTAATAGTGTATTCAAACTTTCCTTTTGTTATTGTTTAGTGTGATTTCATTGATCATTACGCTCTGATTTGCTTAAATTAGCATAGGAGTGTGTTTAGAAGGCTTCATAAGTGAAACCGCATAGGATTACAGGTTTTTACAACAAGCAAAAAACTATCAATTCGAGAACTATCGCTGTTTAATGAGTTTGTATACGTAGTTCATTTCCCATGATTTATTGTAAACTTTCGAGAATACTTTAACGCACAAATATATTGTTACATAATTTTGTTGGAAATTCATGAAAATTTAACTCACTTGGTCCTGTTACCTTGATTTGAGTTTTTATTCATTGATCACAAATTGAGTTTATTCTTAAGGTCTGATTACGTTCAATCGACAACTGTAACTTGATTATTGGTTCATGTTGAGTGAAGAAGAGTAGTTTTAGGTTCTTTACAACAGTTAATATTACACTGTTGCACAATAAATGATTATGTGGACCGAGAGTCGTCATTTTGATTCATTCATGTGCATTTAAAATTCAAGAGTTTTTAAAGATGGTGGTTGAGTGTTTTGTTTGAGTTTGGCAGAAGTTGATCGGTTAAAGGTTGATTTATGTGGTCTCCTTATACGCTTTGGTTTCGGTTTTAATAGTGTATTCAAACTTTTTTTTTTTGTTATTGTTTAGTGTGATTTGATTAATCATTACGCTTTGATTTGCTTAAATTAGCACAATAATATGTTTAGAAGGCTTAATAATTAAAACCGTATAGGATTACATGTTTTTACAACGAGCAAAAACTATACATGCGAGAACAATTATTGTTTAATGAGTTTGTATACGTAGTTTATTTCCTATGACTCATTGGAAACTTTCATGAATACTTTGATGAAAAATATATTATTATATAATTTTGTTGGAAATTCAAGGAAATCTAATTCACTTGGTCCTGTTACCTTAATTTGAGTTTTTATTCATTGATCACAAATTGAGTTTTATCCTTAACGTCTGATTATGTTCAATCGACAAATATGACTTGATTATTGGTTCATATTGAGTGAATAAGAGTAGTTTTCGGTAGTTTACAACGGTTAATGTTACACTCGTGCACAATAAATGATTATGTGGACCGAGAGTTGTCATTTTGATTCATTCATGTGCATTTAAAATGCAATAATGTTTAAAGATTGTAGTTGCGTGTTTTGCATGAGTTCGGTAGAAGTTGATCGGTTAAAGGTTGATTTATGTGGTCTTCTTATACGTTTTGGTTTCGATTTTAATAGTGCATTCAAACTTTCCTTTTGTTATTGTTTAGAGTGATTTCATTGATCATTACACTTTGATTGGCTTAAATTAGCACCAGAGTGTGTTTAGAAGGCTTAATAAGTGAAACCGCATAGGATTACATGTTTTTACAACAAGCAAAAACTATTAATGCGAGAATAATCCTTGTTTAATAAGTTTGTATATGTAGTTCATTTCCCATGACTCTTTGTAAACTTTCGCGAATACTTTGATACACAAATATATTATTACATAATTTTGTTGAAATTCATGGAAATCTTATTCACTTTGTCGTGTTACCTTGATTTGAGTTTTTATTCATTGATCACACATTAGGTTTTATCTTTAACGTCTGATTACGTTCAATAGACAACTGTGACTTGATTATTGGTTCATATTGAGCGAATAGGAGTAGTTTTCAGTACTTTACAACTGTTAATGTTCCACTGGTGTACATTAAATGATTATGCGCATTGAGAGTTTTCATTTCGATTCATTCATGTCCATTTTAAATGCAAGAGTGTTTAAAGATGTTGGTTGAGTGCTTTGTATGAGTTTGGCAGAAGTTGATCGGTTAAAAGTTGACTTATGGGTCTCCTTATAAGTTTTGGTTTTGGTTTTAAATGCAAGAGTGTTTAAAGATAGTGGTTGAGTGCTTTGTATGAGTTTGGCAGAAGTTGATCGGTTAAAGGTTTATTTATGTGGTCTCCTTATACGTTTTGGTTTCGGTTATAATAGTGTACTCAAACTTTCTTTTTGTTATTGTTTAGTGTGATTTCATTGATCATTACGCTTTGATTTGCTTAAATTAGGACAGTAATGTGTTTAGAAGGTTTAATAAGTGAAACAGCATAGGATTACATGTTTTTACAAAAAACAAAAACTATACATGCGAGAACAATCCTTGTTTAATGAGTTTGTATACGTAGTTTATTTCCCATGACTCATTGGAAACTTTCATGAATACTTTGATTCATAAATATATTATTACATAATTTTGTTGGAAATTTATGGAAATCTAATTCACTTGGTCCTGTTACCTTAATTTGAGTTTTTATTCATTGTTCACAAATTGAGTTTTATCCTTAACATCTGATTACGTTCAATCGACAACTGTGACTTGATTATTGGTTCATATTGAGTGAATAAGAGTAGTTTTCGGTACTTTACAACTACTAATGTTCCACTGGTGCACAATAAATGATTATGTAGACCGAGAGTTGTCATTTTGATTAATTCATGCGCATTTTAAATGTAAGGGTGTTTAAAGATGGTGGTTGAGTGTTTTGTATGAGTTTGGCAGAAGTTGATCGGTTAAAGGTTGATTTATGTGGTCTCCTTATACATTTTGATTTCGGTTTTAATAGTGTATTCAAACTTTCCTTTTGTTATTGTTTGATTTCATTGATCATTACGCTTTGATATGATTAAATTAGCGCAGGAGTGTGTATAGAAGGCTTCATAAGTGAAACCGCATAGCATTACATGTTTTTACAACAAGCAAAAACTATCCATGCGAGAACAATCCTTGTTTAATGAGTTTGTATACGTAGTTCATTTTCCTTGATTTATTGTAAGCTTTCGCGAATACTTCGATGCCCAAGTATATTGTTACATAATTTTGTTGAAAATTCATGGAAATCTAATTCACTTGGTCCTGTTACCTTGATTTGAGTTTTTATTCATTAATCACAAATTGAGTTTTATCCTTAACATTTGATTACGTTCAGTTGACAACTATGACTTGATTATTGGTTCATATTGAGTGAATAAGAGTAGTTTTCCACACTTTACAACGGTTAATGTTAAACTGGTGCACAATAAATGATTATGTGGACCGAGAGTTGTCATTTTGATTCATTCGTGTGCATTTTAAAAACAAGAGTTTTTAAAGATGGTGGTTGAGTGTTTTCTATGAGTTTGGCAGAAGTTGATCGGTTAAACGTTGATTTATGTGGTCTCCTTATAAGATTTGGTTTCGATTTTAAATGAAAGGGTGTTTAAAGATGGTGGTTGAGTGTTTTGTATGAGTTTGGCAGAAGTTGATCGGTTAAAAGTTGATTTATGTGGTCTCCTTATACATTTTGGTTTTTATTCATTGATGACAAATTGAGTTTTACCCTTAACGTCTGATTACGTTCAATCAACAACTATGACTTGATTATTGGTTCATATTGAATGAATAAGAGTAGTTTTCCGTACTTTACAACGGTTAATGTTACACTGGTGCACAATAAATGATTATGTGGACGGAGAGTTGTAATTTTGATTCATTCATGTGTATTTTAAAAGCAGGAGTGTTTAAAGATGGTGGTTGAGTGTTTTGTATGAGTTTGGCAGAAGTTGATCGGTTAAACATTGATTTATGTGGTCTCCTTATAAGATTTGGTTTTGATTTTAATAATGTATTCAAACTTTCCTTTTGTTCTTGTTTAGTGGGATTTAATTGATCATTACGCTTTGATTTGATTAAATTAGCACAGCAGTACGTTTGGAAGGCTTCATTAGTGAAACCGCATAGGACTACTGGTTTTCACAACAAGCACAAATTATCCGTGCAATAACTATCATTGTTTAAGTAGTTTGTATACGTAGTTCATTTCCCATGATTCATTGTAAACTTTCACGAATACTTTGATGCACAAATATATTGTTACATAATTTTGTTGGAAATTCATGGAAATCTAATTAACTTGGTCATGTTCGCTTGATTTGAGTTTTTATTCATTGATCAAACATTGTGTTTTATCCTTAACGTCTGATTACGTTCAATCGACAACTGTAAATTGATTGTTGGTTCATATATAGCGAATCAGAGTAGTTTTTGATACTTTACAACTGTTAATGTTCCACTGGTGCACAATAAATGATTATGTTGACCGAGATTTGTCATTTTGATTCATTCATAAGCATTTTAAATGCAAGAGTGTTTAAAGATGGTGGTTGAGTGTTTTGTATGAGTTTGGCAGAAGTTGTTCGGTTAAACGTTGATTTATGTGGTCTCCTTATAAGATTTAGTTTCCATTTTAAATGCAAGGGTGTTTAAAGATGGTTTTTGAGTGTTTTGTATGAGTTTGGCTGAAGTTGAACGGTTAATGGTTAATTTGTGTGGTCTCCTTATAAGTTTAGGTTTTGGTTTTAATAGTGTATTCAAACTTTCCCTTTGTTATTGTTTAGTGTGATTTCATTGATCATTACGCTTTGATTTGATTAAATTAGCACAGGAGTGTGTTTAGAAGGCTTGATAAGTGAAACCGCATAGCATTACATGTTTTTACAATAAGCAAAAACTATCCATCCCAAAACAATCCTTGTTTAATGAGTTTGTATACGTAGTTCATTTCCCATGATTTATTATAAACTTTCCCGAATACTTTGATGCACAAGTATATTGTTACATAATTTTGTTAGAAATTCATGGAAATCTATTTAAGTTGGTCGTGTTAGCTTGATTTGAGTTTTTATTCATTGATCAAACATTGAGTTTTATCCTTAACGTCTGATTACGTTTAATCAACAACTGTAAATTGATTGTTGGTTCATATTCAGTGAATAAGAGTAGTTTTTGGTACTTTACAACTGTTAATGTTCCATTGGTGCACAATAAATTATTATGTTGACCGAGAGTTGTCATTTTGATTCATTCATGCGCATTTTAAATGTAAGGGTGTTTAAAGATGGTGGTTGAGTGTTTTGTATGAGTTTGGCAGAAGTTGATCGGCTAAATATTGATTTATGTGGTCTCCTTATACATTTTGATTTCGGTTTTAATAGTGTATTCAAACTTTCCTTTTGTTATTGTTTAGTGTGATTTCATTGATCATTACGCTTTGATATGATTAAATTAGCACAGGAGTGCGTATAGAAGGCTTCATAAGTGAAACCGCATAGCATTACATGTTTTTACAACAAGCAAAAACTATCTGTGCGAGAACAATCCTTGTTTAATGAGTTTGTATACGTAGTTCATTTTCCTTGATTTAATGTAAGCTTTCGCGAATACTTTGATGCCCAAGTATATTGTTACATAATTTTGTTGAAAATTCATGGAAATCTAATTCACTTGGTCCTGTTACCTTGATTTGAGTTTTTATTCATTAATCACAAATTGAGTTTTATCCTTAACGTTTGATTACGTTCAATTGACAACTATGACTTGATTATTGGTTCATATTGAGTGAATAAGAGTAGTTTTCCACACTTTACAACGGTTAATGTTAAACTGGTGCACAATAAATGATTATGTGGACCGAGAGTTGTAATTTTGATTCATTCATGTGTATTTTAAAAGCTAGAGTGTTTAAAGATGGTGGTTGAGTGTTTTGTCTGAGTTTGGCAGAAGTTGATCGGTTAAACATTGATTTATGTTGTCTCCTTATAGGATTTGGTTTTGATTTTAATAATGTATTCAAACTTTCCTTTTGTTCTTGTTTAGTGGGATTTAATTGATCATTACGCTTTGATTAGATTAAATTAGCACAGCAGTGCGTTTGGAAGGCTTCATTAGTGAAACCGCATAGGACTACTTGTTTTCACAACAAGCACAAATTATCCGTGCAATAACTATCATTGTTTAATGAGTTTGTATACGTAGTTCATTTCCCATGATTCATTGTAAACTTTCACGAATACTTTGATGCACAAATATATTGTTACATAATTTTGTTGGAAATTCATGGAAATCTAATTAACTTGGTCATGTTCGCTTGATTTGAGTTTTTTTTCATTGATCAAACATTGTGTTTTATCCTTAACGTCTGATTACGTTCAATCGACAACTATAAATTGATTGTTGGTTCATATTCAACGAATAAGCGTAGTTTTCGATACTTTACAGCTGTTAATGTTCCACTGGTGCACAATAAATGATTATGTTGACCGAGAGTTGTCATTTTGATTCGTTCATGCGCATTTTAAATGCAAGAGTGTTTAAAGATGGTTTTTGAGTGTTTTGTATGAGTTTGGCAGAAGTTGAACGGTTAATGGTTAATTTGTGTGGTCTCCTTATACGTTTAGGTTTTGGTTTTAATAGTGTATTCAAACTTTCCCTTTGTTATTTTTTAGTGTGATTTCATTGATCATTACGCTTTAATTTGATTAAATTAGCACGGGAGTGTGTTTACAAGGCTTGATAAGTGAAACCGCATAGCATTACATGTTTTTACAACAAGCAAAAACTATCCATCCTAGAACAATCCTTGTTTAATGAGTTTGTATACGTAGTTCATTTCCCATGATTTATTGTAAACTTTCCCGAATACTTTGATGCACAAGTATATTGTTACATAATTTTGTTAGAAATTCATGGAAATCTATTTAAGTTGGTCGTGTTAGCTTTATTTGAGTTTTTATTCATTGATCAAACATTGAGTTTTATCCTTAACGTCTGATTACGTTAAATCGACAACTGTAAATTGATTGTTGGTTCATATTCAGTGAATAAGAGTAGTTTTCGGTACTTTACAACTGTTAATGTTCCATTGGTGCATAATAAATTATTATGTTGACCGAGAGTTGTCATTTTGATTCATTCATGCGCATTTTAAATGCAAGGGTGTTTAAAGATGGTGGTTGAGTGTTTTGTATGAGTTTGGCAGAAGTTGATCGGTTAAAGGTTGATTTATGTGGTCTCCTTATACATTTTGGTTTCGGTTTTAATAGTGTATTCAAACTTTCCTTTTGTTATTGTTTAGTGTGATTTCATTGATCATTACGCTTTGATATGATTAAATTAGCACAGGAGTGTGTTTAGATGGCTTCATAAGTGAAACCACATAGCATTACATGTTTTTACAACAAGCAAAAACTATCCATGCGAGAACAATCCTTGTTTAATGAGTTTATATACGTAGTTCATTTCCCTTGATTTATTGTAAACTTTCGTGAACACTTTGATGCCCAAGTATATTGTTACATAATTTTGTTGAAATTACATGGAAATCTAATTTACTTGGTCCTGTTAACTTGATTTGAGTTTTTATTCATTGATCACAAATTGAGTTTTATCCTTAACGTCTGATTACATTCAATCGATACCTATGACTTGATTATTGGTTCATATTGAGTGAATAAGAGTAGTCTTCTGTACTTTACAACGGTTAATGTTACACTGGTGCACAATAAATGATTATGTGGACCGAGAGTTGTCATTTTGATTCATTCGCGTGCATTTTAAAAGCAAGAGTGTTTAAAGATGTGGTTGAGTGTTTTGTATGAGTTTGGCGGAAGTTGATCGGTTAAACGTTGATTTATGTGGTCTCCTTATAATATTTGGTTTCGATTTTAATTGTGTATTCAAACTTTCCTTTTGTTATTTTTTAGTGGGATTTAATTGATCATTACACTGTGATTTTATTAAATTAGCACAGGAGAGTGTTTGGAAGGCTTCATTAGTGAAACCGCATAAGACTACAGGTTTTTACAACAAGCAAAAACTATCCATGCAATAACTATCATTGTTTAATGAGTTTGTATACGTAGTTCATTTCCCATGATTCATTGTAAACTTTCACGAATACTTTGATGCACAAATATATTGTTACATAATTTTGTTAGAAATTAATGGAAATCTAATTAACTTAGTCATGTTCACTTGATTTGAGTTTTTTTTCATTGATCAAACATTGTGTTTTATCCTTAACGTCTGATTACGTTCAATCGACAACTGTAAATTGATTGTTTGTTCATATTCAGCGAATAAGAGTAGTTTTCGGTAATTTACAACTGCTAATGTTCTACTGGTGCATAATAAATGATTATGTTGACCGAGAGTTGTCATTTTGATTCATTCATGCGCATTTTAAATACAATGGTGTTTAAAGATGGTGGTTGAGTGTTTTGTATGAGTTTGGCAGAAGTTGATCGGTTAAAGGTTGATTTATGTGGTCTCCTTATACATTTTGGTTTTTATTCATTGATGACAAATTGAGTTTTATCCTTAATGTCTGATTACGTTCAATCAACAACTATGACTTGATCATTGGTTCATATTGAGTGAATAAGAGTAGTTTTCCGTACTTTACAACGGTTAATGTTACACTGGTGCACAATAAATGATTATGTGGACCGAGAGTTGTAATTTTGATTCATTCATGTGTATTTTAAAAGCTAGAGTGTTTAAAGATGGTGGTTGAGTGTTTTGTATGAGTTTGGCAGAAGTTGATCGGTTAAACGTTGATTTATGTGGTCTCCTTATAAGATTTGGTTTCGATTTTAATAATGTATTCAAACTTTCCTTTTGTTCTTGTTTAGTGGGATTTAATTGATCATTACGCTTTGATTTGATTAAATTAGCACAGGAGTGCGTTTGGAAGGCTTCATTAGTGAAACGGCATAGGACTACAGGTTTTTACAACAAGCAAAAACTATCCATGCAATAACTATCATTGTTTAATGAGTTTGTATACGTAGTTCATTTCCCATGATTCATTGTAAACTTTCATGAATACTTTGATGCACAAATATATTGTTACATAATTTTGTTGGAAATTCATGGAAATCTAATTAACTTGGTCATGTTCGCTTGATTTGAGTTTTTTTCATTGATCAAACATTGTGTTTTATCCTTAACGTCTGATAACGTTCAATCGACAACTGTAAATTGATTGTTGGTTCATATTCAGCGAATAAGAGTAGTTTTCGGTACTTTACAACTGTTAATGTTCCACTGGTGCACAATAAATGATTATTTTACCGAGAGTTGTCATTTTGATTCATTCATGCGCATTTTAAATGCAAGAGTGTTTAAAGATGGTTTTTGAGTGTTTTGTATGAGTTTGGCAGAAGTTGAACGGTTAATGGTTAATTTGTGTGGTCTCGTTGTACGTTTAGGTTTTGGTTTTAATAGTGTATTCAAACTTTCCCTTTGTTATTGTTTAGTGTGATTTCATTGATCATTACGCTTTGATTTGATTAAATTAGCACAGGAGTGTGTTTAGAAGGCTTGATAAGTGAAACCGCATAGCATTACAAGTTTTTACAACAAGTAAAAACTATCCATCCCAGAACAATCCTTGTTTAATGAGTTTGTATACGTAGTTTATTTCCCATGATTTATTGTAAACTTTCACGAATACTTTGATGCACAAGTATATTGTTACATAATTTTGTTAGAAATTCATGGAAATCTAATTAACTTGGTTGTGTTAGCTTGATTTGAGTTTTATTCATTGATCAAACATTGAGTTTTATCCTTAACGTTTGATTACGTTTAATCGACAACTGTAAATTGATTGTTGGTTGATATTCAGCGAATAAGAGTAGTTTTCTATACTTTTCAACTGTTAATGTTCCACTGGTGCACAATAAATGATTATGTTGACCGAGAGTTGTCATTTTGATTCATTCATGCGGATTTTAAATGCAAGAGTGTTTAAAGATGGTGGTTGAGTGTTTTGTATGAGTTTGGCAGAAGTTGATCGGTTAAAGGTTGATTTATGTGGTCTCCTTATACATTTTGGTTTTTATTCATTGATGACAAATTGAGTTTTATCCTTAATGTCTGATTACGTTCAATCAACAACTATGACTTGATCATTGGTTCATATTGAGTGAATAAGAGTAGTTTTCCGTACTTTACAACGGTTAATGTTACACTCGTGCACAATAAATGATTATGTGGACCGAGAGTTGTAATTTTGATTCATTCATGTGTATTTTAAAAGCTAGAGTGTTTAAAGATGGTGGTTGAGTGTTTTGTATGAGTTTGGCAGAAGTTGATCGGTTAAACGTTGATTTATGTGGTCTCCTTATAAGATTTGGTTTCGATTTTAATAATGTATTCAAACTTTCCTTTTGTTCTTGTTTAGTGGGATTTAATTGATCATTACGCTTTGATTTGATTAAATTAGCACAGGAGTGCGTTTGGAAGGCTTCATTAGTGAAACGGCATAGGACTACAGGTTTTTACAACAAGCAAAAACTATCCATGCAATAACTATCATTGTTTAATGAGTTTGTATACGTAGTTCATTTCCCATGATTCATTGTAAACTTTCATGAATACTTTGATGCACAAATATATTGTTACATAATTTTGTTGGAAATTCATGGAAATCTAATTAACTTGGTCATGTTCGCTTGATTTGAGTTTTTTTCATTGATCAAACATTGTGTTTTATCCTTAACGTCTGATTACGTTCAATCGACAACTGTAAATTGATTGTTGGTTCATATTCAGCGAATAAGAGTAGTTTTCGGTACTTTACAACTGTTAATGTTCCACTGGTGCACAATAAATGATTATTTTACCGAGAGTTGTCATTTTGATTCATTCATGCGCATTTTAAATGCAAGAGTGTTTAAAGATGGTTTTTGAGTGTTTTGTATGAGTTTGGCAGAAGTTGAACGGTTAATGGTTAATTTGTGTGGTCTCGTTGTACGTTTAGGTTTTGGTTTTAATAGTGTATTCAAACTTTCCCTTTGTTATTGTTTAGTGTGATTTCATTGATCATTACGCTTTGATTTGATTAAATTAGCACAGGAGTGTGTTTAGAAGGCTTGATAAGTGAAACCGCATAGCATTACAAGTTTTTACAACAAGTAAAAACTATCCATCCCAGAACAATCCTTGTTTAATGAGTTTGTATACGTAGTTTATTTCCCATGATTTATTGTAAACTTTCACGAATACTTTGATGCACAAGTATATTGTTACATAATTTTGTTAGAAATTCATGGAAATCTAATTAACTTGGTTGTGTTAGCTTGATTTGAGTTTTATTCATTGATCAAACATTGAGTTTTATCCTTAACGTTTGATTACGTTTAATCGACAACTGTAAATTGATTGTTGGTTGATATTCAGCGAATAAGAGTAGTTTTCTATACTTTTCAACTGTTAATGTTCCACTCGTGCACAATAAATGATTATGTTGACCGAGAGTTGTCATTTTGATTCATTCATGCGGATTTTAAATGCAAGAGTGTTTAAAGATGGTGGTTGAGTGTTTTGTATGAGTTTGGCAGAAGTTGATCGGTTAAAGGTTGATTTATGTGGTCTCCTTATACATTTTGGTTTTTATTCATTGATGACAAATTGAGTTTTATCCTTAATGTCTGATTACGTTCAATCAACAACTATGACTTGATCATTGGTTCATATTGAGTGAATAAGAGTAGTTTTCCGTACTTTACAACGGTTAATGTTACACTGGTGCACAATAAATGATTATGTGGACCGAGAGTTGTAATTTTGATTCATTCATGTGTATTTTAAAAGCTAGAATGTTTAAAGATGGTGGTTGAGTGTTTTGTATGAGTTTGGCAGAAGTTGATCGGTTAAACGTTGATTTATGTGGTCTCCTTATAAGATTTGGTTTCGATTTTAATAATGTATTCAAACTTTCCTTTTGTTCTTGTTTAGTGGGATTTAATTGATCATTACGCTTTGATTTGATTAAATTAGCACAGGAGTGCGTTTGGAAGGCTTCATTAGTGAAACGGCATAGGACTACAGGTTTTTACAACAAGCAAAAATTATCCATGCAATAACTATCATTGTTTAATGAGTTTGTATACGTAGTTCATTTCCCATGATTCATTGTAAACTTTCATGAATACTTTGATGCACAAATATATTGTTACATAATTTTGTTGGAAATTCATGGAAATCTAATTAACTTGGTCATGTTCGCTTGATTTAAGTTTTTTTCATTGATCAAACATTGTGTTTTATCCTTAACGTCTGATTACGTTCAATCTACAACTGTAAATTGATTGTTGGTTCATATTCAGCGAATAAGAGTAGTTTTCGGTACTTTACAACTGTTAATGTTCCACTGGTGCACAATAAATGATTATTTTACCGAGAGTTGTCATTTTGATTCATTCATGCGCATTTTAAATGCAAGAGTGTTTAAAGATGGTTTTTAAGTGTTTTGTATGAGTTTGGCAGAAGTTGAACGGTTAATGGTTAATTTGTGTGGTCTCGTTGTACGTTTAGGTTTTGGTTTTAATAGTGTATTCAAACTTTCCCTTTGTTATTGTTTAGTGTGATTTCATTGATCATTACGCTTTGATTTGATTAAATTAGCACAGGAGTGTGTTTAGAAGGCTTGATAAGTGAAACCGCATAGCATTACAAGTTTTTACAACAAGTAAAAACTATCCATCCCAGAACAATCCTTGTTTAATGAGTTTGTATACGTAGTTTATTTCCCATGATTTATTGTAAACTTTCACGAATACTTTGATGCACAAGTATATTGTTACATAATTTTGTTAGAAATTCATGGAAATCTAATTAACTTGGTTGTGTTAGCTTGATTTGAGTTTTATTCATTGATCAAACATTGAGTTTTATCCTTAACGTTTGATTACGTTTAAGCGACAACTGTAAATTGATTGTTGGTTGATAATTAGCGAATAAGAGTAGTTTTCTATACTTTTCAACTGTTAATGTTCCACTGGTGCACAATAAATGATTATTTTACTAAGAGTTGTCATTTTGATTCATTCATGCGCATTTTAAATGCAAGAGTGTTTAAAGATGGTTTTTGAGTGTTTTGTATGAGTTTGGCAGAAGTTGAACGGTTAATGGTTAATTTGTGTGGTCTCCTTGTACGTTTAGGTTTTGGTTTTAATAGTGTATTCAAACTTTCCCTTTGTTATTGTTTAGTGTGATTTCATTGATCATTATGCTTTGATTTGATTAAATTAGCACAGGAGTGTGTTTAAAAGGCTTGATAAGTGAAACCTCATAGCGTTACAAGTTTTTACAACAAGTAAAAACTATCCATCCCAGAACAATCCTTGTTTAATGAGTTTGTATACGTAGTTTATTTCCCATGATTTATTGTAAACTTTCACGAATACTTTGATGCACAAGTATATTGTTACATAATTTTGTTAGAAATTCATGGAAATCTAATTAACTTGGTTGTGTTAGCTTGATTTGAGTTTTATTCATTGATCAAACATTGAGTTTTATCCTTAACGTTTGATTACATTTAATCGACAACTGTAAATTGATTGTTGGTTGATATTCAGCGAATAAGAGTAGTTTTCGATACTTTTCAACTGTTAATGTTCCACTGGTGCACAATAAACGATTATGTTGACCGAGAGTTGTCATTTTGATTCATTCATGCGGATTTTAAATGCAAGAGTGTTTAAAGATGGTGGTTGAGTGTTTTGTATGAGTTTGGCAGAAGTTGATCGGTTAAACATTGATTTAAGTGGTCTCCTTATACGTTTTGGTTTCGGTTTTAATAGTGTATTCAAACTTTCCTTTTGTTATTGTTTAGTGTGATTTCATTGATCATTACGCTTTGATATGATTAAATTAGAACAGGAGTGTGTATAGAAGGCTTCATAAGTGAAACCGCATAGCATTACATGTTTTTACAACAAGCAAAAACTATCCATACGAGAACAATCCTTGTTTAATGAGTTTGTATACGTAGTTCATTTTCCTTGATTTATTGTAAACTTTCGCGAATACTTTGATGCCCAAGTATATTGTTACATAATTTTGTTGAAAATTCATGGAAATCTAATTCACTTGGTCCTGTTACCTTGATTTGAGTTTTTATTCATTAATCACAAATTGAGTTTTATTCTTAACGTCTGATTACGTTCAATTGACAACTATGACTTGTTTATTGGTTCATATTGAGTGAATATGAGTAGTTTTCCACACTTTACAACGGTTAATGTTAAACTGGTGCACAATAAATGATTATGTGGACCGAGAGTTGTCATTTTGATTCATTCGTGTGCATTTTAAAAACAAGAGTGTTTAAAGATGGTGGTTGAGTGTTTTGTATGAGTTTGGCAGAATTTGATCGGTTAAACGTTGATTTATGTGGTCTCCTTATAAGATTTGGTTTCGATTTTAAATGCAAGGGTGTTTAAAGATGGTGGTTGAGTGTTTTGTATGAGTTTGGCAGAATTTGATCGGTTAAAGGTTGATTTATGTGGTCTCCTTATACATTTTGGTTTTTATTCATTGATGACAAATTAAGTTTTATCCTTAATGTCTGATTACGTTCAATCAACAACTATGACTTGATTATTGGTTCATATTGAGTGAATAAGAGTAGTTTTTCGTACTTTACAACGGTTAATGTTACACTGGTGCACAATAAATGATTATGTGGACCGAGAGTTGTAATTTTGATTCATTCATGTGTATTTTAAAAGCAAGAGTGTTTAAAGATGGTGGTTGAGTGTTTTGTATGAGTTTGGCAGAAGTAGATCGGTTAAACGTTGATTTATGTGGTCTCCTTATAAGATTTGGTTTTGATTTTAATAATCTATTCAAACTTTCCTTTTGTTCTTGTTTAGTGGGATTTAATTGATCATTATGCTTTGATTTGATTAAATTAGCATAGGAGTGCGTTTGGAAGGCTTCATTAGTGAAACCGCATAGGACTACAGGTTTTTACAACAAGCAAAAACTATCCATGCAATAACTATCATTGTTTAATGAATTTGTATACGTAGTTCATTTCCCATGATTCATTGTAAACATTCACGAATACTTTGATGCACAAATATATTCTTACATAATTTTGTTAGAAATTCATGTAAATCTAATTAACTTGGTCATGTTCGCTTGATTTGAGTTTTTTTTCATTGATCAAACATTGTGTTTTATCCTTAACGTCTGATTACGTTCAATCGACAACTGTAAATTGATTGTTGGTTCATATTCAGCGAATAAGGGTAGTTTTCGGTACTTTACAACTGTTAATGTTCTACTGGTGCACAATAAATGATTATGTTGACCGAGAGTTGTCATTTTGATTCATTCATGCGCACTTTAAATGCAAGAGTGTTTAAAGATGGTTTTGGAGTGTTTTGTATGAGTTTGACAGAAGTTGAACGGTTAATGGTTAATTTGTGTGGTCTTCTTATACGTTTAGGTTTTGGTTTTAATAGTGTATTCAAACTTTCCCTTTGTTATTGATTATTGTGATTTCATTGATCATTACGCTTGGATTTGATTAAATTAGCACAGGAGTGTGTTTAGAAGGCTTGATAAGTGAAACCGCATAGCATTACATGTTTTTACAACAAGCAAAACTATCCATCTCAGAAGAATCCTTGTTTAATGAGTTTGTATACGTAGTTCATTTCCCATGATTTATTGTAAACTTTCCCGAATACTTTGATGCACAAGTATATTGTTACATAATTTTGTTAGAAATTCATGGAAATCTATTTAAGTTGGTCGTGTTAGTTTGATTTGAGTTTTTATTCATTGATCAAACATTGAGTTTTATCCTTAACGTCTGATTACGTTAAATCGACAACTGTAAATTGATTGTTGGTTCATATTCACCGAATAAAAGTAGTTTTCGGTACTTTATAACTGTTAATGTTTCACTGGTGCACAATAAATGATTATGTTGACCGAGAGTTATCATTTTGATTCATTCATGCGCATTTTAAATGCAAGAGTGTTTAAAGATGGTTCTGGAGTGTTTTGTATGAGTTTGGCAGAAGTTGAACGGTTAATGGTTGATTTGTATGGTCTCCTTACACGTTTTGGTTTTTGTTTTAATAGTGTATTCAAACTTTCCTTTTGTTATTGTTTAGTGTGATTTCATTGATCATTAAGCTTTGATTTGATTAAATTAGCACAGGAGTGTGTTTATAAGGCTTGATAAGTGAAACCGCATAGCTTTACATGTTTTTACAACAAGCAAAAACTATCCATCCCAGAACAATCCTTGTTTAATGAGTTTGTATACGTAGTTTATTTCCCATGATTTATTGTAAACTTTCACGAATTCTTTGATGCACAAGTATATTGTTACATAATTTTGTTAGAAATTCATTGAAATCTAATTAACTTGGTTGTGTTAGCTTGATTTGTGTTTTATTCATTGATCAAACATTGAGTTTTATCCTTAACGTCTGATTACGTTCAATCGACAACTGTAAATTGATTGTTGGTTCATATTCAGCGAATAAGAGTAGTTTTCGGCACTTTACAACTGTTAATGTTCCATTGGTGCACAATAAATGATTATGTTGACCGAGAGTTGTCATTTTGATTCATTCATGCGGATTTTAAATGCAAGAGTGTTTAAAGATGGTGGTTGAGTGTTTTGTATGAGTTTGGCAGAAGTTGATCGGTTAAACGTTGATTTAAGTGGTCTCCTTATACGTTTTGGTTTCGGTTTTAATAGTGTATTCAAACTTTCCTTTTGTTATTGTTTAGTGTGATTTCATTGATCATTACGCGTTGATATGATTAAATTAGCACAGGAGTGTGTATAGAAGGCTTCATAAGTGAAACCGCATAGCATTACATGTTTTTACAACAAGCAACAACTATCCATGCGAGAACAATCCTTGTTTAATGAGTTTGTATACATAGTTCATTTTCCTTGATTTATTGTAAACTTTCGCGAATACTTTGATGCCCAAGTATATTGTTCCATAATTTTGTTGAAAATTCATGGAAATATAATTCACTTGGTCCTGTTACCTTGATTTGAGTTTTTTTTCATTGATCACAAATTGAGTTTTATCCTTAACGTCTGATTACGTTCAATTGACAACTATGACTTGATTATTGGTTCATATTGAGTGAATAAGAGTAGTTTTTCACACTTTACAACGGTTAATGTTAAACTGGTGCATAATAAATGATTATGTGGACCGAGAGTTGTCATTTTGATTCATTCGTGTGCATTTTAAAAACAAGAGTGTTTAAAGATTGTGGTTGAGTGTTTTGTATGAGTTTGGCAGAAGTTGATAGGTTAAACGTTGATTTATGTGGTCTCCTTATAAGATTTAGTTTCCATTTTAAATGCAAGGGTGTTTAAAGATGGTGGTTGAGTGTTTTGTATGAGTTTGGCAGAAGTTGATCGGTTAAAGGTTGATTTATGTGGGCTCCTTATACATTTTGGTTTTTATTCATTGATGACAAGTTCAGTTTTATCCTTAATGTCTGATTACGTTCAATCAACAACTATGACTTGATTATTGGTTCATATTGAGTGAATAAAAGTAATTTTCCGTCCTTTACAACGGTTAATGTTACACTGGTGCACAATAAATGATTATGTGGACCGAGAGTTGTAATTTTGATTCATTCATGTGTATTTTAAACGCAAGAGTGTTTAAAAATGGTGGTTGAGTGTTTTGTATGAGTTTGGCAGAAGTTGATCGGTTAAACGTTGATTTATGTGGTCTCCTTATAAGATTTGGTTTCGATTTTAATAATGTACTCAAACTTTCCTTTTGTTATTGTTTAGTGGGATTTAATTGATCATTACGCTTTGATTTGATTAAATTAGCACAGGAGTGTGTTTGGAAGGCTTTATTAGTGAAACCGTATAGGACTACAGGTTTTTACAACAAGCAAAAACTATCCATGCAATAACTATTATTGTTTAATGAGTTTGTATACGTAGTTCATTTCCCATGATTCATTGTAAACTTTCAGGAATACTTTGATACACAAATATATTGTTACATAATTTGTTGGAAATTCATGGAAATCTAAATAACTTGGTCATGTTCGCTTGATTTGAGTTTTTTTACATTGATCAAACATTGTGTTTTATACTTAACGTCTGATTACGTTCAATCGACAACTGTAAATTGATTGTTGGTTCATATTCAGCGAATAAGAGTAGTTTTCGATACTTTACAACTGTTAATGTTCCATTTGCGCACAATAAATGATTATGTTGACCGAGAGTTGTCATTTGATTCATTCATGCGCATTTCAAATGCAAGAGTGTTTAAAGATGGTTTTTGAGTGTTTTGTATGAGTTTGACAGAAGTTGAACGGTTAATGGTTGATTTGTGTGGTCTCCTTATACGTTTAGGTTTTGGTTTTAATAGTGTATTCAAACCTTCCCTTTGTTATTGTTTAGTGTGATTTCATTGATCATTACGCTTTGATTTGATTAAATTAGCACAGGAGTGTGTTTAGAAGGCTTGATAAGTGAAACCGCATAGCATTACATGTTTTTACAACAAGCAAAAACTATCCATCCCAGAACAATCCTTGTTTAATGAGTTTGTATACGTAGTTTGTTTCCCATGATTTATTGTAAACTTTCCCGAATACTTTGAATCACAAGTATATTGTTATATAATTTTGTTAGAAATTCATGGAAATCTATTTAAGTTGGTCGTGTTAGCTTGATTTGAGTTTTTATTCATTGATCAAACATTGAGTTTTATCCTTAACATCTGATTACGTTAAATCGACAACTGTAAATTGATTGTTGGTTCATATTCAGTGAATAAGAGTAGTTTTCGGTACTTTACAACTATTATGTTCCATTGGTGCACAATAAATGATTATGTTGACCGAGAGTTGTCATTTTGATTCATTCATGCGCATTTTAAATGCAAGAGTGTTTAAAGATGGTTGTGGGGTGTTTTGTATGAGTTTGGCAGAAGTTGAACAGTTAATGGTTGATTTGTGTGGTCTCCTTATACGTTTTGTTTTCGGTTTTAATAGTGTATTCAAACTTTCCTTTTGTTATTGTTTAGTGTGATTTCATTGATCATTACGCTTTGATATGATTAAATTAGCACAGGAGTATGTTTAGAAGGCTTCATAAGTGAAACCGCATAGCATTACATGTTTTTACAACAAGCAAAAACTATCCATGCGAGAACAATCCTTGTTTAATGAGTTTGTATACGTAGTTAATTTCCCATGATTTATTGTAAACTTTCACGAATACTTTGATGCACAAGTATATTGTCACATAATTTTGTTAGAAATTCATGGAAATCTACTTAACTTGGTCGTGTTCGCTTGATTTGAGTTTTTTTTAATTGAACAAACATTGAGTTGTATCCTTAACGTCAGATTACGTTCAATCGACAACTGTAAATTGATTGTTGGTACATATTCAGCGACTAAGAGTAGTTTTCGGTACTTTACAACTGTTAATGTTCCTCTGGTGCATAATAAATGATTATGTTGACCGAGAGTTGTCATTTTGTTCCATTCATGCGCATTTTAAATGCAAGAGTTTTTAAAGATGGTGGTTGAGTATTTTGTATGAGTTTGGTAGAAGTTGAACGGTTAAAGGTTGATTTATGTGGTCTCCTTATACGTTTTGGTTTCGATTTTAATAATGTATTCAAACATTCCTTTTGTTATTGTTTAGTGTGATTTCATTGATCATTACGCTTTGATTTGATTAAATTAGCACATGAGTGTGCTTAGAAGGCTTGATAAGTGAAACCACATAGCATTACATGTTTTTACAACAAGCAAAAACTATCCATGCGAGAACAATCCTTCTTTAGTGAGTTTGTATACGTAGTTCATTTTCCTTGATTTATTGTAAACTTTCGCGAATACTTTGATGCCCAAGTATATTGTTACATAATTTTGTTGAAAATTCATAGAAATCTAATTCACTTGGTCCTGTTACCTTGATTTGAGTTTTTATTCATTAATCACAAATTGAGTTTTATCCTTAACGTCTGATTACGTTCAATTGACAACTATGACTTGATTATTGGTTCATATTGAGTGAATAAGAGTAGTTTTCCACACTTTATAACGGCTAATGTTAAACTGGTGCACAATAAATGATTATGTGGACAGAGAGTTGTCATTTTGATTCATTCGTGTGCATTTTAAAAACAAGAGTGTTTAAAGATGGTGGTTGAGTGTTTTGTATGAGTTTGGTAGAAGTTGATCGGTTAAACGTTGATTTATGTGGTCTTCTTATAAGATTTGGTTTCGATTTTAAATGCAAGGGTGTTTAAAGATGGTGGTTGAGTGTTTTGTATCAGTTTGGCAGAAGTTGCTCGGTTAAAGGTTGATTTATGTGGTCTCCTTATACATTTTGGTTTTTATTCATTGATGACAAATTGAGTTTTATCCTTAATGTCTGATTACGTTCAATCAACAACTATGACTTGATTATTGGTTCATATTGAGTGAATAAGAGTAGTTTTCCGTACTTTACAACGGTTAATGTTACACTGGAGCACAATAAATGATTCTGTGGACCGAGAGTTGTAATTTTGATTCATTCATGTGTATTTTAAAAGCAAGAGTGTTTAAAAATGGTGGTTGAGTGTTTTGTATGAGTTTGGCAGAAGTTGATCGGTTAAACGTTGATTTATGTGGTCTCCTTATAAGATTTGGTTTTGATTTTAATAATGTATTCAAACTTTCCTTTTGTTGTTGTTCAGTGGGATTTAATTGATGATTACGCTTTGATTTGATTAAATTATCACAGGAGTGTGTTTGGAAGGCTTCATTAGTGAAACCGCATAGGACTACAGGTTTTTACAACAAGCAAAAACTATCCATGCAATAACTATCATTGTTTAATGAGTTTGTATACGTAGTTCATTTCCCATGATTCATTGTAAACTTTCTGGAATACTTTGATACACAAATATATTGTTACATAATTTGTTGGAAATTCATGGAAATCTAAATAACTTGGTCATGTTCGCTTGATTTGAGTTTTTTTTCATTGATCAAACATTGTGTTTTATCCTTAACGTTTGATTACGTTCAATCGACAACTGTAAATTGATTGTTGGTTCATATTCAGCGAATAAGAGTAATTTTCGGTACTTTACAACTGTTAATGTTCCATTGGTGCACAATAAATGATTATGTTGACCGAGAGTTGTCATTTTGATTCATTCATGCGCATTTCAAATGCAAGAGTGTTTAAAGATGGTTTTTGAGTGTTTTGTATGAGTTTGACAGAAGTTGAACGGTTAATGGTTGATTTGTGTGGTCTCCTTATACGTTTAGGTTTTGGTTTTAATAGTGTATTCAAACTTTCCCGTTGTTATTGTTTAGTGTGATTTCATTGATCATTACGCTTTGATTTGATTAAATTAGCACAGGAGTGTGTTTAGAAGGCTTGATAAGTGAAACCGCATAGCATTACATGTTTTTACAACAAGCAAAAACAATCCATCCCAGAACAATCCTTGTTTAATGAGTTTGTATACGTAGTTTGTTTCCCATGATTTATTGTAAACTTTCCCGAATACTTTGATTCACAAGTATATTGTTACATAATTTTGTTAGAAATTCATGGAAATCTATTTAAGTTGGTCGTGTTAGCTTGATTTGAGTTTTTATTTATTGATCAAACATTGAGTTTTATCCTTAACGTCTGATTACGTTAAATCGACAACTGTAAATTGATTGTTGGTTCATATTCAGTGAATAAGAGTAGTTTTCGGTACTTTACAACTCTTAATGTTCCATTGGTGCACAATAAATGATTATGTTGACCGAGAGTTGTCATTTTGATTCATTCATGCGCATTTTAAATGCAAGAGTGTTTAAAGATGGTTGTGGAGTGTTTTGTATGAGTTTGGCAGAAGTTGAACAGTTAATGGTTGATTTGTGTGGTCTCCTTATACGTTTTACTTTCGGTTTTAATAGTGTATTCAAACTTTCCTTTTGTTATTGTTTAGTATGATTTCATTGATCATTACGCTTTGATATGATTAAATTAGCACAGGAGTGTGTTTAGAAGGCTTCATAAGTGAAACCGCATAGCATTACATGTTTTTACAACAAGCAAAAACTATCCACGCGAGAACAATCCTTGTTTAATGAGTTTGTATACGTAGTTAATTTCCCATGATTTATTGTAAACTTTCACGAATACTTTGATGCACAAGTGTATTGTCACATAATTTTGTTAGAAATTCATGGAAATCTAATTAACTTGGTCGTGTTCGCTTGATTTGAGTTTTTTTTAATTGAACAAACATTGAGTTGTATCCTTAACGTCAGATTACGTTCAATCGACAACTGTATATTTATTGTTGGTTCATATTCAGCGACTAAGAGTAGTTTTCGGTACTTTACAACTGTTAATGTTCCTCTGGTGCATAATAAATGATTATGTTGACAGAGAGTTGTCATTTTGTTTCATTCATGCGCATTTTAAATGCAAGAGTGTTTAAAGATGGTGGTTGAGTATTTTGTATGAGTTTGGTAGAAGTTGAACGGTTAAAGGTTGATTTATGTGGTCTCCTTATACGTTTTGGTTTCGATTTTAATAATGTATTCAAACATTCCCTTTGTTATTGTTTAGTGTGATTTCATTGATCATTACGCTTTGATTTGATTAAATTAGCACATGAGTGTGCTTAGAAGGCTTGATAAGTGAAACCACATAGCATTACATGTTTTTACAACAAGCAAAAACTATCCATGCGAGAACAATCCTTGTTTAATGAGTTTGTATACGTAGTTCATTTTCCTTGATTTATTGTAAACTTTCGCGAATACTTTGATGCCCAAGTATATTGTTACATAATTTTGTTGAAAATTCATGGAAATCTAATTCACTTGGTCCTGTTACCCTGATTTGAGTTTTTATTCATTAATCACAAATTGAGTTTTATCCTTAACGTCTGATTACGTTCAATTGACAACTATGACTTGATTATTGGTTCATATTGAGTGAATAAGAGTAGTTTTCCACACTTTATAACGGCTAATGTTAAACTGGTGCACAATAAATGATTATGTGGACAGAGAGTTGGCATTTTGATTCATTCGTGTGCATTTTAAAAACAAGAGTGTTTAAAGATGGTGGTTGAGTATTTTGTATGAGTTTGGTAGAAGTTCATCGGTTAAACGTTGATTTATGTGGTCTCCTTATAAGATTTGGTTTCGATTTTAAATGCAAGGGTGTTTAAAGATGGTGGTTGAGTGTTTTGTATCAGTTTGGCAGAAGTTGCTCGGTTAAAGGTTGATTCATGTGGTCTCCTTATACATTTGGGTTTTTATTCATTGATGACAAATTGAGTTTTATCCTTAATGTCTGATTACGTTCAATCAACAACTATGACTTGATTATTGGTTCATATTGAGTGAATAAGAGTAGTTTTCCGTACTTTACAACGGTTAATGTTACACTGGTGCACAATAAATGATTATGTGGACCGAGAGTTGTAATTTTGATTCATTCATGTGTATTTTAAAAGCAAGAGTGTTTAAAGATGGTGGTTGAGTGTTTTGTATGAGTTTGGCAGAAGTTGATCGGTTAAACGTTGATTTATGTGGTCTCCTTATAAGATTTAGTTTCGATTCTAATAATGTATTCAAACTTTCCTTTTGTTGTTGTTTAGTGGGATTTAATTGATCATTACGCTTTGATTTGATTAAATTAGCACAGGAGTGTGTTTGGAAGGCTTCATTAGTAAAACCGCATAGGACTACAGGTTTTTACAACAAGCAAAAACTATCCATGCAATAACTATCATTGTTTAATGAGTTTGTATACGTAGTTCATTTCCCATGATTTATTGTAAACTTTCACGAATACTTTGATGCACAAGTATATTGTTACATAATTTTGTTAGAAATTCATGGAAATCTAATTAACTTGGTCGTGTTCGCTTGATTTGAGTTTTTTTCAATTGAACAAACATTGAGTTGTATCCTTAACGTCAGATTACGTTCAATCGACAACTGTAAATTGATTGTTGGTTCATATTCAGCGACTAAGAGTAGTTTTCGGTACTTTACAACTGTTAATGTTCCACTGGTGCACAATAAATGATTATGTTGACGGAGAGTTGTCATTTTGATTCATTCACGCGCATTTTAAATGCAAGAGTGTTTAAAGATGGTTTTTGAGTGTTTTGTATGAGTTTGGCAGAAGTTGAACGGCTAATGGTTAATTTGTGTGGTCTCCTTATACGTTTAGGTTTTGGTTTTAATAGTGTATTCAAACTTTCCCTTTGTTATTGTTTAGTGTGATTTCATTGATCATTACGCTTTGATTTGATTAAATTAGCACAGGAGTGTGTTTATAAGGCTTGATAAGTGAAACCGCATAGCATTACATGTTTTTACAACAAGCAAAAACTATGCATCCCAGAACAATCCTTGTTTAATGAGTTTGTATACGTACTTTGTTTCCCATGATTTATTGTAAACTTTCCCGAATACTTTGATTCACAAGTATATTGTTACATAATTTTGTTAGAAATTCATGGAAATCTAATTAACTTGGTTGCGTTAGCTTGATTTGAGTTATATTCATTGATCAAACATTGAGTTTTATCCTTAACGTCTGATTACATTCAATCGAAAACTGTAAATTGATTGTTGGTTCATATTCAGCGAATAAGAGTAGTTTTCGGTACTTTACAACTGTTAATGTTTCACTGGTGCACAATAAATGATTATTTTGATCGAGAGTTGTTATTTTGATTCATTCATGCGCATTTTATATGCAAGAGTGTTTAAAGATGGTTGTTGAGTGTTTTGTATGAGTTTTGTAGAAGTTCAACGGTTAATGGTTGATTTGTGTGGTCCCCTTATACGTTTTGGTTTTGGTTTTAGTAGTGTATTCAAACTTTCCCTTTGTTATTGTTTAGTGTGATTTCATTGATCATTACGCTTTGATTTGATTAAATTAGCACAGGAGTGTGTTTATAAGGCTTGATAAGTGAAACCGCATAGCATTACAAGTTTTTACAACAAGCAAAAACTATCAATGCTAGAACAATCCTTGTTTAATGAGTTCGCATACGTAGTTCATTTCCCATGATTTATTGTAAACTTTCACGAATACTTTGATGCACAAGTATATTGTTACATAATTTTGTTAGAAATTCATGAAAATCTAATTAACTTGGTTGTGTTAGCTTGATTTGAGTTTTATTCATTGATCAAACATTGAGTTTTTTCCTTAAAGTCTGATTACGTTCAATCGACAACTGTAAATTGATTGTTGGTTCATATTCAGCGAATAAGAGTAGTTTTCAGTACTTTACAACTGTTAATGTTCCACTGGTGCACAATAAATGATTATGTTGACTGAGAGTTGTCATTTTGATTCATTCACGCGCATTTTAAATGCAAGAGTGTTTAAAGATGGTTTTTGAGTGTTTTGTATGAGTTTGGCAGAAGTTGAACGGCTAATGGTTAATTTGTGTGGTCTCCTTATACGTTTAGGTTTTGGTTTTAATAGTGTATTCAAACTTTCCCTTTGTTATTGTTTAGTGTGATTTCATTGATCATTACGCTTTGATTTGATTAAATTAGCACAGGAGTGTGTTATAAGGCTTGATAAGTGAAACCGCATAGCATTACATGTTTTTACAACAAGCAAAAACTATGCATCCCAGAACAATCCTTGTTTAATGAGTTTGTATACGTAGTTTGTTTCCCATGATTTATTGTAAACTTTCCCGAATACTTTGATTCACAAGTATATTGTTACATAATTTTGTTAGAAATTCATGGAAATCTAATTAACTTGGTTGCGTTAGCTTGATTTGAGTTATATTCATTGATCAAACATTGAGTTTTATCCTTAACGTCTGATTACGTTCAATCGAAAACTGTAAATTGATTGTTGGTTCATATTCAGCGAATAAGAGTAGTTTTCGGTACTTTACAACTGTTAATGTTCCACTGGTGCACAATAAATGATTATTTTGATCGAGAGTTGTTATTTTGATTCATTCATGCGCATTTTATATGCAAGAGTGTTTAAAGATGGTTGTTGAGTGTTTTGTATGAGTTTTGTAGAAGTTCAACGGTTAATGGTTGATTTGTGTGGTCCCCTTATACGTTTTGGTTTTGGTTTTAGTAGTGTATTCAAACTTTCCCTTTGTTATTGTTTAGTGTGATTTCATTGATCATTACGCTTTGATTTGATTAAATTAGCACAGGAGTGTGTTTATAAGGCTTGATAAGTGAAACCGCATAGCATTACAAGTTTTTACAACAAGCAAAAACTATCAATGCTAGAACAATCCTTGTTTAATGAGTTCGCATACGTAGTTCATTTCCCATGATTTATTGTAAACTTTCACGAATACTTTGATGCACAAGTATATTGTTACATAATTTTGTTAGAAATTCATGAAAATCTAATTAACTTGGTTGTGTTAGCTTGATTTGAGTTTTATTCATTGATCAAACATTGAGTTTTATCCTTAACGTCTGATTACGTTCAATCGACAACTGTAAATTGATTGTTGGTTCATATTCAGCGAATAAGAGTAGTTTTCAGTACTTTACAACTGTTAATGTTCCTTTGGTCCACAATAAATGATTATGTTGACCGTGAGTTGTCATTTTGATTCATTCAGGCGCATTTTAAATGCAAGGGTGTTTAAAGATGGTGGTTGAGTGTTTTGTATGAGTTTGGCAGAAGTTGATCAGTTAAAGGTTGATTTATGTGGTCTCCTTATACATTTTTGTTTCGGTTTGAATAGTGTATTTAAACTTTCCTTTTGTTATTGTGTAGTGTGATTTCATTGATCATTACGCTTTGATATGATTAAATTAGCACAGGAGTGTGTTTAGAAGGCTTCATAAGGGAAACCGCATAGCATTACATGTATTTACAACAAGCAAAAACTATCCATGCTAGAACAATCCTTGTTTAATGAGTTTGTATACGTAGTTAATTTCCCTTGATTTATTGTAAACTTTCGCGAATACTTTGATGCCCAAGTATATTGTTACATAATTTTGTTGAAAATACATGGAAATCTAATTCACTTGGTCCTGTTACCTTGATTTGAGTTTTTATTCATTGATCACAAATTGAGTTTTATCCTTAACGTCTTATTACATTCAATCGACAGCTATGACTTGATTATTGGTTCATTTGAGTGAATAAGAATAGTTTTCCGTACTTTACAACGGTTAATGTTACACTGGTGCACAATAAATGATTATGTGGACCGAGAGTTGTCATTTTGATTCAATCGTGTGCATTTTAAAAGCAAGAGTGTTTAAAGATGTGGTTGAGTGTTTTGTATGAGTTTGGCAGAAGTTGATCGGTTAAACGTTGATTTATGTGGTCTCCTTATAAGATTTGGTTTTGATTTTAATAGTGTATTCAAACTTTCCTTTTGTTATTGTTTAGTGGGATTTAATTGATCATTACGCTTTGATTTGATTGAATTAGCACAGGAGAGTGTTTGGAAGGCTTCATTAGTGAAACCGCATAGGACTACAGGTTTTTACAACAAGCAAAAACTAACCATGCAATAACTATCATTGTTTATAGAGTTTGTATACGTAGTTCATTTCCCATGATTCATTGTAAACTTTCACGAATACTTTGATGCACAAATATATTGTAACATAATTTTGTTGGAAATTCATGAAAATCTAATTAACTTGGTCATGTTTGCTTGATTCGAGTTTTTATTCATTGATCAAACATTGTGTTTTATCCTTAACATATGATTACGTTCAATCAACAACTGCAAATTGATTGTTGGTTCATATTCAGTGAATAAGAGTAGTTTTCGGTACTTTACAACTGTTAATGTTCCACTGGTGCACAATAAATGATTATGTAGACCGAGAGTTTTCATTTTGATTCATTCATGCGCATTTTAAATGCAAGAGTGTCTAAAGATGGTTGTTGAGTGTTTTGTATGAGTTTTGCAGAAGTTCAACGGTTAATGGTTGATTTGTGTGGTCCCCTTATACGTTTTGGTTTTGGTTTTAGTAGTGTATTCAAACTTTCCCTTTGTTATTGTTTAGTGTGATTTCATTGATCATTACGCTTTGATTTGATTAAATTAGCACAGGAGTGTGTTTATAAGGCTTGATAAGTGAAACCGCATAGCATTACATGTTTTTACAACAAGCAAAAACTATCAATGCCAGAACAATCCTTGTTTAATGAGTTTGCATACGTAGTTCATTTCCCATGATTTATTGTAAACTTTCACGAATACTTTGATGCACAAGTATATTGTTACATAATTTTGTTAGAAATTCATGGAAATCTAATTAACTTGGTTGTGTTAGCTTTATTTGAGTTTTATTCATTGATCAAACATTGAGTTTTATCCTTAACGTCTGATTACGTTCAATCGACAACTGTAAATTGATTGTTGGTTCATATTCAGCGAATAAGAGTAGTTTTCAGTACTTTACAACTGTTAATGTTCCATTGGTCCACAATAAATGATTATGTTGACCGTGAGTTGTCATTTTGATTCATTCATGCGCATTTTAAATGCAAGGGTGTTTAAAGATGGTGGTTGAGTGTTTTGTATGAGTTTGGTAGAAGTTGATCAGTTAAAGGTTGATTTATGTGGTCTCCTTATACATTTTGGTTTCGGTTTGAATAGTGTATTCAAACTTTCCTTTTGTTATTGTTTAGTGTGATTTCATTGATCATTATGCTTTGATATGATTAAATTAGCACAGGAGTGTGTTTAGAAGGCTTCATAAGTGAAACCGCATAGCATTACATGTTTTTACAACAAGAAAAAACTATCCATGCGAGAACAATCCTTGTTTAATGAGTTTGTATACGTAGTTCATTTCCCTTGATTTATTGTAAACTTTCGCGAATATTTTGATGCCCAATATGACATCCGGTAATTTTCCGTTACCAAACTCCGTTAGTTCCGTTAGGTCTTGCATACACGTGCCGTGAGCACACACTAGTTGTCGTTGAACGTTGGTGACTTAATAACAATTATCTATGGTAAACAAATGATAACCTAATGAATAATGTTGATTATTAGTTGTGGTTATGTGGTTCATGCATTTTAAGTTATTGTTTGTGAATTTTACTTGATAACGTGTCAACGTGTAACTATGATCTCATATGTTTTGCTATTAGTTGAAAATGTATATGATTATTATTATTGATTAGTAATGTTTATATTTTGTAGTTAAAACATTTTAAAAAGTGTTAAAAAGATTAGTTTTTATAAAATATAAACAATGGGGTTTATTTTGTAATTGGATTGAAATTAAAAGTTACCATATTTAAACAAATTTAACCCAACCCTAGCCCCCATTCCCCATTTGAGGCCGTAACCCCTCCCAACACCCCCATTCTTTGCGATTTTGATCAAGAACAAGCAAGAACAATTCGATTTTGATTAGTTCCAAGTGTTAGCAAGTGTTAATCATCATCTCTACACGTTTAAAGGTGAGTTTTATCAAGTTTTTCATGATTTTTGATTCTTGAAGAACCCTAATTCGAAATTGGTGATGAAAAAGTGAAATTGATGATTGTTAGATGTTAATTTGATGTTGGTTAGATTGTATGAATGTTAGATTATGTTGATTATGCAAGAATTCCATGGTTTGATCACATTGTTCACACATTGCCTTAAGAGGAAACTTTTTGTTCTTGGAATTCATGATTTGATGATTGTATGATGTTAGATACGTTGCTTGGATGTTGGTTTACATGAATTATGCAAGAAAAGTCATGAAATCTAGTGTTTGTTCATACCTTACTATAAGTGGAAACTTTTATGCATGATGATTGGGAATTTTGGTGAATTAGTGGTGATTATCATGTTAGGATGAATGTTATGAACTTAATTAGGTATAAAATTGATGAAACTATGAAGGAATTGAATGTTAGATTGCTTTTGGGTGTTACCTTCTAAAAAGGGAAACTTTATTTTTGAAGATCATTGGATATGATGATGTGAGCATGTTTATGTTGTAAGGGTCATGTTAGAATGCTTATGGATGATGTCTAATGTGATGGAATGTGTTACTTGGGTTGTATGGTTGCTTGATTGATCATTTAAAGAATGTAGGTTCTTGATGATTATACATGATGATGAATTATGGTTAGTGATTAGGAAACCATGATTGGGATTGGAGATTGATCATTATTGTGTTTGTTAGATGGAATGAATCTTGTTGATTAATGTGAATATGATTGTCATACACGCGTGCGAATCTGAGGCCCCTACTTAGTAGGATTGGCAGGGTTTAGGGTGTGAAGTCGTGAGTGGCTTCACATGGCATGTTGTGCATGATTAGACTTCATGAATGAATTATTAGTTGTGATATATCTATGATTGTGTTGAGCATGTTGATTGTTTGAGATTCGCATAAGTTGTATGATGATCTAGGTTGAACTTGGGTTGATGATGTGATATACGTGAATAGTTTGTTTAATAATCATGTATGATAAGTTGACACGCTTGATTAAACGAGATTTCAATTAATATGTCAACAACGGGTCAAACGGGTCAACTAGGTTAGATGAGTCTGGTTTTCCAAAGCCTTGGGTCAATGCGTTTATTGAACACCTAGGGTTGTTAAGTTTTCTATGCACACGTACTTATGTACTTGCGTGTTCTAGGTAACCTTTGAAGGGTTGTCTTTCCATCCATCATTAGTTCCCTCTTATCATTGTCTTTGCACATCAGGTGAGTTCATGCCCCACTATTTTATAAACTCTCTTCTGGGGGAGGTAGCATACTTGTTCACAAACGCTACATTATTATTATAAGTTGTGTATGTTTTAACATAGTGCATAATACCTTGAAAGTCGTCACACTTTCGGATCGTTAATAACGGTAACTAGCGGGAAATCGTGGGTAGTACTACTGGGTTTGACAAGCCCCACCTGCGCCACTCGAGGTCAAACGGGTGCAATATTGTCCTAAACTCAAACATTGTCACGACCTGGTAAGTTGTGACGGGAGACAACAAACGCAACACAGTCAGCTTCGATCGCGAAATCACTATTGTTATTACTTGTGAATATAGACTAGCTATCTATTTCAATGCACTTCTTATGTTATGCAAATTATTATTGTTTATGTTAAACGCAAACTCTTGAACTCACCAACCATTGTGTTGACATTTTTAGTATGCTATTCTTAGGTCGTTAACTCAGGTTGCCATTAGGAGCACATCACGGGTCCAGCATATATTCTAAGACTTTATCTTAAGTCATAACACTTGGATTTTATTTATGAGATTTAAATAATGGGTTGGCGCGTGTTTTGCCAAATTTTACATTTATATACTTTGGGTTTGTCTTATTTACAAAATGCTTCCGTATAGTTTTAAAGTTTGAACTTTGATTGGTTTTATTTTAAATGTGGCATATAGTGTCGTTCTGAGTAACTAGTGACTATGATCCTGGTTTGTTCGCACGCCTCGCGGTAAAACTTTGCACGTGGAATTTGAGGGTGTGACACCCAAGTATATTGTTACATAATTTTGTTGAAAATAAATGGAAATCTAATTCACTTGGTCCTGTTACCTTGATTTGAGTTTTTATTCATTGATCACAAATTGAGTTTTATCCTTAACGTCTTATTACATTCAATCGACAACTATGACTTGATTATTGGTTCATATTGAGTGAATAAGAGTAGTTTTCCGTACTTTACAACGGTTAATGTTACACTGGTGCACAATAAATGATTATGTGGACCGAGAGTTGTCATTTTGATTCATTCGTGTGCATTTTAAAACCAAGAGTGTTCAAAGATGTGGTTGAGTGTTTTGTATGAATTTGGCAGAAGTTGATCGGTTAAACGTTGATTTATGTGGTCTCCTTATAAGATTTGGTTTCGATTTTAATAGTGTATTCAAACTTTCCTTTGGTTATTGTTTAGTGAATTTAATTGATCATTACACTTTGATTTGATTGAATTAGCACAGGAGAGTGTTTGGAAGGCTTCATTAGTGAAACCGCATAGGACTACAGGTTTTTATAACAAGCAAAAACTATCCACGCAATAACTATCATTGTTTAATGAGTTTTTATACGTAGTTCATTTCCCATGATTCATTGTAAACTTTCACGAATACTTTCATGCACAAATATATTGTAGCATAATTTTGTTGGAAATTCATGATAATCTAATTAACTTGGTCATGTTCGCTTGATTTGAGTTTTTATTCATTGATCAAACATTGTGTTTTATCCTTAACGTCTGATTACGTTCAATCGACAACTATAAATTGATTGTTGGTTCATATTCAGCGAATAAGATTAGTTTTCGGTACTTTACAACTATTAATGTTCCACTGGTGCACAATAAATGATTATGTTGACCGAGAGTTGTCATTTTGATTCATTCATGCGCATTTTAAACGCAAGAGTGTTTAAAGATGGTGGTTGAGTGTTTTGTATGAGTTTGGCAGAAATTGAATGGTTAAAGGGTGATTTATGTGGTCTCCTTATACGTTTTGGTTTCGGTTTTAATAGTGTATTCAAACTATCCCTATGTTATTATTTAGTGTGATTTGGTTGATCATTACGCTTTGATTTGATTAAATTAGCATAGGAGTGTGCTTAGAAGGCTTGATAAGTGAAACCGCATAGAATTACATGTTTTTACAACAAGCAAAAACTATCCATTCTAGAACAATCCTTGTTTAATGAGTTTGTATACGTAGTTAATTTACCATGATTTGTTGTAAACTTTCACGAATACTTTGATGCACAAGTATATTGTTACATAATTTTGTTAGAAATTCATGGAAATCTAATTAACTTGGTCGTGTTAGCTTGATTTGAGTTTTTATTCATTGATTAAACATTGAGTTTTATCCTTAACGTCTGATTACGTTCAATCGACAACTGTAAATTGATTGTTGGTTCATATTCAGCGAATAAGAGTAGTTTTCGATACTTTACAACTGTTAATGCTCCACTGGTGCACAATAAAGGATTATGTTGACCGAGAGTTGTCATTTTGATTCATTCATGCGCATTTTAAGTGCAACAATGTTTAAAGATGGTGGTTGAGTGTTTTGTATGAGTTTGGCAGAAGATGATCGGTTAAAGGTTGATTTATGTGGTCACCTTATACGTTTTGGTTTTGGTTTTAATAGTGTATTCAAACTTTCCTTTTGTTATTTTTTAGTGTGATTTCATTGCTCATTACGCTTTGATATGATTAAATTAGCACAGGAGTGTGTTTAGAAGGCTTCATAAGTGAAACCGCATAGCATTACATGTATTTACAACAAGCAAAAACTATCCATGCGAGAACAATCCTTGTTTAATAAGTTTGTATACGTAGTTCATTTCCCTTGATTTATTGTAAACTTTCGCGAATACTTTGATGCACAAGTATATTGTTACATAATTTTGTTAGAAATTCATGGAAATCTAATTAACTTGGTCGTGTTAGCTTGATTTGAGTTTTTATTCACTCATCACACATTGAGTTTTATCTTTAACACGTCTGAAACGTTCAATCGACAACTTTGACTTGATTATTGGTTCATTTTGAGCGAATAAGAGTAGTTTTAGGTAGTTGACAACTGTTAATGTTCCACTGGTGCACAATAAATGATTATGTTGACCGAGAGTTGTCATTTTGATTCATTCATGCGCATTTTAAATGCAAGAGTGTTTAAAGATGGTGGTTGAGTGTTTTGTGTGAGTTTGTCATAAGTTGATCGGTTAAAGGTTGATTTATGTGGTCTCCTTATACGTTTTGGTTTCGGTTTTAATAGTGTATTCAAACTTTCCTTTTGTTATTGTTTAGTGTGATTTCATTGATCATTACGCTTTGATATGATTAAATTAGCACAGGAGTGTGTTTAGAAGGCTTCATAAGTGAAACTGCATAGCATTACATGTTTTTACAACAGGTAAAAACTATCCATGCTAGAACAATCCTTGTTTAATGAGTTTGTATACGTAGTTCATTTCCCTTGATTTATTGTAAACTTTCGCGAATACTTTGATGCCGAAGTATATTGTTACATAATTTTGTTGAAAATTCATGGAAATCTAATTCATTTGGTCCAGTTACCTTGATTTGAGTTTTTATTCATTGATCACAAATTGAGTTTTATCTTTAACGTCTAATTACGTTCAATCGACAACTATGACTTGATTATTGGTTCATATTGAGTGAATAAAAAAAGTTTTCCGTACTTTACAACGGTTAATGTTACACTGGTGCACAATAAATGATTATGTGGACTGAGAGTTTTCATTTTGATTCATTCATGTGCATTTTAAAAGAAAGAGTGTTTAAAGATGGTGGTTGAGTGTTTTGTATGAGTTTGGCAGAAGTTGATCTGTTAAATATTGATTTATGTGGTCTCCTTATAAGATTTTGTTTAGATTTTAATAGTGTATTCAAACTTTTCTTTTGTTATTGTTTAGTGGGATTTAATTGATCATGACGCTTTGATTTGCTTAAATTAGAAGAGGAGTGTGTTTAGAAGGCTTCATAAGTGAAACCGTATAGGACTACAGGTTTTTACAACAAGCAAAAACTATACATGCAATAACTATCATTGTTTAATGAGTTTGTATACATAGTTCATTTCCATTGATTCATTGTAAACTTTCGCGAATACTTTGATGCACATATATAGTGTTACATAATTTTGTTGGAAACGCATTGGGAGCAAAAAGGAACGAACTTAGGCCATTGATCAAACATTGTGTTTTATCCTTAATGTTTGATTACGTTCAACCGACAACTATAAATTGATTGTTGGTTCATATTTAGCGAATAAGAGTAGTTTTCGGTACTTTACAACTGTTAATGTTTCACTGGTGCACAATAAATGATTATGTTAACCAAGAGTTGTCATTTTGATTCATTCATGCGCATTTTAAATGCAAGAGTGTTTAAAGATGGTGGTTGAGTGTTTTGTATGAGTTTGGCAGAAGTTGAACGGTTAAAGGTTGATTTATGTGGTCTCCTTATACGTTTTGGTTTCAGTCTTAATAGTCTATTCAAACTTTCCCTATGTTATTGTTTAGTGTGATTTCATTGATCATTACGCTTAGATTTGATTAAATTAGCATAGGAGTGTGCTTAGAAGGCTTGATAAGTGAAACCGCATAGCATTACATGTTTTTACAACAAGCAAAAACTATCCATTCCAGAACAATCCTTGTTTAATGAGTTTGTATACGTAGTTAATTTCCCATGATTTATTGTAAACTTTCACGAAAACTTTGATGCACAAGTATATTGTTACATAATTTTGTTAGAAATTCATGGAAATCTAATTAACTTGGTCATGTTAGCTTGATTTGAGTTTTTGTTCATTCATCACACATTGAGTTCTATCTTTAACACATCTGATTACGTTCAATCGACAACTGTGACTAGATTATTGGTTCATTTTGAGCGTATAAGAGTAGTTTTAGGTAGTTGACAACTGTTAAAGTTCCAGTGGTGCACAATAAATGATTATGTTGACCGAGAGTTGTCATTTTGATTCATTCATGCGCATTTTAAATGCAAGAGTGTTTAAAGATGGTGGTTTAGTGTTCTGTATGAGTTTGGCAAAAGTTGATCGGTTAAAGGTTGATTTATGTGGTCTCCTTATACGTTTTGGTTTCGTTTTAATAGTGTATTCAAACTTTCCTTTTGTTATTGTTTAGTGTGATTTCATTGATCATTACGCTTTGATATGATTAAATTAGCACAGGAGTGTGTTTAGAAGGCCTCACAAGTGAAACCGCATAGCATTACATGTTTTTACAACAAGCAAAAACTATCCATGCTAGAACAATCCTTGTTTAATGAGTTTGTAAACGTAGTTCATTTCCCTTGATTTATTATAAACTTTCGTAAATACTTTGATGCCCAAGTATATTGTTACATAATTTTGTTGAAAATTCATGGAAATATAATTCACTTGGTCCTGTTACCTTGATTTGAGTTTTTATTCATTGATCACAAATTGAGTTTTATCCTTAACGTCTGATTACGTTCAATCGACAACTATGACTTGATTATTGGTTCATATTGAGTGAATAAAAGTAGTTTTCCATACTTTACAACGGTTAATGTTACAGTGGTGCACAATAAATGATTATGTGGACCGAGGGTTTTCATTTTGATTCATTCATCTGCATTTTAAAAGAAAGAGTGTTTAAAGATTATGGTTGAGTGTTTTGTATCAGTTTGGCAGAAGTTGATCGGTTAAACGTTGATTTATGTGGTCTCCTTATAAGATTTGGTTTCGATTTTAATAGTGTATTCAAACTTTCCTTTTGTTATTGTTTAGTGGGATTTAATTGATCATTACGCTTTGATTTGCTTAAATTAGAAGAGGAGTGTGTTTAGAAGGCTTCATAAGTGAAACCGTATAGTACTACAGGTTTTTACAATAAGCAAAAACTATCCATGCAATAACTATCATTGTTTAATGAGTTTGTATAAATAGTTCATTTCCCATGATTCATTGTAAACTTTTGCGAATACTTTGATGCACAAATATATTGTTACATAATTTTGTTGGAAATTCATGGAAATCTAATTAACTTGGTCATGTTCGCTTGATTTGAGTTTTTATTCATTGATCAAACATTGTGTTTTATCCTTAACATCTGATTACGTTCAATCGACAACTGTAAATTGATTGTTGGTTCATATTGAGCGAATAAGAGTAGTTTTCGGTACTTTACAACTTTTAATGTTCCACTGGTGCACAATAAATGATTATGTTGACCGAGAGTTGTCATTTGATTCATTCATGCGCATTTTAAATGCAAGAGTGTTTAAAGATGGTGGTTGAGTGTTTTGTGTGAGTTTTGCAGAAGTAGAACGGTTAAAGGTTGATTTATGTGGTCTCCTTATACGTTTTGGTTTCGGTTTTAATAGTGTATTCAAACTTTCCCTATGTTATTATTTAGTGTGATTTCGTTGATCATTACGCTTTGATTTGATTAAATTAGCATAGGAGTGTGCTTAGAAGGCTTGATAAGTGAAACCGCATAGCATTACATGTTTTTACAACAAGCAAAAACTATCCATTCCAGAACAATCCTTGTTTAATGAGTTTGTATACGTAGTTAATTTCCCATGATTTATTGTAAACTTTCACGAATACTTTAATGCACAAGTATATTGTTACATAATTTTGTTAGAAATTCATGGAAATCTAATTAACTTGGTCGTGTTAGCTTGATTTGAGTTTTTATTCATTCATCACACATTGAGTTTTATCTTTAACACGTCTGATTACGTTCAATCGACGACTGTGACTTGATTATTGGTTCATTTTGAGCGAATAAGAGTAGTTTTAGGAAGTTGACAACTGTTAATGTTCCACTAGTGCACAATAAATGATTACGTTGACCGAGAGTTGTCATTTTGATTCATTCATGCGCATTTTAAATTCACGAGTGTTTGAAGATGGTGGCTGAGTGTTTTGTATGAGTTTGGCAGAAGTTGATCGGTTAAAGGTTGATTTATGTGGTCTCCTTATACGTTTTGGTTTCGGTTTTAATAGTGTATTCAAACTTTCCTTTTGTTATTGTTTAGTGTGATTTCATTGATCATTACGCTTTGATATGATTAAATTAGCACGGGAGTGTGTTTAGAAGGCTTCATAAGTGAAACCGCATAGCATTACATGTTTTTACAACAAGCAAAAACTATCCATGCTAGAACAATCCTTGTTTAATGAGTTTGTATACGTAGTTCATTTCCCTTGATTTATTGTAAACTTTCGCGAATACTTTGATGCCCAAGTATATTATTACATAATTTTGTTGAAAATTCATGGAAATCTAATTCACTTGGTCCTGTTACCTTGATTTGAGTTTTTATTCATTGATCACAAATTGAGTTTTATCCTTAACGTCTGATTACGTTCAATCGACAACTATGACTTGATTATTGGTTCATATTGAGTGAATAAAAGTAGTTTTCCGTACTTTACAACGGTTAATGTTACAGTGGTGCACAATAAATGATTATGTGGACCGAGGGTTTTCATTTTGATTCATTCATCTGCATTTTAAAAGAAAGAGTGTTTAAAGATTGTGGTTGAGTGTTTTGTATCAGTTTGGCAGAAGTTGATCGGTTAAATGTTGATTTATGTGGTCTCCTTATAAGATTTGGTCTCGATTTTAGTAGTGTATTCAAACTTTCCTTTTGTTATTGTTTAGTGGGATTTAATTGATCATTACGCTTTGATTTGCTTAAATTAGAAGAGGAGTGTGTTTAGAAGGCTTCATAAGTGAAACCGTATAGTACTACAGGTTTTTACAATAAGCAAAAACTATCCATGCAATAACTATCATTGTTTAATGAGTTTGTATAAATAGTTCATTTCCCATGATTCATTGTAAACTTTCACGAATACTTTAATGCACAAGTATATTGTTACATAATTTTGTTAGAAATTCATGGAAATCTAATTAACTTGGTCGTGTTAGCTTGATTTGAGTTTTTATTCATTCATCACACATTGAGTTTTATCTTTAACACGTCTGATTACTTTCAATCGACAACTGTGACTTGATTATTGGTTCATTTTGAGCGAATAAGAGTAGTTTTAGGAAGTTGACAACTGTTAATGTTCCACTAGTGCATAATAAATGATTATGTTGACCGAGAGTTGTCATTTTGATTCATTCATGCGCATTTTAAATTCACGAGTGTTTGAAGATGGTGGCTGAGTGTTTTGTATGAGTTTGGCAGAAGTTGATCGGTTAAAGGTTGATTTATGTGGTCTCCTTATACGTTTTGGTTTCGGTTTGAATAGTGTATTCAAACTTTCCTTTTGTTATTGTTTAGCGTGATTTCATTGATCATTACGCTTTGATATGATTAAATTAGCACGGGAGTGTGTTTAGAAGGCTTCATAAGTGAAACCGCATAGCATTACATGTTTTTACAACAAGCAAAAACTATCCATGCTAGAACAATCCTTGTTTAATGAGTTTATATACGTAGTTCATTTCCCTTGATTTATTGTAAACTTTCGCGAATACTTTGATGCCCAAGTATATTATTACATAATTTTGTTGAAAATTCATGGAAATCTAATTCACTTGGTCCTGTTACCTTGATTTGAGTTTTTATTCATTGATCACAAATTGAGTTTTATCCTTAACGTCTGATTACGTTCAATCGACAACTATGACTTGATTATTGGTTCATATTGAGTGAATAAAAGTAGTTTTCCGTACTTTAAAGCGGCTAATGTTACACTGGTGCACAATAAATGATTATGTGGACCGAGGGTTTTCATTTTTATTCATTCATGTGCATTTTAAAAGAAAGAGTGTTTAAAGATTGTGGTTGAGTGTTTTGTATAAGTTTGGCAGAAGTTGATCGGTTAAACGCTGATTTATGTGGTCTCCTTATAAGATTTGGTTTCGATTTTAATAGTGTATTCAAACTTTCCTTTTGTTATTGTTTAGTGGGATTTAATTGATCATTACGCTTTGATTTGCTTAAATTAGCAGAGGAGTGTGTTTAGAAGGCTTCATAAGTGAAACCGTATAGGACTATAGGTTTTTACAACAAGCAAAAACTATCCACGCAATAACTATCATTGTTTAATGAGTTTGTATACGTAGTTCATTTCCCATGATTCATTGTAAACTTTCGTGAATACTTTGATGCACAAATATATTGTTACATAATTTTGTTGGAAATTCATGGAAATCAAATTAACTTGGTCATGTTCACTTGATTTGAGTTTTTATTCATTGATCAAACATTGTGTTTTATCCTTAACGTCTGATTACGTTCAATCGACAACTGTAATTGATTGTTGGTTCATATTCAGCGAATAAGAGTAGTTTTCGGTACTTTACAACTGTTAATGTTCCACTGGTGCACAATAAATGATTATGTTGACCGAGAGTTGTTATTTTGAATCATTCATACGCATTTTAAATGCAAGAGTGTTTAAAGATGGTGGTTGAGTGTTTTGTATGAGTTTGGCAGAAGTTGATCGGTTAAAGGTTGATTTATGTGGTCTCCTAATACGTTTTGGTTTCGGTTTTAATATTGTATTCAATCTTTCCTCTTGTTATTGTTTAGTGTGATTTCATTGATCATTACGCTTTGATATGATTAAATTAGCACAGGAGTGTGTTTAGAAGGCTTCATAAGTTAACCCGCATAGCATTACATGTTTTTACAACAAGCAAAAACTATCCATGCGAGAACAATCCTTGTTTAATGAGTTTGTATACGTAGTTCATTTCCCTTGATTTATTGTAAACTTTCGCGAATACTTTGATGCCCAAGTATATTATTACATAATTTTGTTGAAAATTCATGGAAATCTAATTCACTTGGTCCTGTTACCTTGATTTGAGTTTTTATTCATTGATCACAAATTGAGTTTTATCCTTAACGTCTGATTACGTTCAATCGACAACTATGACTTGATTATTGGTTCATATTGAGTGAATAAAAGTAGTTTTCCGTACTTTAAAACGGCTAATGTTACACTGGTGCACAATAAATGATTATGTGGACCGAGGGTTTTCATTTTGATTCATTCATCTGCATTTTAAAAGAAAGAGTGTTTAAAGATTGTGGTTGAGTGTTTTGTATAAGTTTGGCAGAAGTTGATCGGTTAAACGTTGATTTATGTGGTCTCCTTATAAGATTTGGTTTCGATTTTAATAATGTATTCAAACTTTCCTTTTGTTATTGTTTAGTGGGATTTAATTGATCATTACGCTTTGATTTGCTTAAATTAGCAGAGGAGTGTGTTTAGAAGGCTTCATAAGTGAAACCGTATAGGACTACAGGTTTTTACAACAAGCAAAAACTATCCACGCAATAACTGTCATTGTTTAATGAGTTTGTATACGTAGTTCATTTCCCATTATTCATTGTAAACTTTCGTGAATACTTTGATGCACAAATATATTGTTACATAATTTTGTTGGAAATTAATGGAAATCTAATTAACTTGGTCATGTTCGCTTGATTTGAGTTTTTATTCATTGATCAAATATTGTGTTTTATCCTTAACGTTTGATTACGTTCAATCGACAACTCTAAATTGATTGTTGGTTCATATTCAGCGAAAAAGAGTAGTTTTCGGTACTTTACAACTGTTAATGTTCCACTGGTGCACAATAAATTATTATGTTGACCGAGAGTTGTCATTTTGATTCATTCATGCGCATTTTAAATGCAAGAGTGTTTAAAGATGGTGGTTGAGTGTTTTGTATGAGTTTGGCAGAAGTTGATCAGTTAAAGGTTGATTTATGTGGTCTCCTTATACGTTTTGGTTTCGGTTTTAATTGTGTATTCAAACTTTCCTTTTGTTATTGTTTAGTGTGATTGCATTGATCATTACGCTTTGATATGATTAAATTAGCACAGGAGTGTGTTTAGAAGGCAATATAAATGAAACCGCATAGCATTACATGTTTTTACAACAATCAAAAACTATCCATGCTAGAACAATCCTTGTTGAATGAGTTTGTATACGTAGTTCATTTCCCTTGATTTATTGTAAACTTTCGTGAATACTTTGATGCCCAAGTATAATGTTACATAATTTTGTTGAAAATTCATGGAAATCTAATTCACTTGGTCATGTTACCTTGATTTGAGTTTTTATTCATTGATCACAAGTTGAGTTTTATCCTTAACGTCTGATTACGTTCAATCGACAACTATGACTTGATTATTGGTTCATATTGAGTGAATAAAAGTAGTTTTCCATACTTTACAAGGGTTAATGTTACACTGGTGCACAATAAATGATTATGTGGACCGAGAGTTTTCGTTTTGATTCATTCATGTGCATTTTAAAAGAAAGAGTGTTTAAAGCTGGTGGTTGAGTGTTTTGTATTAGTTTGGCAGAAGTTGATCGGTAAAACGTTGATTTATGTGGTCTCCTTATAAGATTTGGTGTCGATTTTAATAGTGTATTCAAACTTTCCTTTTGTTATTGTTTAGTGGGATTTAATTGATCATTACGCTTTGATTTGCTTAAATTAGCAGAGGAGTGTGTTTAGAAGGCCTCATAAGTGAAACCGTATAGGACTACAGGTTTTTACAACAAGAAAAAACTATGCATGCAATAACTATCATTGTTTAATGAGTTTGTTTATGTAGTTCATTTCCCATGATTCATTGTAAATTTTCGTGAATACTTTGATGCACAAATATATTGTTACATAATTTTGTTGGAAATTAATGGAAATCTAATTAACTTGGTCATGTTCGCTTGATTTGAGTTTTTATTCATTGATCAAATATTGTGTTTTATCCTTAACGTCTGATTACATTCAATCGACAACTGTAAATTGATTGTTGGTTCATATTCAGCGAAAAAGAGTAGTTTTCGGTACTTTACAACTGTTAATGTTCCACTGGTGCACAATAAATTATTATGTTGACCGAGAGTTGTCATTTTGATTCATTCATGCGCATTTTAAATGCAAGAGTGTTTAAAGATGGTGGTTGAGTGTTTTCTATGAGTTTGGCAGAAGTTGATCGGTTAAAGGTTGATTTATGTTGTCTCCTTATACGTTTTTGTTTCGGTTTTAATAGTGTATTCAAACTTTCCTTTTGTTATTGTTTAGTGTGATTTCATTGATCATTACGCTTTGATATGATTAAATTAGCACAGGCGTGTGTTTAGAAGGCAATATAAATGAAACAACATAGCATTACATGTTTTTACAACAAGCAAAAACTATCCATGCTAGAACAATCCTTGTTGAATGAGTTTGTATACGTAGTTCATTTCCCTTTTTTATTGTAAACTTTCGTGAATACTTTGATGCCCAAGTATATTGTTACATAATTTTGTTGAAAATTCGTGGAAATCTAATTCATTTGGTCATGTTACCTTGATTTGAGTTTTTATTCATTGATCACAAGTTGAATTTTATCGTTAACGTCTGATTACGTTCAATCGACAACTATGACTTGATTATTGGTTCATACTGAGTGAATAAAAGTAGTTTTCCGTACTTTACAAGGGTTAATGTTACACTGGTGCACAATAAATGATTATGTGGACCGAGAGTTTTCGTTTTGATTCATTCATGTGCATTTTAAAAGAAAGAGTGTTTAAAGCTGGTGGTTGAGTGTTTTGTATTAGTTTGGCAGAAGTTGATCGGTAAAACGTTGATTTATGTGGTCTCCTTATAAGATTTGGTGTCGATTTTAATAGTGTATTCAAACTTTCCTTTTGTTATTGTTTAGTGGGATTTAAATGATCATTACGCTTTGATTTGCTTAAATTAGCAGAGGAGTGTGTTTAGAAGGCCTCATAAGTGAAACCGTATAGGACTACAGGTTTTTACAACAAGAAAAAACTATGCATGCAATAACTATCATTGTTTAATGAGTTTGTTTATGTAGTTCATTTCCCATGATTCATTGTAAATTTTCGTGAATACTTTGATGCACAAATATATTGTTACATAATTTTGTTGGAAATTAATGGAAATCTAATTAACTTGGTCATGTTCGCTTGATTTGAGTTTTTATTCATTGATCAAATATTGTGTTTTATCCTTAACGTCTGATTACGTTCAATCGACAACTGTAAATTGATTGTTGGTTCATATTCAGCGAAAAAGAGTAGTTTTCGGTACTTTACAACTGTTAATGTTCCACTGGTGCACAATAAATTATTATGTTGACCGAGAGTTGTCATTTTGATTCATTCATGCGCATTTTAAATGCAAGAGTGTTTAAAGATGGTGGTTGAGTGTTTTCTATGAGTTTGGCAGAAGTTGATCGGTTAAAGGTTGATTTATGTTGTCTCCTTATACGTTTTTGTTTCGGTTTTAATAGTGTATTCAAACTTTCCTTTTGTTATTGTTTAGTGTGATTTCATTGATCATTACGCTTTGATATGATTAAATTAGCACAGGCGTGTGTTTAGAAGGCAATATAAATGAAACAACATAGCATTACATGTTTTTACAACAAGCAAAAACTATCCATGCTAGAACAATCCTTGTTGAATGAGTTTGTATACGTAGTTCATTTCCCTTTTTTATTGTAAACTTTCGTGAATACTTTGATGCCCAAGTATATTGTTACATAATTTTGTTGAAAATTCGTGGAAATCTAATTCATTTGGTCATGTTACCTTGATTTGAGTTTTTATTCATTGATCACAAGTTGAATTTTATCGTTAACGTCTGATTACGTTCAATCGACAACTATGACTTGATTATTGGTTCATACTGAGTGAATAAAAGTAGTTTTCCGTACTTTACAAGGGTTAATGTTACACTGGTGCACAATAAATGATTATGTGGACCGAGAGTTTTCGTTTTGATTCATTCATGTGCATTTTAAAAGAAAGAGTGTTTAAAGCTGGTGGTTGAGTGTTTTGTATTAGTTTGGCAGAAGTTGATCGGTAAAACGTTGATTTATGTGGTCTCCTTATAAGATTTGGTGTCGATTTTAATAGTGTATTCAAACTTTCCTTTTGTTATTGTTTAGTGGGATTTAATTGATCATTACGCTTTGATTTGCTTAAATTAGCAGAGGAGTGTGTTTAGAAGGCCTCATAAGTGAAACCGTATAGGACTACAGGTTTTTACAACAAGAAAAAACTATGCATGCAATAACTATCATTGTTTAATGAGTTTGTTTATGTAGTTCATTTCCCATGATTCATTGTAAATTTTCGTGAATACTTTGATGCACAAATATATTGTTACATAATTTTGTTGGAAATTAATGGAAATCTAATTAACTTGGTCATGTTCGCTTGATTTGAGTTTTTATTCATTGATCAAATATTGTGTTTTATCCTTAACGTCTGATTACGTTCAATCGACAACTGTAAATTGATTGTTGGTTCATATTCAGCGAAAAAGAGTAGTTTTCGGTACTTTACAACTGTTAATGATCCACTGGAGCACAATAAATTATTATGTTGACCGAGAGTTGTCATTTTGATTCATTCATGCGCATTTTAAATGCAAGAGTGTTTAAAGATGGTGGTTGAGTGTTTTGTATGAGTTTGGCAGAAGTTGATCGGTTAAAGGTTGATTTATGTTGTCTCCTTATACGTTTTGGTTTCGGTTTTAATAGTGTATTCAAACTTTCCTTTTCTTATTGTTTAGTGTGATTTCATTGATCATTACGCTTTGATATGACTAAATTAGTACAGGCGTGTGTTTAGAAGGCAATATAAATGAAACAACATAGCATTACATGTTTTTACAACAAGCAAAAACTATCCATGCTAGAACAATCCTTGTTGAATGAGTTTGTATACGTAGTTTATTTCCCTTATTTATTGTAAACTTTCGTGAATACTTTGATGCCCAAGTATATTGTTACATAATTTTGTTGAAAATTCATGGAAATCTAATTCACTTGGTCATGTTACCTTGATTTGAGTTTTTATTCATTGATCACAAATTGAGTTTTATCCTTAACGTCTGATTACGTTCAATCGACAACTATGACTTGATTATTGGTTCATATTGAGTGAATAAAAGTAGTTTTCCGTACTTTACAAGGGTTAATGTTACACTGGTGCACAATAAATGATTATGTGGACCGAGAGTTTTAATTTTGATTCATTCATGTGCATTTTAAAAGAAAGAGTGTTTAAAGCTCGTGGTTGAGTGTTTTGTATTAGTTTGGCAGAAGTTGATCGGTTAAACGTTGATATATGTTGTCTCCTTATAAGATTTGGTTTCGATTTTAATAGTGTATTTAAACTTTCCTTTTGTTATTGTTTAGTGGGATTTTATGATCATTACTCTTTGATTTGCTTAAATTAGAAGAGGAGTGTGTTTAGAAGGCTTCATAAGTGAAACCGTACAGCACTACAGGTTTTTACAATAAGCAAAAACTATCTATGCAATAACTATCATTGTTTAATGAGTTTGTATACGTAGTTAATTTCCCATGATTTATTGTAAACTTTCACGAATACTTTGATGCACTAGTATATTGTTTCATAATTTTGTTAGAAATTCATGGAAATCTAATTAACTTGGTCGTGTTAGCTTGATTTGAGTTTTTATTCATTCATCACACATTGTGTTTTATCTTTAACACGTCTGATTACGTTCAATCGACAACTGTGACTTGATTATTGGTTCATTTTGAGCGAATAAGAGTAGTTTTAGGAAGTTGACAACTGTTAACGTTCCACTGGTGCACAATAAATGATTATGTTGACCGAGAGTTATCATTTTGATTCATTCATGTGCAGTTTAAATGTAAGAGTGTTTAAAGATGGTGGTTGAGTGTTTTGTATGAGTTTGGCAGAAGTTGATCAGTTAAAGGTTGATTTATGTGGTCTCCTTATACGTTTTGGTTTCGGTTTTAATAGTGTATTCAAACTTTCCTTTTATTATTGTTTAGTGTGATTTCATTGATCATTACGCTTTTATATGATTAAATTAGCATAGGAGTGTGTTTAGAAGGCAATATAAATGAAACCGCATAGCATTACATGTTTTTACAACAAGCAAAAACTATCCATGCTAGAAAAATCCTTGTTGAATGAGTTTGTATACGTAGTTCATTTCCCTTGATTTATTGTAAACTTTCGTGAATACTTTGATACCCAAGTGTATTGTTACATAATTTTGTTGAAAATTCATGGAAATCTAATTAACTTGGTCCTGTTACCTTGATTTGAGTTTTTATTCATTGATCACAAATTGAGTTTTATCCTTAACGTCTGATTACGTTCAATCGGCAACTATGACTTGATTATTGGTTCATATTGAGTGAATAAAAGTAGTTTTCCGTACTTTACAACGGCTAATGTTACACTGGTGCACAATAAATGATTATGTGGACCGAGGGTTTTCATTTTGATTCATTCATGTGCATTTAAAAAGAAAGAGTGTTTAAAGATCGTGGTTGAGTGTTTTGTATGAGTTTGGCAGAAGTTGATCGGTTAAACGTTGATTTATGTGGTCTCCTTATAAGATTTGGTTTCGATTTTAATAGTGTATTCAAACTTTCCTTTTGTTATTGTTTAGTGGGATTTAATTGATCATTATCAACGTCCATGAATGATAAATAATAGATCGAACAGCCGAATCGGAAAAATTGGGCTTTGATTTGCTTAAATTAGCAGAGGAGTGTGTTTAGAAAGCTTCATAAGTGAAACCGTATAGGACTACACGTTTTTACAACAAGAAAAAACTATCCATGCAAAAACTATCATTGTTTAATGAGTTTGTATACGTAGTTCATTTCCCATGATTCATTGTAAACTTTCGTGAATACTTTGATGCACAAATATATTGTTAAATAATTTTGTTGGAAATTCATGGAAATCTAATTAACTTGGTCATGTTCGCTTGATTTGAGTTTTTATTCATTGATCAAATATTGTGTTTTATCCTTAACGTCTGATTACGTTCAATCGACAACTGTAAATTGATTGTTGGTTCATATTCAGCGAATAAGAGTAGTTTTCGGTACTTTACAACTGTTAATGTTCCACTGGTGCACAATAAATGATTATGTTGACCGAGAGTTGTTATTTTGATTCATTCATACGCATTTTAAATGCAAGAGTGTTTAAAGATGGTGGTTGAGTGTTTTGTATGAGTTTGGCAGAAGTTGAACGGTTAAAGGTTGATTTATGTGGTCTCCTTATACGTTTTGGTTTCGGTTTTAATAGTGTATTCAAACTTTCCCTATGTTATTGTTTAGTGTGATTTCATTGATCATTACGCTTTGATTTGATTAAATTAGCATAGGAGTGTGCTTAGAAGGCTTGATAAGTGAAACCGCATAGCATTACATGTTTTTACAACAAGCAAAAACTATCCATTCCAGAACATTCCTTGTTTTTACACTAGTAAACAGGTGATAATACAGTAATACTGATCTAACAAAAGAATATTTAAAAGAACATGTTTCTTTCCCCAAAAAAAAGTACAATGAACGAGGGCTGTAAACTCACCTTGAATGCACGACAATACAGTAATGCAGAAAGCAGGTAATTATGCTTCCAGAACACCTGAATTTCATTTGATGACTTATTAATACTAATTATTAATGCTTGAATTATGCGGTTTAGCGTTCAAGACCCGGTTACGATGCAAGTCATAGATATCCCTCCACCCACAAGCAAGCACAATAAAACACAAGTTCACACTAAATGCATAAACTCAATTTTTCTCAATTATACTGGATCACGTCATATTGTTTTAAATATAAAATAAATCTGCTAATTAGTTCCATTTAAATAATTTCATTTGCCCAATTGATAATAATCATATTATTATCATTTATAAGAGAAAATTTAATAAACATTAATTAACGAAATTTGTTAGATGTGAAGCTAACCTAAAAATACAAGGTATCACAGTCATTTTGATTCATTCATGCGCATTTTAAATGCAAAAGTGTTTAAAGATGGTGGTTGAGTGTTTTGAATGAGTTTGGCAGAAGTTGATCGGTTAAATGTTGATTTATGTGGTCTCCTTATGCAATTTGGTTTCGGTTTTAATAGTGTATTGAAACTTTCCTTTTGTTATTGTTTAGTGTGATTTCATTGATTATTACGCTTTGATATGATTAAATTAGTATAGGAATGTGTTTAGAAGGCTTCATAAGTGAAACCGCATAGCATTACATGTTTTTACAACAAGCAAAAACTATCCTTGCGAGAACAATCCTTGTTTAATGAGTTTGTACACGTAGTTCATTTCCCTTGATTTATTGCAAACTTTCACGAATACTTTGATGCCCAAGTATATTGTTACATAATTTTGTTGAAAATTCATGGAAATCTAATTCACTTGGTCCTGTTACCTTGATTTGAGTTTTTATTCATTGATCACAAATTGAGTTTTATCCTTAACGTCTGATTACGTTCAATCGACAACTATGACTTGATTATTGGTTCATATTGAGTGAATAAAAGTAGTTTTTCGTACTTTACAACGGTTAATGTTACACTGGTGCATAATAAATGATTATGTGGACCGAGAGTTTTCATTTTGATTCATTCATGTGCATTTTAAAAGAAAGAGTGTTTAAAGATGGTGGTTGAGTGTTTTGTATGAGTTTGGCAGAAGTTGATCGGTTAAACGTTGATTTATGTGGTCTCCTTATAAGATTTGGTTTCGATTTTAATAGTGTATTCAAACTTTTCTTTTGTTATTGTTTAGTGGGATTTAATTGATCATTACGCTTTGATTTGCTTAAATTAGCAGAGGAGTGTGTTTAGAAGGCTTCATAAGTGAAACCGCATAGGACTACAGGTTTTTACAACAAGCAAAAACTATCCATGCAATAACTATCATTGTTTAATGAGTCTGTATACGTAGTTCATTTCCCATGATTCATTGTAAACTTTCGCGAATACTTTGATGCACAAATATATTATTACATAATTTTGTTGGAAATTCATGGAATCTAATTAACTTGGTTATGTTCGCTGGATTTGAGTTTTTATTCATTGATCAAACATTGTGTTTTATCCTTAACGTCTAATTACGTTCAATCAACAACTGTAAATTGATTGTTGGTTCATATTCAGCGAATAAGAGCAGTTTTTGGTACTTTATAACTGTTAATGTTCCACTGGTGCACAATAAATGATTATGTTGACCGAGAGTTGTCGTTTTGATTCATTCATGCGCATTTTAAGTGCAAGAGTTTTTAAAGATGATGGTTGAGTGTTTTGTATGAGTTTGGCAGAAGTTGAACGGTTAAAGGTTGATTTATGTGGTCTCCTTATACGTTTTGGTTTCGGTTTTAATAATGTATTCAAACTCTCCCTATGTTATTGTTTAGTGTGATTTCATTGATCATTACGCTTTGATTTGATTAAATTAGCATAGGAGTGTGCTTAGAAGGCTTGATAAGTGAAACCGCATAGCATTACCTGTTTTTACAACAAGCAAAAACTATCCATTCCAAAACAATCCTTGTTTAATGAGTTTGTATACGTAGTTAATTTCCCATGATTTATTGTAAAATTTCACGAATACTTTGATGCACAAGTATATTGTTACATAATTTGGTTAGAAATTCATGAAAATCTAATTAACTTGGTCGTGTTAGCTTGATTTGAGTTTTTATTCATTGATCAAACATTGAGTTTTATCCTTAACGTCTGATTAAGTTCAATCGACAACTGTAAATTGTTTGTTTGTTCATATTCAGCGAATAAGAGTAGTTTTCGGTACTTTACAACTGTTAATGTTCCACTGGTGCACAATAAATGATTATGTTGACTGAGAGTTGTCATTTTGATTCACTCATGCGCATTTTAAATGCAAGAGTGTTTAAAGATAGTGGTTGAGTGTTTTGCATGAGTTTGGCAGAAGTTGATCGGTTAAAGGTTGATTTATGTGGTCTCCTTATACTTTTTGTTTTCGGTTTTAATTCAAACTTTTCTTTTGCTATTGTTTAGTGTGATTTCATTGATCATTACGCTTTGATATGATTAAATTAGCACAGGAGTGTGTTTAGAAGGCTTCATAAGTGAAACCACATAGCATTACATGTTTTTACAATAAGCAAAAACTATCCATGAGAGAACAATCCTTGTTTAATGAGTTTGTATACGTAGTTCATTTCCCTTGATTTATTGTAAACTTTCGCGAATACTTTGATGCCCAAGTACATTGTTACATAATTTTGTTGAAAATTCCAGGAAATCTAATTCACTTGGTCCTGTTAACTTGATTTGAGTTTTTATTCATTTATCACAAATTGAGTTTTATACTTAACGTCTGATTACGTTCAATCGACAACTATGACTTGATTATTGGTTCATATTGAGTGAATAAAAGTAGTTTTTCGTACATTACAACGGTTAATGTTGCACTGGTGCATAATAAATGATTATGTGGACCGAGAGTTTTCATTTTGATTCATTCATGTGTATTTTAAAAGAAAGAGTGTTTAAAGATGCTGGTTGAGTGTTTTGTATGAGTTTGGCAGAAGTTGATCGGTTAAACGTTGATTTATGTGGTCTCCTTATAAGATTTGGTTTCGATTTTAATAGTGTATTCAAACTTTCCTTTTGTTATTGTTTAGTGCGATTTAATTGATCATTACGCTTTGATTTGCTTAAATTAGCAGAGGAGTGTGTTTAGAAGGCTTCATAAGTGAAACCGTATAGGACTACCGGTTTTTTCAACAAGCAAAAACTATCCATGCAATAACTATCATTGTTTAATGAGTTTGTATACGTAGTTAATTTCCCATGATTCATTGTAAACTTTCGCGAATACTTTGATGCACAAATATGTTGTTACATAATTTTGTTGGAAATTCATGGAAATCTAATTAACTTTGTCATGTTCGCTTGATTTAAGTTTTTATTCATTGATCAAACATTGTGTTTTATCCTTAATGTCTGATTACGTTCAATTGACAACTGTAAATTGATTGTTGGTTCATATTCAGCGAATAAGAGTAGTTTTCGGTAGTTTAGAACTGTTAATGTTCCACTGGTGAACAATAAATTATTATGTTGACCGAGAGTTGTCATTTTGATACATTAATGCGTATTTTAAATGCAAGAGTGTTTAAAGAAGGTGGTTGAGTGTTTTGTATGAGTTTGGCAGAAGTTGAACGGTTAAAGGTTGATTTATGTGGTCTCCTTATACGTTTTGGTTTCGGTTTTAATAATGTATTCAAACTCTCCCTATGTTATTGTTTAGTGTGATTTCATTGATCATTACGCTTTGATTTGATTAAATTAGCATAGGAGTGTGCTTAGAAGGCTTGATAAGTGAAACCGCATAGCATTACCTGTTTTTACAACAAGCAAAAACTATCCATTCCAGAACAATCCTTGTTTAATGAGTTTGTATACGTAGTTAATTTCCCATGATTTACTGTAAAATTTCACGAATACTTTGATGCACAAGTATATTGTTACATAATTTTGTTAGAAATTCATGGAAATGTAATTAACTTGGTCGTGTTAGCTTGATTTGAGTTTTTGTTCATTGATCAAACATTGAGTTTTATCCTTAACATCTGATTACGTTTAATCGACAACTGTAAATTGATTGTTGGTTCATATTCATCGAGTAAGAGTAGTTTTCGGTACTTTATAACAGTTAATGTTCCACTGGTGCACAATAAATGATTATGTTGACCGAGAGTTGTCATTTTGATTCATTCATGCGCATTTTAAATGCAAGAGTGTTTAAAGATGGTGGTTGAGTGTTTTGTATGAGTTTGGCAGAAGTTGAACGGTTAAAGGTTGATTTATGTGGTCTCCTTATACGTTTTGGTTTCGGTTTTAATAGTGTATTAAAACTTCCCCTTTGTTATTATTTAGTGTGATTTCATTGATCATTACGCTTTGATTTGATTAAATTAGCACAGGAGTGTGCTTAGAAGGCTTGATAAGTGAAACCGCATAGCATTGCATGTTTTTACAACAAGCAAAAACTATCCATTCCAGAACAATCCTTGTTTAATAAGTTTGTATACGTAGTTAATTTCCCATGATTTATTCTAAACTTTCAAGAATACTTTGATGCACAAGTATGTTGTTACATAATTTGGTTAGAAATTCATGGAAATGTAATTAACTTGGTCGTGTTAGCTTGATTTGAGTTTTTGTTCATTGATCAAATATTAAGTTTTATCCTTAACATCTGATTACGTTTAATCGACAACTGTAAATTGATTGTTGGTTCATATTCAGCGAGTAAGAGTAGTTTTTGGTACTTTATAACAGTTAATGTTCCACTGGTGCACAATAAATGATTATGTTGGCCGAGAGTTGTCATTTTGATTCATTCATGCGCATTTTAAATACAAGAGTGTTTAAAGATCGTGATTGAGTGTTTTATATGAGTTTGGCAGAAGTTGATCGGTTAAAGGTTGATTTATGTGGTCTCCTTATACGTTGGTTTTAATAGTTTATTCAAACTTTCCTTTTGTTATTGTTTAGTGTGATTTCATTGATAATTACGCTTTGATATGATTAAATTAGCACAGGAGTGTGTTCAGAAGGCTTCATAAGTGAAACCGCATAGCATTACATGTTTTTACAACAAGCAAAAACTATCCATGCGAGAACAATCCTTGTTTAATAAGATTGTGTACGTAGTTAATTTCACTTGATTTATTGTAAACTTTCGTGAATACTTTGATGCCCAAGTATATTGTTAGATAATTTTGTTGAAAATTCATGGAAATCTAATTCACTTGGTCCTGTTACCTTGATTTGAGTTTTTATTTATTGATCACAAATTGAGTTTTATCCTTAACGTCTGATTACGTTCAATCAACAACTATGACTTGATTATTGATTCATATTGAGTGAATAAGAGTAGTTTTCCGTTCTTTACAACGGTTAATGTTACACTGGTGCAATAAATGATTATGTGTACCGAGAGTTGTTATTTTGATTCATTCATGTGTATTTTAAAAGCAAGAGTGTTTAAAGATGGTGGTTGAGTGTTTTGTATGAGTTTGTCGGAAGTTGATTGGTTAAACGTTGATTTATGTGGACTCCTTATAAGATTTGGCTTCGATTTTAATAGTGTATTCAAACTTTTCTTTTGTTATTGTTTGGTGGGATATAATTGATCATTACGCTTTGATTTGCTTAAATAAGCACAGGAGTGTGTTTAGAAGGCTTCATAAGTGAAACCGCATAGTACTACAGGTTTTTACAACAAGCAAAAACTATCCATGCAATAACTATCATTGTTTAATGAGTTTGTATACGTAGTTCATTTCTCATGATTCATTGTAAACTTTCGCCAATAATTTGATGCACAAATATATTGTTACATAATTTTGTTGGAAATTCATGGAAATCTAATTAACTTGGTCATGTTCGCTTGATTTGAGTTTTTATTCATTGATCAAACATTCTATTTTATCCTTAACGTCTGATTACGTTCAATCGACAACTGTAAATTGATTGTTGGTTCAAATTCAGCGAATAAGAGTAGTTTTCGGTACTTTACAACTATTAATGTTCCATTGGTGCACAATAAATGATTTTGTTAACTGAGAGTTGTCATTTTGATTCATTTATGCGCATTTTAAATGCAAGAGTGTTTAAAAATGGTGGTTGAGTGTTTTGTATGAGTATGGCAGAAGTTGAACAGTTAAAGGTTGATATATGTGGTCTCCTTATAAGATTTGGTTTTGATTTTAATAGTGTATTCAAACTTTTCCTTTTGTTATTGTTTAGTGGGATTTAATTGATCATTAGGCTTTGATTTGCTTAAAATAGCACAGGAGTGTGCTTAGAAGGCTTCATAAGTGAAAACGCATAGGATTACAGGTTTTTAGAACAAGCAAAAACTATCCATTCAATAACTATCGTTGTTTAATGAGTTTGTATACGTTGTTCATTTCCCATGATTCATTGTAAACTTTCGCGAATAAGTTGAAGCACAAATATACTGTTACATAATTTTGTTGGAAATTCATGGAAATCTAATTAGCTTTGTCATGTTCGCTTGATTTGAGTTTTTATTCATTGATCAAACATTGCGTTTTATCCTTAACATCTGATTACATTCAATTGACAACTGTAAATTGATTGTTGGTTCATATTCAGCGAATAAGAGTAGTTTTCGGGACTTTATAACTGTTAAGCTGAATAAGAGTAGTTTTCGGGACTTTATAACTGTTAATGTTCCACTGGTGCACAATAAATGATTATGTCGACCGAGAGTTGTCATTTTGATTCATTCATGCGCATTTTAAATGCAAGAGTGTTTAAAGATGGTGGTTGAGTGTTTTGTATGAGTTTGGCAGAAGTTGAACGGTTAAGGTTGATTTATTTAGTCTCCTTATACATTTTGGTTTCGGTTTTAATAGTGTATTCAAACTTTGCCTTTGTTATTGTTTAGTGTGATTTCATTGATCATTACGCTTTGATTTGATAATATTAGCACAGGAGTGTGCTTAGAAGGCCTGATAAGTGAAACCGCATAGCATTACATGTTACAACAAGCAAAAACTATCCATTCCAGAAACAATCCTTATTTAATGAGTTTGTATACGTAGTTCATTTCCCATGATTTATTGTAAACTTTCGCGAATACTTTGATGCACAAGTATATTGTTACATTATTTTGTTGGAAATTCATGGAAATCTAATTCAATTGGTCCTGTTACTTTGATTTGAGTTTTTATTCATTGATCACACATTGAGTTTTCTCTTTAATGTCTGATTACGTTCAATCGACAACTGTAACTTGATTGCTGGTTCATATTCAGCGAATAAGAGTAGTTTTCCGTACTTTCCAACGGTTAATTTTACACTGGTGCACAATAAATGATTATGTGGACCGAGAGATGTCATTTTGATTCATTCATGTGCATTTTAAAAGCAAGAGTGTTTAAAGATGGTAGTTGAGTGTTTTGTATGAGTTTGGTAGAAGTTGATTGGTTAAACGTTGATTTATGTGGTCCCCTTTTGTTATGTGGTCTACCAAACTCATACAAAACACTCAACTACCATCTTTAATCACTCTTGCATTTTAAATGCACATGAATGAATAAAATGACCACTCTCGGTCCACATAATCATTTATTGTGCACCAGTGTAACATTAACCGTTGTAAAGTACCGAAAACTACTCTTATTCCCTCAATAAGAACCAATAATCAAGTCACAATTGTCGATTGAACGTAATCAGACGTTAAGGATAAAACTCAATTTGTGATCAATGAATAAAAACTCAAATCAAGGTAACAGGACAAAGTGAATTAGATTTCCATAAATTTCCAACCATAATTATGTAACAATAAATTTGTGCATCAAAGTATTCGCGAAAGTTTACAATAAATCATGGAAAATAAACTAAGTATACAAACTCATTAAACAACGATTAGTTCTTGCATAGTTAGTTTTTGCTTGTTATAAAAACATGTAATCCTATGCGGTTTCACTTATTAAACCTTCTAAACACACTCCAGTGCTAATTTAAGCCAATCAAAACGTAATGATTAATGAAATCACACTAAACAATAACAAAAGGAAAGTTTGAATGCACTATTAAAATCGAAACCAAAACGTATAAGGAGACCACATAAATCAACCTTTAACCGATCAACTTCTATCAATATCATAAAAACACTCAACTACCATATTTAAACACTCTTGCATTTTATATGTACATGAATGAATCAAAATGACAACTCTCGGTCCACATAATCATTTATTGTGAACCAGTGTAACATTAACCGTTGTAAAGTACCGAAAACTACTCTTATTCAATCAATATGAACCAATAATCAAGTCATAGTTTTTGATTGAACGTACTTAGATATTAAGGATAAAACTCAATTTGTTATCAATGAATAAAAACTCAAATCAAGGTAACAAGACCAAGTGAATTGGATTTCCATAAATTTCAAACAAAATTATGTAACAATATATTTGTGCATCAAAGTATTCACGAAAGTTTACAATAAATCATGAGAAATGAACTACGCATACAATCTCATTAAATAACGATAGTTCTTGCATAGTTAGTTTTTGCTTTTTGTAAAACATGTAATCTTATGCGGTATCATTTATTAAGCCTTCTAAACACACTCCGGTGCTAATTTAAGCCAATCAAAGCGTAATGATCAATGAAATCACACTAAACAATAACAAAAGAAAAGTTTGAACGCACTATTAAAATCAAAACCAAAACGTATAAGGAGACCATATTAATCAACCTTTAACTGATCAACTTCTACCAAACTCATACAAAACACTCAACAACCATCTTTAAACACTCTTGCATTTTAAATGCCATGAATGAATCAAAATTACAACTCTCGGTCTACATAATCATTTATTGTGCACCAGGGTAACATTAACCATTGTAAAGTACCGAAAACTACTCTTATTCCCTCAATATGAACCAATTATCAAGTCACAGTTGTCGATTGAACGTAATCAGACGTTAAGGATAAAACTCATTGTGTGATCAATGAATAAAAACTCAAATCAAGGTAACACGACAAAGTGAATTAGATTTTCATGAATTTCCAACAAAATTATGTAGTAATATATTGTGCATAAAAGTATTCATAAAAGTTAACAAAGAGTCACGGGAAATGAACTACGAATACAAACTTATTAAACAAGGATTATTCTCGCATGGATAGTTTTTGCTTGTTGTAAAAACATGTAATCTTATGCGGTTTCACTTATGAAGCCTTCTAAACACACTCCTGTGCTAATTTAAGCCAATCAAAGCGTAATGATCAATGAAATCGCACTAAACAATAACAAAAGGAAATTTTGAATGCACTATTTAAACCGAAACCAAAACGTATAAGGAGACCACATAAATCAACCTTTAACCGATCAACATCCGCCAAACTCATACAAAGCACTCAACCACCATCTTTCAACAGTCTTGCATTTAAAATGCACATGAATGAATCAAAATGACAACTATCGGTCCACATAATCATTTATTGAGCATCAGTTGAACATTAACAGTTGTAAAGTACCGAAAACTACTCTTATTCGCTCAATATGAACCAATAATCAAGTCATAGTTGTCGATTGAACGTAATCAGACGGGTTAAAGATAAAACTCAATGTGTGATCAATGAATAAAAACTCAAATCAAGGTAACACAACAAAGTGAATTAAATTTCCATGAATTTCCAGCAAAATTAAAATTATGTAATAATATATTTGTGCATCAAAGTATTCACGAAAGTTTACAAAGAGTCATAGGAAATAAACTACGTATACAAACTTATTAAACAAGGTTTATTCTCGCATGGATAGTTTTTGCTTTTTTTAAAAACATGTAATCATATGCGGTTTCACTTATGAAACCTTCTAAACACACAACTGTGCTAATTTAAGCCAATCAAAGCGTAAAGATCATTGAAATCACACTAAACAATAACAAAAGGAAAGTTTGAATGCACTATCAAAACCGAAAACAAAACGTATAAGGAGACCACATAAATCAACCTTTAACCGATCAACTTCTACCAAACTCATACAAAACACTCAACTACCATCTTTAAACACTCTTGCATTTTAAATGCACATGAATGAATCAAAATGACACCTCTCGGTCCAAATAATCATTTCTTGTGCACGAGTGTAACATTAACCGTTGTAAAGTACCGAAAACTACTCTTATTCACTCAATATGAACCAATAATCAAGTCACAGTTATCGATTGAACGTAATAAGACGTTAAGGATAAAACTCAACTTGTGATCAATGAATAAAAACTCAAATCAAGGTAACAGGACCAAGTGAATTAAATTTCCAAAAATTTCCAACAAAATTGTGCATCAAAATATTCGCGAAAGTTTACAATAAATCATGGGAAATGAACTACGTATACAAACTCTTTAAACAACGATAGTTATTGCACTGAAAGTTTTTGCTTGTTGTAAAAACATGTAATCCTATGCGGTTTCACTTATCAAGCCTTCTAAACACAATCCTGTGCTAATTTAAGCAAATCAAAGCTTAATGATTAATGAAATCACATTGAATAATAACAAAAGGAAAGTTTGAATACACTATTAAAACCAAAACCAAAAGGTACAAGGAGACCACATAAATCAACCTTTAACCAATCAACTTCTGCCAAACTCATACAAAGCACTCAACCACCATCTTTAAACACTCTTGCATTTAAAATGCACATGAATGAATCAAAATGACAACTCTCGGCCCACATAATCATTTATTGTGCTCCAGTGGAACATTAATAGTTGTAAAGTACAGAAAACTACTCTTATTCGCTCAATATGAACCAATAATCAAGTCATAGTTGTCGATTGAACATAATCAGACGTGTTAAAGATAAAACTCAATGTGTGATCAATGAATAAAAACTCAAATCAAGGTAACACGACAAAGTGAATTAGATTTCCATGAATTTCCAACAAAATTATGTAAGAATATATTTGTGCATCAAAGTATTCGCGAAAGTTTACAATAAATCATGGGAAATGAACTACGTATACAAACTCATTAAACAAGGATTATTCTCGCATGGATAGTTTTTGCTTGTTGTAAAAACATGTAAACCTATGCGGTTTCACTTTTGAAGCCTTCTAAACACACTCCGATGCTAATTGAAGCCTATCATAGCGTAATGATCTATGAAATCACACTAAACAATAATAAAAGGAAAGTTTGAATGCACTATTAAAATCGAAACCAAACGTATAAGGTGACCACATAAATCAACGTTTAACCAATCAACTTCTACAAAACTCATACAAAACACTCAACTACCATCTTTAAACACTCTTGCTTTTTAAATTCACATAAATGAATCAAAATGACAACCCTCGATCCACATAATCATTTATTATGTACCAGTGTAACATTAACCGTTGTAAAGTGCTGAAACCTACACTTATTCACTCAATATGAACCAGTAATCAAGTCACATTTGTCGATTGAACGTAATCAGACGTTAAGGATGAAACTTAATTTGTGATCAATGAATAAAAACTCAAATCAATGTAACAGGACCACGTGAATTTGATATCCACAAATTTCCAACAAAATTATGTAACAATATATTTGTGGATCAAAGTATTCGCGAAAGTTTACAATAAATCATCGGAAAGGAACTACGTATACAGTCTCATTAAACAACGATAGTTCTTGCAATCATAGTTTTTGCTTTTTGTAAAAACATGTAATCCTATGCTGTTTTACTTATCAAGCCCTCTAAACACACTCCTGTGCTAATTTAAGCAAATCAAAGCGTAATGATCAATGAAATCACACTAAACAATAACAAAAGGAAAGTTTGAATACACTATTAAAACCAAAACCAAAACGTATAAGGAGACCACATAAATCAACCTTTAACCGATCAACTTCTGCCAAACTCATACAAAGCACTCAACCATCATCTTTAAACACTTTTGCATTTAAAATGCACATGAATGAATAAAAATGGCAACTCTCGGTCCACATAATCATTTATTATGCTAGAGTGGAACATTAATAGTTGTAAAGTACTGAAAACTACTCTTATTCGCTCAATATGAACCAATAATCAAGTCATAGTTGTCGATTGAACTTAATCAGATGTTTTAAAGATAAAACTCATTGTGTGATCAATGAATAAAAACTCAAATCAAGGTAACACAACAAAGTGAATTAGATTTCCATGAATTTCCAACAAAATTATGTAATAATTTATTTGTGCATCAAAGTATTCACGAAATATTACAAAGAGTCATGGGAAATGAACTACGTATACAAACTTATTAAACAAGGATTATTCTCGCATGGATAGTTTTTGCTTGTTGTAAAAACATGTAATCCTATGCGGTTTCACTTATGAAGCCTTCTAAACACACTCCTGTGCTAATTTAAGCCAATCAAAGCGTAATGATCAATGAAATCACACTAAACAATAACAAAAGGAAAATTTGAATGCACTATTAAAACCGAAACCAAAATGTATAAGGAGACCACATAAATCAACCGTTAACCGATCAACAACTGCCAAACTCATACAAAGCACTCAACCACCATCTTTAAACACTCTTGCATTTAAAATGCACATGAATGATTCAAAATGACAACTCTCGGCCCACATAATCATTTATTGTGCTCCAGTGGAACATTAATAGTTGTAAAGTACAGAAAACTACTCTTATTCGCTCAATATGAACCAATAATCAAGTCATAGTTGTCGATTGAACATAATCAGACGTGTTAAAGATAAAACTCAATGTGTGATCAATGAATAAAAACTCAAATCAAGGTAACACGATAAAGTGAATTAGATTTCCATGAATTTCCAACAAAATTATGTAAGAATATATTTGTGCATCAAAGTATTCGCGAAAGTTTACAATAAATCACGGGAAATGTACTACGTATACAAACTCATTAAACAAGGATTATTCTCGCATGGATAGTTTTTGCTTGTTGTAAAAACATGTAAACCTATGCGGTTTCACTTTTGAAGCCTTCTAAACACACTCCGATGCTAATTGAAGCCTATCATAGCGTAATGATCTATGAAATCACACTAAACAATAATAAAAGGAAAGTTTGAATGCACTATTAAAATCGAAACCAAAACGTATAAGGTGACCACATAAATCAACGTTTAACCAATCAACTTCTACAAAACTCATACAAAACTCATACAAAACACTCAACTACCATCTTTAAACACTCTTGCTTTTTAAATTCACATAAATGAATCAAAATGACAACCCTCGATCCACATAATCATTTATTATGTACCAGTGTAACATTAACCGTTGTAAAGTGCTGAAACCTACACTTATTCACTCAATATGAACCAGTAATCAAGTCAAATTTGTCGATTGAACGTAATCAGACGTTAAGGATGAAACTTAATTTGTGATCAATGAATAAAAACTCAAATCAATATAACAGGACTACGTGAATTTGATATCCACAAATTTCCAACAAAATTATGTAACAATATATTTGTGGATCAAAGTATTCGCGAAAGTTTACAATAAATCATGGGAAAGGAACTACGTATACAGTCTCATTAAACAACGATAGTTCTTGCATTGATACTTTTTGCTTTTTGTAAAAACATGTAATCCTATGCTGTTTTACTTATCAAGCCTTCTAAACACACTCCTGTGCTAATTTAAGCAAATCAAAGCGTAATGATCAATGAAATCACACTAAACAATAACAAAAGGAAAGTTTGAATACACTATTAAAACCAAAACCAAAACGTATAAGGAGACCACATAAATCAACCTTTAACCGATCAACTTCTGCCAAAATCATACAAAGCACTCAACCACCGCCTTTAAACACTCTTGCATTTTAAATGCACATGAATGAATAAAAATGACAACTATCGGTCCACATAATCATTTATTGTGCACGAGTGGAATGTTAACAGTTGTAAAGTACCAAAAACTACTCTTATTCGCTCAATATAAACCAATAGTCAAGTCACAGTTGTCGATTGAACGTAATCAGACGTGTTAAAGATAAAACTCAATGTGTGATCAATGAATAAAAACTCAAATCAAGGTAACACGACAAAGTGAATTAGATTTTCAAGAATTTCCAACAAAATTATGTAATAATATATTTGTGCATCAAAGTATTCGCGAAAGTTTACAAAGAGTCATAGGAAATGAACTACGTATACAAACTAATTTAACAAGGATTATTCTCGCTTGGTTAGTTTTTGTTTGTTGTAAAAACATGTAATCCTATGTGTTTTCACTTATGAAGCCTTCTAAACACACTCCGGTGCTAATTTAAGCCAATCAAAGTGTAATGATCAATGAAATCACACTAAACAATAACAAAAGGAAAGTTTGAATACACTATTAAAACCGAAACCAAAACATATAAGGAGACCACATAAATCAACCTTTAACCGATCAAGTTCTACCAAACTACTACAAAGCACTCAACCACCGTCTTTAAACACTCTTGCATTTAAAATGCACATGAATAAATCAAAATGACAACTATCGATCCAGATAATCATTTATTGTGCACCAATGGAACATTAACAGTTGTAAAGTACCGAAAACTACTCTTATTGGCTCAATATGAACCAATAATAAAGTCACAGTTGTCGATTGAACGTAATCAGACGTCTTAAAGATAAAACTCAATGTGTGATAAATTAATAAACAATCAAATCAAGGTAACAAGAAAAAGTGAATTAGATTTCCATGAATTTCCAACAAAATTATGTAATAATAAATTTGTGCATCAAAGTATTCGTGAAAGTTTACAATAAATCATGGGAAATTAACTACGTATACAAACTAATTAAACAACGAAGTTCTTGTATGGTTAGTTTTTGCTTGTTGTAAAAACATGTAATCCTATGCGGTTTCACTTATTAAGCATTCTAAACACACTGCGGTGCTAATTTAAGCCAATCAAAGCGTAATGATCAATAAAATCACACTAAACAATAACAAAAGAAAAGTTTGAATGCACTATTAAAATCGAAACCAAAACGTATAAGGAGACCACATAAATCAACCTTTAACCGATCAACTTCTGCCAAACTCATACAAAGCACTCAACTACCATCTTTAAGCACTCTTGCATTTAAAATGCACATAAATGAATCAAAATGACAACTATCGGTCAACATAATCATTTATTATGCACTAGTGGAACATTAACAGTTGTAAAGTACCGAAAACTACTCTTATTCGCTCAATATGAACCAATAATAAAGTCACAGTTGTCGATTGAACGTAATCAGACGTGTTAAAGATAAAACTCAATGTGTGATAAATGAATAAAAAATCAAATCAAGGTAACAAGACAAAATGAATTAGATTTCCATGAATTTCCAACAAAATTGTGTAATAATATATTTGTGCATCAAAGTATTCGTGAAAGTGTACAATAAAACATGAGAAATGAACTACGTATACAAACTAATTAAACAACGAAGTTCTTGTATGGTTAGCTTTTGCTTGTTGTAAAAACATGTAATCCTATGCGGTTTCACTTATTAAGCCTTCTAAACACACTGCGGTGCTAATTTAAGCCAATCAAAGCGTAATGATCAATGAAATCACACTAAACAATAACAAAAGAAAAGTTTGAATGCACTATTAAAATAGAAACCAAAACGTATTAGGAGACCACATAAATCAACCTTTAACCGATCAACTTCTGCCAAACTTATACAAAGCACTCAACCACCATCTTTAAGCACTCTTGCATTTAAAATGCACATGAATGAATCAAAATGACAACTATCAGTCCACATAATCATTTATTGTGCACAAGTGAAACATTAACAGTTGTCAAGTACCAAAACTACTCTTATTCCCTCAATCTGAACCAATAATCAAGTCACAGTTGTCGATTAAACGTAATCAGACGTGTTAAAGATAAAACTGAATGTGTGATCAATGAATAAAAACTCAAATCAAGGAAACATGACAAAGTGAATTAGATTTCCAAGAATTTCCAACAAAATTATGTAATAATATATTTGTGCATCAAAGTATTCGCGAAAGTTTACAAAGAGTCATAGGAAATGAACTACGTATACAAACTTATTAAACAAGGATTATTCTCGCATGGATAGTTTTTGCTTTTTGTAAAAACAAGTAATCGTATGCGGTTTCACTTAAGAAGCCTTCTAAACACACTCCTATGCTAATTTAAGCCAATCAAAGCGTAATGATCAATGAAATCACACTAAACAATAACAAAAGGAAAGTTTGAATGCACTATTAAAATCGAAACCATAACATATAAGGATACCACATAAATCAACCTTTAACCGATCAACATCTACCAAACTCATACAAAGCACTCAACCACCATCTTTAAACACTCTTGCATTTAAAATGCACGTGATTGAATCAATGAATAAAAACTCAAATCAAGGTAACACAACAAAGTGAATTTGATTTCCAAGAATTTCCAACAAAATTATGTAATAATATATTTGTGCATCAAAGTATTCGCGAAAGTTTACAAAGAGTCATAGGAAATGAACTACGTATACAAACTCATTAAACAAGGACTATTCTCGCATGGATAGTTTTTGCTTTTTGTAAAAACATGTAATCCTATGCGGTTTCACTTTTGAAGCCTTCTAAACACACTCCGGTTGTAATTTAAACCAATCAAAGCGTAATGATCAATGAAATCACACTAAACAATAACAAAAGGAAAGTTTGAATGCACTATTAAAATCGAAACCAAAACATATAAGGATACCACATAAATCAACCTTTAACCGATCAACATCTGCCAAACTCACACAAAGCACTCAACCACCATCTTTAGGCACTCTTGCATTTAAAATGCACGTGAATGAATCAATGAATAAAAACTCAAATCAAGGTAACACAACAAAGTGAATTAGATTTCCAAGAATTTCCAACAAAATTATGTAATAATATATTTGTGCATCAAAGTATTCGCGAAAGTTTACAAAGAGTCATAGGAAATGAACTACGTATACAAACTCATTAAACAAGGATTATTCTCGCATGGATAGTTTTTGCTTTTTTGTAAAAAATGTAATCATATGCGGTTTCACCTATGAAGCCTTCTAAACACACTCCTGTGCTAATTTAAGCCAATAAAAGCGTAATGATCAATGAAATCACATTAAACAATAACAAAAGGAAAGTTTGAATGCACTATTAAAATCAAAACCAAAACGTATAAGGAGACCACATAAATCAATCTTTAACCGATCGACTTCTACCAAACTCATACCAAGAACTCAACCACCATCTTTAAACACTCTTGCATTTTAAATGCACATAAATGAATCAAAATGACAACTATCGGTCCACATAATCATTTATTGCGCACTAGTGGAACAATAACAGTTGTAAAGTACAGAAAACTACTCTTATTCGCTCAATATGAACCAATAATCAAGTCACAGTTGTCGATTGAACGTAATCAGACGTGTTAAAGATAAAACTCAATGTGTGATCAATGAATAAAAACTCAAATCAAGGTAACACGACAAAGTGAATTTGATTTCCATGAATTTCCAAGAAAATTATGCAATAATATATTTGTGCATCAAAATATTCGCGAAAGTTTACAAAGAGTCATAGGAAATGAACTACGTATACAAACTTATTTAACAACGATTATTCTTGCTTGGTTAGTTTTTGTTTGTTGTAAAAACATGTAATCCTATGCGTTTTCACTTATGAAGCCTTCTAAACACACTCCGGTGCTAATTTAAGCCAATCAAAGCGTAATGATTAATGAAATCACAATAAACAATAACAAAAGGAAAGTTTGAATGCACTATTAAAATCAAAACCAAAACGTGTAACGAGACCACATAAATCAACCTTTAATCGATCAACTTCTGCCAAACTCATACAAAGCACTCAACCACCATCTTTAAACACTCTTGAATTTAAAATGCACATGAATGAATCAAAATGACAACTATCGGTCCACATAATCATTTATTGTGCACCAGTGGAACATTAACAGTTGTAAAGTACCGAAAACTACTCTTATTCGCTCAATATGAACCAATAATCAAGTCATAGTTGTCGCTTGAACATAATCAGACGTGTTAAAGATAAAACTTAATGTGTGATCAATGAATAAAAACTCAAATCAAGGTAACACGACAAAGTGAATTAGATTTTCATGAATTTCCAATAAAATTATGTAATAATATTTTGTGCATCAAAGTATTCGCGAAAGTTTACATTAAATCATGGGAAATAAACTACGTATACAAACTCATTAAACAAGGATTATTTTCTCATGGATAGTTTTTGCTTGTTGTAAAAACATGTAATCCTATGCGGTTTCACTTTTGAAGCCTTCTAAACACACTCCGGTTGTAATTTAAACCAATCAAAGCGTAATGATCAATGAAATCACACTAAACAATAACAAAAGGAAAGTTTGAATGCACTGTTAAAATCAAAACCAAAACGTATAAGGAGACCACATAAATCAACCTTTAACCGATCAACTTCTGCCAAACTCATACAAAGCACTCAACCACCATCTTTAAACACTCCTGCATTTAAAATGCACATGAATGAATCAAAATGACAACTATCGGTCCACATAATCATTTATTGTGCACCAGTGGAAAAGTAACAGTTGTAAAGTACCGAAAACTACTCTTATTCGCTCAATATGAACCAATAATCAAGTCACAGTTGTCGATTAAACGTAATCAGACGTGTTAAAGATAAAACTCAATGTGTGATCAATGAATAAAAACCCAAATCAAGGTAACACGACAAAGTGAATTAGATTTCCATGAATTTCCAAGAAAATTATGTAATAATATATTTGTGCATCAAAGTATTCGCGAAAGTTTACAAAGAGTCATAGGAAATGAACCACGTATACAAAGTTATTTAACAACGATTATTCTTGCTTGGTTAGTTTTTGCTTGTTGTAAAAACATGTAATCCTATGCGGTTTCACTTTTGAAGCCTTCTAAACACACTCCGGTTGTAATTTAAACCAATCAAAGCGTAATGATCAATGAAATCACACTAAACAATAACAAAAGGAAAGTTTGAATGCACTGTTAAAATCAAAACCAAAACGTATAAGGAGACCACATAAATCAACCTTTAACCGATCAACTTCTACCAAACTCATACCAAGCACTCAACCACCATCTTTAAACACTCTTGCATTTTAAATGCACATGAATGAATCAAAATGACAACTATCGGTCCACATAATCATTTATTGTGCACCAGTGGAACATTAACAGTTGTAAAGTACCGAAAACTACTCTTATTCGCTCAATATGAACCAATAATCAAGTCACAGTTGTCGATTGAACGTAATCAGACGTGTTAAAGATAAAACTCAATGTGTGATCAATGAATACAAACTCAAATCAAGGTAACACGACAAAGTGAATTAGATTTCCATGAATTTCCAAGAAAATTATGTAATAATATATTTGTGCATCAAAGTATTCGCGAGATTTTACAAAGAGTCATAGGAAATGAAATACGTATACAAACTTATTTAACAACGATTATTCTTGCTTGGTTAGTTTTTGTTTGTTGTAAAAACATGTAATCCTATGCGTTTTAACTTATGAAGCCTTCTAAACACACTCCGGTGCTAATTTAAGCCAATTAAAGCGTAATGATTAATGAAATCACAATAAACAATAACAAAAGGAAAGTTTGAATGCACTATAAAAATCAAAACCAAAACGTATAACGAGACCACATAAATCAATCTTTAACCGATCAACTTCTGCCAAACTCATACAAAGCACTCAACCACCATCTTTAAACACTCTTGTATTTAAAATGCACATGAATGAATCAAAATGACAACTATCGGTCCACATAATCATTTATTGTGCACCAGTGGAACATTAACAGTTGTAAAGTACCGAAAACTACTCTTATTCGCTCAATATGAACCAATAATCAAGTCACAGTTGTCGATTGAACGTAATCAGACGTGTTAAAGATAAAACTCAATGTGTGATCAATGAATAAAAACTCAAATCAATGTAACACGACAAAGTGAATTTGATTTCCTTGAATTTCCAACAAAATTATGTAATAATATTTTGTGCATCAAAGTATTCGCGAAATTTTACATTAAATCATGGGAAATAAACTACGTATACAAACTCATTAAACAAGGATTATTTTCTCATGGATAGTTTTTGCTTGTTGTAAAAACATGTAATCCTATGCGGTTTCACTTTTGAAGCCTTCTAAACACACTCTGGTTGTAATTTAAACCAATCAAAGCGTAATGATTAATGAAATCACACTAAACAATAACAAAAGGAAAGTTTGAATGCACTGTTAAATTCGAAACCAAAACGTATAAGGAGACCACATAAATCAACCTTTAACCGATCAACTTCTACCAAACTCATACCAAGCACTCAACCACCATCTTTAAACTCTCTTGCATTTTAAATGCACATGAATGAATCAAAATGACAACTATCGGTCCACATAATCATTTATTGTGCACCAGTGGAACATTAACAGTTGTAAAGTACCGAAAACTACTCTTATTCGCTCAATATGAACCAATATTCAAGTCACAGTTGTCGATTGAACGTAATCACACGTGTCAAAGATAAAACTCAATGTGTGACCAATGAATAAAAACTCAAATCAAGGTAACACGACAAAATGAATTAGATTTCCATGAATTTCCAAGAAAATTATGTAATAATATATTTGTGCATCAAAGTATTCGCGAAAGTTTACAAAGAGTCATAGGAAATGAACTACGTATACAAACTTATTTAACAACGATTATTCTTGCTTGGTTAGTTTTTGTTTGTTGTAAAAACATGTAATCCTATGCGTTTTCACTAATGAAAACCTCTAAACACACTCCGGTGCTAATTTAAGCCAATCAAAGCGTAATGATTAATGAAATCACAATAAACAATAACAAAAGGAAAGTTTGAATGCACTATTAAAATCAAAACCAAAACGTATAACGAGACCACATAAATCAACCATTAACCGATCAACTTCTGGCAAACTCATACAAAGCACTCAACCACCATCTTTAAACACTCTTGCATTTAAAATGCACATGAATGAATCAAAATGACAACTATCGGTCCACATATTCATTTATTGTGCACCAGTGGAACATTAACAGTTGTAAAGTACCGAAAACTACTCTTATTCGCTCAATATGAACCAATAATCAAGTCACAGTTGTCGATTGAACGTAATCAGACGTGTTAAAGATAAAACTCAATGTGTGATCAATGAATAAAAACTCAAATCAATGTAACACGACAAAGTGAATTTGATTTCCTTGAATTTCCAACAAAATTATGTAATAATATTTTGTGCATCAAAGTATTCGCGAAATTTTACATTAAATCATGGGAAACAAACTACGTATACAAACTCATTAAACAAGGATTATTTTCTCATGGATAGTTTTTGCTTGTTGTAAAAAACATGTAATCCTATGCGGTTTCACTTTTGAAGCCTTCTAAACACACTCCGGTTGTAATTTAAACCAATCAAAGCGTAATGATCAATGAAATCACACTAAACAATAACAAAAGGAAAGTTTGAATGCATTGTTAAAATCGAAACCAAAATGTATAAGGAGACCACATAAATCAACCTTTAACCGATCAACTTCTACCAAACTCATACCAAGCACTCAACCACCATCTTTAAACTCTCTTGCATTTTAAATGCACATGAATGAATCAAAATGACAACTATCGGCCCACATAATCATTTATTGTGCACCAGTGGAACATTAACAGTTGTAAAGTACCGAAAACTACTCTTATTCGCTCAATATGAACCAATAATCAAGTCACAGTTGTCGATTGAACGTAATCAGACGTGTCAAAGATAAAACTCAATGTGTGACCAATGAATAAAAACTCAAATCAAGGTAACACGACAAAATGAATTAGATTTCCATGAATTTCCAAGAAAATTATGTAATAATATATTTGTGCATCAAAGTATTCGCGAAAGTTTACAAAGAGTCATAGGAAATGAATTACGTATACAAACTTATTTAACAACGATTATTCTTGCTTGGTTAGTTTTTGTTTGTTGTAAAAACATGTAATCCTATGCGTTTTCACTAATGAAAACCTCTAAACACACTCCGGTGCTAATTTAAGCCAATCAAAGCGTAATGATTAATGAAATCACAATAAACAATAACAAAAGGAAAGTTTGAATGCACTATTAAAATCGAAACCAAAACGTATAACGAGACCACATAAATCAACCATTAACCGATCAACTTCTGGCAAACTCATACAAAGCACTCAACCACCATCTTTAAACACTCTTGCATTTAAAATGCACATGAATGAATCAAAATGACAACTATCGGTCCACATATTCATTTATTGTGCACCAGTGGAACATTAACAGTTGTAAAGTACCGAAAACTACTCTTATTCGCTCAATATGAACCAATAATCAAGTCACAGTTGTCGATTGAACGTAATCAGACGTGTTAAAGATAAAACTCAATGTGTGATCAATGAATAAAAACTCAAATCAATGTAACACGACAAAGTGAATTTGATTTCCTTGAATTTCCAACAAAATTATGTAATAATATTTTGTGCATCAAAGTATTCGCGAAATTTTACATTAAATAATGGGAAACAAACTACGTATACAAACTCATTAAACAAGGATTATTTTCTCATGGATAGTTTTTGCTTGTTGTAAAAAACATGTAATCCTATGCGGTTTCACTTTTGAAGCCTTCTAAACACACTCCGGTTGTAATTTAAACCAATCAAAGCGTAATGATCAATGAAATCACACTAAACAATAACAAAAGGAAAGTTTGAATGCACTGTTCAAATCGAAACCAAAATGGATAAGGAGACCACATAAATCAACCTTTAACCGATCAACTTCTACCAAACTCATACCAAGCACTCAACCACCATCTTTAAACTCTCTTGCATTTTAAATGCACATGAATGAATCAAAATGACAACTATCGGTCCACATAATCATTTATTGTGCACCAGTGGAACATTAACAGTTGTAAAGTACCGAAAACTACTCTTATTCGCTCAATATGAACCAATAATCAAGTCACAGTTGTCGATTGAACGTAATCAGACGTGTCAAAGATAAAACTCAATGTGTGACCAACGGATAAAAACTCAAATCAAGGTAACACGACAAAATGAATTAGATTTCCATGAATTTCCAAGAAAATTATGTAATAATATATTTGTGCATCAAAGTATTCGCGAAAGTTTACAAAGAGTCATAGGAAATGAACTACGTATACAAACTTATTTAACAACGATTATTCTTGCTTGGTTAGTTTTTGTTTGTTGTAAAAACATGTAATCCTATGCGTTTTCACTAATGAAAACCTCTAAACACACTCCGGTGCTAATTTAAGCCAATCAAAGCGTAATGATTAATGAAATCACAATAAACAATAACAAAAGGAAAGTTTGAATGCACTATTAAAATCGAAACCAAAACGTATAACGAGACCACATAAATCAACCATTAACCGATCAACTTCTGGCAAACTCATACAAAGCACTCAACCACCATCTTTAAACACTCTTGCATTTAAAATGCACATGAATGAATCAAAATGACAACTATCGGTCCACATATTCATTTATTGTGCACCAGTGGAACATTAACAGTTGTAAAGTACCGAAAACTACTCTTATTCGCTCAATATGAACCAATAATCAAGTCACAGTTGTCGATTGAACGTAATCAGACGTGTTAAAGATAAAACTCAATGTGTGATCAATGAATAAAAACTCAAATCAATGTAACACGACAAAGTGAATTTGATTTCCTTGAATTTCCAACAAAATTATGTAATAATATTTTGTGCATCAAAGTATTCGCGAAATTTTACATTAAATCATGGGAAACAAACTACGTATACAAACTCATTAAACAAGGATTATTTTCTCATGGATAGTTTTTGCTTGTTGTAAAAAACATGTAATCCTATGCGGTTTCACTTTTGAAGCCTTCTAACCACACTCCGGTTGTAATTTAAACCAATCAAAGCGTAATGATCAATGAAATCACACTAAACAATAACAAAAGGAAAGTTTGAATGCACTGTTAAAATCAAAACCAAAATGTATAAGGAGACCACATAAATCAACCTTTAACCGATCAACTTCTACCAAACTCATACCAAGCACTCAACCACCATCTTTAAACTCTCTTGCATTTTAAATGCACATGAATGAATCAAAATGACAACTATCGGTCCACATAATCATTTATTGTGCACCAGTGGAACATTAACAGTTGTAAAGTACCGAAAACTACTCTTATTCGCTCAATATGAACCAATAATCAAGTCACAGTTGTCGATTGAACGTAATCAGACGTGTCAAAGATAAAACTCAATGTGTGACCAACGGATAAAAACTCAAATCAAGGTAACACGACAAAATGAATTAGATTTCCATGAATTTCCAAGAAAATTATGTAATAATATATTTGTGCATCAAAGTATTCGCGAAAGTTTACAAAGAGTCATAGGAAATGAACTACGTATACAAACTTATTTAACAACGATTATTCTTGCTTGGTTAGTTTTTGTTTGTTGTAAAAACATGTAATCCTATGCGTTTTCACTAATGAAAACCTCTAAACACACTCCGGTGCTAATTTAAGCCAATCAAAGCGTAATGATTAATGAAATCACAATAAACAATAACAAAAGGAAAGTTTGAATGCACTATTAAAATCGAAACCAAAACGTATAACGAGACCACATAAATCAACCATTAACCGATCAACTTCTGGCAAACTCATACAAAGCACTCAACCGCCATCTTTAAACACTCTTGCATTTAAAATGCACATGAATGAATCAAAATGACAACTATCGGTCCACATATTCATTTATTGTGCACCAGTGGAACATTAACAGTTGTAAAGTACCGAAAACTACTCTTATTCGCTCAATATGAACCAATAATCAAGTCACAGTTGTCGATTAAACGTAATCAGACGTGTTAAAGATAAAACTCAATGTGTGATCAATGAATAAAAACTCAAATCAAGGTAACACGACAAAGTGAATTAGATTTACATGAATTTCCAACAAAATTATGTAATAATATTTTGTGCATCAAAGTATTCGCGAAAGTTTACAATAAATCATGGGAAATAAACTACGTATACAAACTCATTAAACAAGGATTATTCTCGCATGGATAGTTTTTGCTTTTTGTAAAAACATGTAATCATATGCGGTTTCACTTATGAAGCCTTCTAAACACACTCCTGTGCTAATTTAAGCCAATCAAAGCGTAATGATCAATGAAATCACACTAAACAATAACAAAAGGAAAGTTTGAATGCACTGTTAAAATCAAAACCAAAACGTATAAGGAGACCACATAAATGAACCTTTAACCGATCAACTTCTACCAAACTCATACCAAGCACTCAACCACCATCTTTAAACACTCTTGCATTTTAAATGCACATGAATGAATCAAAATGACAACTATCGGTCCACATAATCATTTATTGTGCTCCAGTGGAACATTAACAGTTGTAAAGTACCGAAAACTACTCTTGTTCGCTCAATATGAACCAATAATCAAGTCACAGTTGTCGATTGAACGTAATCAGACGTGTTAAAGATAAAACTCAATGTGTGATCAATGAATACAAACTCAAATCAAGGTAACACGACAAAGTGAATTAGATTTCCAAGAATTTCCAAGAAAATTATGTAATAATATATTTGTGCATCAAAGTATTCGCGACAGTTTACAAAGAGTCATAGGAAATGAACTACGTATACAAACTTATTTAACAATGATTATTCTTGCTTGGTTAGTTTTTGTTTGTTGTAAAAACATGTAATCCTATGCGTTTTCACTTATGAAGCCTTCTAAACACACTCCGGTGCTAATTTAAGCCAATCAAAGCGTAATGATTAATGAAATCACAATAAACAATAACAAAAGGAAAGTTTGAATGCACTATTAAAATCGAAACCAAAACGTATAACGAGACCACATAAATCAACCTTTAACCGATCAACTTCTGCCAAACTCATACAAAGCACTCAACCACCATCTTTAAACACTCTTGTATTTAAAATGCACATGAATGAATCAAAATGACAACTATCGGTCCACATAATCATTTATTGTGCACCAGTGGAACATTAACAGTTGTAAAGTACCGAAAACTGCTCTTATTCGCTCAATATGAACCAATAATCAAATCACAGTTGTCGATTGAACGTAATCAGACGTGTTAAAGATAAAACTCAATGTGTGATCAATGAATAAAAACTCAAATCAAGGTAACACGACAAAGTGAATTAGATTTCCTTGAATTTCCAACAAAATTATGTAATAATATTTTGTGCATCAAAGTATACGCGAAAGTTTACATTAAATCATGGGAAATAAACTACGTATGCAAACTCATTAAACAAGGATTATTTTCTCATGGATAGTTTTTGCTTGTTGTAAAAACATGTAATCCTATGCGGTTTCACTTTTGAAGCCTTCTAAACACACTCCGGTTCTAATTTAAACCAATCAAAGCGTAATGATCAATGAAATCACACTAAACAATAACAAAAGGAAAGTTTGAATGCACTGTTAAAATCGAAACCAAAACGTATAAGGAGACCACATAAATCAACCTTTAACCGATCAACTTCTACCAAACTCATACCAAGCACTCAACCACCATCTTTAAACACTCTTGTATTTTAAATGCACATGAATGAATCAAAATGACAACTATCGGTCCACATAATCATTTATTGTGCACCAGTGGAACATTAACAGTTGTAAAGTACCGACAACTACTCTTATTCGCTCAATATGAACCAATAATCAAGTCACAGTTGTCGATTGAACGTAATCAGACGTGTTAAAGATAAAACTCAATGTGTGATCAATGAATAAAAACTCAAATCAAGGTAACATGACAAAGCGAATTAGATTTCCATGAATTTCCAAGAAAATTATGTAATAATATATTTGTGCATCAAAGTATTCGCGAGAGTTTACAAAGAGTCATAGGAAATGAACTACGTATACAAACTTATTTAACAACGATTATTCTGGCTTGGTTAGTTTTTGTTTGTTGTAAAAACATGTAATCCTATGCGTTTTCACTAATGAAGCCCTCTAAACACACTCCGGTGCTAATTTAAGCCAATCAAAGCGTAATGATTAATGAAATCACAATAAACAATAACAAAAGGAAAGTTTGAATGCACTATTAAAATCAAAACCAAAACGTATAACGAGACCACATAAATCAACCATTAACCGATCAACTTCTGCCAAACTCATACAAAGCACTCAACCACCATCTTTAAACACTCTTGCATTTAAAATGCACATGAATGAATCAAAATGACAACTATCGGTCCACATAATCATTTATTGTGCACCAGTGGAACATTAACAGTTGTAAAGTACCGAAAACTACTCTTATTCGCTCAATATGAACCAATAATCAAGTCACAGTTGTCGATTGAACGTAATCAGACGTGTTAAAGATAAAACTCAATGTGTGATCACTGAATAAAAACTCAAATCAAGGTAACACGACAAAGTGAATTAGATTTTCATGAATTTCCAAGAAAATTATGTAATAATATATTTGTGCATCAAAGTATTCGCGAAAGTTTACAATAAATCATGGGAAATAAACTACGTATACAAACTCATTAAACAAGGATTATTCTCTCATGGATAGTTTTTCCTTGTTGTAAAAACATGTAATCCTATGCGGTTTCACTTTTGAAGCCTTCTAAACACACTCCGGTTGTAATTTAAACCAATCAAAGCGTAATGATCAATGAAATCACACTAAACAATAACAAAAGGAAAGTTTGAATGCACTGTTAAAATCGAAACCAAAACGTATAAGGAGACCACATAAATCAACCTTTAACCGATCAACTTTTACCAAACTCATACCAAGCACTCAACCACCATCTTTAAACACTCTTGCATTTTAAATGCACATGAATGAATCAAAATGACAATTATCGGTCCACATAATCATTTATTATGCACCAGTGGAACATTCACAGTTGTAAAGTACCGAAAACTACTCTTATTCACTCAATATGAACCAATAATCAAATCACAGTTGTCGATTGAACGTAATCAGACGTGTTAAAGATAAAACTCAATGTGTGATCAATGAATAAAAACTCAAATCAAGGTAACACGACAAAGCGAATTAGATTTCCATGAATTTCCAAGAAAATTATGTAATAATATATTTGTGCATCAAAGTATTCGTGAGAGTTTACAAAGAGTCATAGGAAATGAACTACGTATACAAACTTATTTAACAACGATTATTCTTGCTTGGTTAGTTTTTGTTTGTTGTAAAAACATGTAATCCTATGCGTTTTCACTTATGAAGCCTTCTAAACACACTCCGGTGCTAATTTAAGCCAATCAAAGCGTAATGATTAATGAAATCACAATAAACAATAACAAAAGAAAAGTTTGAATGCACTATTAAAATCGAAACCAAAACGTATAACGAGACCACAAAAATCAACCTTTAACCGATCAACTTCTGGCAAACTCATACAAAGCACTCAACCACCATCTTTAAACACTCTTGCATTTAAAATGCACATGAATGAATCAAAATGACAACTATCGGTCCACATAATCATTTATTGTGCACCAGTGGAACATTAACAGTTGTAAAGTACCGAAAACTACTCTTATTCGCTCAATATGAACCAATAATCAAGTCACAGTTGTCGATTGAACGTAATCAGACGTGTTAAAGATAAAACTCAATGTGTGATCACTGAATAAAAACTCAAATCAAGGTAACACGACAAAGTGAATTAGATTTTCATGAATTTCCAAGAAAATTATGTAATAATATATTTGTGCATCAAAGTATTCGCGAAAGTTTACAATAAATCATGGGAAATAAACTACGTATACAAACTCATTAAACAAGGATTATTCTCTCATGGATAGTTTTTCCTTGTTGTAAAAACATGTAATCCTATGCGGTTTCACTTTTGAAGCCTTCTAAACACACTCCGGTTGTAATTTAAACCAATCAAAGCGTAATGATCAATGAAATCACACTAAACAATAACAAAAGGAAAGTTTGAATGCACTGTTAAAATCGAAACCAAAACGTATAAGGAGACCACATAAATCAACCTTTAACCGATCAACTTTTACCAAACTCATACCAAGCACTCAACCACCATCTTTAAACACCCTTGCATTTTAAATGCACATGAATGAATCAAAATGACAACTATCGGTCCACATAATCATTTATTATGCACCAGTGGAACATTAATAGTTGTAAAGTACCGAAAACTACTCTTATTCGCTCAATATGAACCAATAATCAAGTCACAGTTGTCGATTGAACGTAATCAGACGTGTTAAAGATAAAACTCAATGTGTGATAAATGAATAAAAACTCAAATCAAGGTAACACGACAAAGCGAATTAGATTTCCATGAATTTCCAAGAAAATTATGTAATAATATATTTGTGCATCAAAGTATTCGTGAGATTTTACAAAGAGTCATAGGAAATGAACTACGTATACAAACTTATTTAACAACGATTATTCTTGCTTGGTTAGTTTTTGTTTGTTGTAAAAACATGTAATCCTATGCGTTTTCACTAATGAAGCCTTCTAAACACACTCCGGTTGTAATTTAAACCAATCAAAGCGTAATGATCAATGAAATCACACTAAACAATAACAAAAGGAAAGTTTGAATGCACTGTTAAAATCAAAACCAAAACGTATAAGGAGACCACATAAATCAACCTTTAACCGATCAACTTCTGCCAAACTCATACAAAGCACTCAACCACCATCTTTAAACACTCTTGCATTTAAAATGCACATGAATGAATCAAAATGACAACTATCGGTCCACATAATCATTTATTGTGCACCAGTGGAAAAGTAACAGTTGTAAAGTACCGAAAACTACTCTTATTCGCTCAATATGAACCAATAATCAAGTCACAGTTGTCGATTAAACGTAATCAGACGTGTTAAAGATAAAACTCAATGTGTGATCAATGAATAAAAACCCAAATCAAGGTAACACGAAAAAGTGAATTAGATTTACATGAATTTCCAACAAAATTATGTAATAATATTTTGTGCATCAAAGTATTCGTGAAAATTTACAATAAATCATGGGAAATAAACTACGTATACAAACTCATTAAACAAGGATTATTCTCTCATGGATAGTTTTTGCTTGTTGTAAAAACATGTAATCCTATGCGGTTTCACTTTTGAAGCCTTCTAAACACACTCCGGTTGTAATTTAAACCAATCAAAGCGTAATGATCAATAAAATCACACTAAACAATAACAAAAGGAAAGTTTGAATGCACTGTTAAAATCGAAACCAAAACGTATATGGAGACCACATAAATCAATCTTTAACCGATCAACTTTTACCAAACTCATACCAAGCACTCAACCACCATCTTTAAACACTCTTGCATTTTAAATGCACATGAATGAATCAAAATGACAACTATCGGTCCACATAATCATTTATTGTGCACCAGTGGAACGTTAACAGTTGTAAAGTACCGAAAACTACTGTTATTCGCTCAATATGAACCAATAATCAAGTCACAGTTGTCGATTGAACGTAATCAGACGTGTTAAAGATAAAACTCAATGTGTGATCAATGAATAAAAACTCAAATGAAGGTAACACGACAAAGTGAATTAGATTTCCATGAATTTCCAAGAAAATTATGTAATAATATATTTGTGCATCAAAGTATTCGCGAGAGTTTACAAAGAGTCATAGGAAATAAACTACGTATACAAACTTATTTAACAACGATTATTCTTGCTTGGTTAGTTTTTGTTTGTTGTAAAAACATGTAATCCTATGCGTTTTCACTTATGAAGCCTTCTAAACACACTCCGGTGCTAATTTTAGCCAATCAAAGCGTAATGATTAATGAAATCACAATAAACAATAACAAAAGGAAAGTTTGAATGCACTATTAAAATCAAAACCAAAACGTATAACGAGACCACATAAATCAACCTTTAACCGATCAACTTTTGCCAAACTCATACAAAGCACTCAACCACCATCTTTAAACACCCTTGCATTTAAAATGCACATGAATGAATCAAAATGACAACTATCAGTCCACATAATCATTTATTGTGCACCAGTGGAACGTTAACAGTTGTAAAGTACCAAAAACTACTCTTATTCGCTCAATATGAACCAATAACCAAGTCACAGTTGTCGATTGAACGTAATCAGACGTGTTAAAGATAAAACTCAATGTGTGATCAATGAATAAAAACTCAAATCAAGGTAACACGACAAAGTGAATTAGATTTCCATGAATTTCCAACAAAATTATGTAATAATATTTTTGTGCATCAAAGTATTGGCAAAAGTTTACAAAGAGTCATGGGAAATGAACTACGTATACAAACTTATTAAACAAGGATTATTCTCTCATGGATAGTTTTTCCTTGTTGTAAAAACATGTAATCCTATGCGGTTTCACTTTTGAAGCCTTCTAAACACACTCCGGTTGTAATTTAAACCAATCAAAGCGTAATGATCATTGAAATCACACTAAACAATAACAAAAGGAAAGTTTGAATGCACTGTTAAAATCAAAACCAAAACGTATAAGGAGACCACATAAATCAACCTTTAACCGATCACCTTTTACCAAACTCATACCAAGCACTCAACCACCATCTTTAAACACTCTTGCATTTTAAATGCACATGAATGAATCAAAATGACAACTATCGGTCCACATAATCATTTATTATGCACCAGTGGAACATTAACAGTTGTAAAGTACCGAAAACTACTCTTATTCGCTCAATATGAACCAATAATCAAGTCACAGTTGTCGATTGAACGTAATCAGACGTGTTAAAGATAAAACTCAATGTGTGATCAATGAATAAAAACTCAAATCAAGGTAACACGACAAAGTGAATTAGATTTCCATGAATTTCCAAGAAAGTTATGTAATAATATATTTGTGCATCAAAGTATTCGCGAGAGTTTATAAAGAGTCATAGGAAATGAACTACGTATACAAACTTATTTAACAACGATTATTCTTGCATGGTTAGTTTTTGTTTGTTGTAAAAACATGTAATCCTATGCGTTTTCACTTATGAAGCCTTCTAAACAAACTCCGGTGCTAATTTAAGCCAATCAAAGCGTAATGATCAATGAAATCACACTAAACAATAACAAAAGGAAAGTTTGAATGCACTGTTAAAATCGAAACCAAAACGTATAAGGAGACCACATAAATCAACCATTAACCGATCAACTTTTACCAAACTCATACCAAGCACTCAACCACCATCTTTAAACACTCTTGCATTTTAAATGCACATGAATGAATCAAAATGACAACTATCGGTCCACATAATCATTTATTATGCACCAGTGGAACATTAATAGTTGTAAAGTACCGAAAACTACTCTTATTCGCTCAATATGAACCAATAATCAAGTCATAGTTGTCGATTGAACGTAATCAGACGTGTTAAAGATAAAACTCAATGTGTGATAAATGAATAAAAACTCAAATCAAGGTAACACGACAAAGCGAAATAGATTTCCATAAATTTCCAAGAAAATTATGTAATAATATATTTGTGCATCAAAGTATTCGTGAGAGTTTACAAAGAGTCATAGGAAATGAACTACGTATACAAACTTATTTAACAACGATTATTCTTGCTTGGTTAGTTTTTGTTTGTTGTAAAAACATGTAATCCTATGCGTTTTCACTTATGAAGCCTTCTAATCACACTCCGGTGCTAATTTAAGCCAGTCAAAGCGTAATGATTAATGAAATCACAATAAACAATAACAAAAGGAAAGTTTGAATGCACTATTAAAATCGAAACCAAAACGTATAACGAGACCACATAAATCAACCTTTAACCGATCAACTAACTCATACAAAGCACTCAACCACCATCTTTAAACACTCTTGCATTTAAAATGCACATGAATGAATCAAAATGACAACTATCGGTCCACATAATCATTTATTGTGCACCAGTGGAACATTAACAGTTGTAAAGTAACAAAAACTACTCTTATTCACTCAATATGAACCAATAATCAAGTCACAGTTGTCGATTGAACGTAATCAGACGTGTTAAAGATAAAACTCAATGTGTGATCACTGCATAAAAACTCAAATCAAGGTAACACGACAAAGTGAATTAGATTTTCATGAATTTCCAAGAAAATTATGTAATAATATATTTGTTCATCAAAGTATTCGCGAAAGTTTACAATAAATCATGGGAAATAAACTACGTATACAAACTCATTAAACAAGGATTATTCTCTCATGGATAGTTTTTGCTTGTTGTAAAAACATGTAATCCTATGCGGTTTCACTTTTGAAGCCTTCTAAACACACTCCGGTTGTAATTTAAACCAATCAAAGCGTAATGATCAATGAAATCACACTAAACAATAACAAAAGGAAAGTTTGAATGCACTGTTAAAATCGAAACCAAAACGTATAAGGAGACCACATAAATCAACCTTTAACCGATCAACTTTTACCAAACTCATACCAAGCACTCAACCACCATCTTTAAACACTCTTGCATTTTAAATGCACATGAATGAATCAAAATGACAACTATCGGTCCACATAATCATTTATTGTGCACTAGTGGAACATTAACAGTTGTAAAGTACCGAAAACTACTCTTATTCGCTCAATGTAAACCAATAATCAAGTTACAGTTGTCGATTGAAATTAATCAGACGTGTTAAAGATAAAACTCCATGTGTGATCAATGAATAAAAACTCAAATCAAGGTAACACGACAAAGTGAATTTGATTTCCATGAATTTCCAAGAAAATTATGTAATAATATATTTTTACATCAAAGTATTCGCGAAAGTTTACAAATAGTCATAGAAAATGAACTACGTATACAATCTTATTTAACAACGATTATTCATGCTTGGTTAGTTTTTGTTTGTTGTAAAAACATGTAATCCTATGCGTTTTCACTTATGAAGCCTTCTAAACACACTCCGGTGCTAATTTAAGCCAATCAAAGCGTAATGATTAATGAAATCACAATAAACAATAACAAAAGGAAAGTTTGAATGCACTATTAAAATCGAAACCAAAACGTATAACGAGACCACATAAATCAACCTTTAACCGATCAACTTCTGCCAAACTCATACAAAGCACTCAACCACCATCTTTAAACACTCTTGAAATTAAAATGCGCATGAATGAATCAAAATGACAACTATCGGTCCACATAATCATTTATTGTGCACCAGTGGAACATTAACAGTTGTAAAGTACCGAAAACTACTTATATTCGCTCAATATGAACCAATAATCAAGTCACAGTTGTCGATTGAACGTATTCAGACGTGTTAAAGATAAAACTCAATGTGTGATCAATGAATAAAAACTCAAATCAAGGTAACACGACAAAGTGAATTAGATTTCCATGAATTTCCAACAAAATTATGTAATAATATTTTGTGCATCAAAGTATTCGCGAAAGTTTTCAATAAATCATGGGAAATAAACTACGCATACAAACTCATTAAACAAGGATTATTCTCTCATGGATAGTTTTTGCTTGTTGTAAAAATATGTAATCCTATGCGGTTTCACTTTTGAAGCCTTCTAAACACACTCCGGTTGTAATTTAAACCAATCAAAGCGTAATGATCAATGAAATCACACTAAACAATAACAAAAGGAAAGTTTGAATGCACTGTTAAAATCGAAACCAAAACGTATAAGGAGACCACATAAATCAACCTTTAACCGATCAACTTTTACCAAACTCATACCAAGCACTCAACCACCATCTTTAAACACTCTTGTATTTTAAATGCACATGAATGAATCAAAATGACAACTCTCAGTCCACATAATCATTTATTGTGCACGAGTGAAACGTTAACAGTTGTAAAGTACCGAAAACTACTCTTATTCGCTCAATATGAACCAATAGTCAAGTCACAGTTGTCGATTGAACGTAATCAGACGTGTTAAAGATAAAATTCAATGTGTGATCAGTGAATAAAAACTCAAATCAAGGTAACACGACAAAGTGAATTAGATTTCCATGAATTTCCAACAAAATTATGTAATAATATTTTGTGCATCAAAGTAGTCGCGAAAGTTTACAATAAATCATGGGAAATAAACTACGTATACAAACTCATTAAACAAGGATTATTCTCTCATGGATAGTTTTTGCTTGTTGTAAAAACATGTAATCCTATGCGGTTTCACTTTTGAAGCCTTCCAAACACACTCCGGTTGTAATTTAAACCAATCAAAGCGTAATGATCAATGAAATCACATTAAACAATAACAAAAGGAAAGTTTGAATGCACTATTAAAATCGAAACCAAAACGTATAAGGAGACCACATAAATCAACCTTTAACCGATCAACTTCTGCCAAACTCACACAAAGCACTCAACCACCATCTTTAAACACTCTTGCATTTAAAATGCACATGAATGAATCAAAATGACAACTATCGGTCCACATAATCATTTATTGTGCACCAGTGGAACATTAACAGTTGTAAAGTACCGAAAACTACTCGTATTCGCTCAATATGAACCAATAATCAAGTCACAGTTGTCGATTGAACATAATCAGACGTGTTAAAGATAAAACTCAATGTGTGATCAATGAATAAAAACTCAAATCAAGGTAACACGACAAAGTGAATTAGATTTCAATGAATTTCCAACAAAATTATGTAATAAGATTTTGTGCATCAAAGTATTAGCGAAAGTCTACAATAAATCATGGGAAATAAACTACGTATACAAACTCATTAAACAAGGATTATTCTCTCATGGATAGTTTTTGCTTGTTGTAAAAACATGTAATCCTATGCGGTTTCACTTTTGAAGCCTTCTAAACACACTCCGGTTGTAATTTAAACCAATCAAAGCGTAATAATCAATAAAATCACACAAAACAATAACAAATGGAAAGTTTGAATGCACTGTTAAAATCGAAACCAAAACGTATGAGGAGACCACATAAATCAACTTTTAACCGATCGACTTCGACCAAACTCATACAAAACACTCAACTACCATCTTTAAACACTCTTGCATTTTAAATGCACATGAATGAATCAAAATGACAACTCTCGGTCCGCATAATCATTTATTGTGCACCAGTGTAACATTAACCGTTGTAAAGTACCGAAACCTACTCTTATTCACTCAATATGAACCAATAATCAAGTCACAGTTGTCGATTGAACGTAATCAAACGTTAAGAATAAAACTCAATTTGTGATCAATGAATAAAAACTCAAATCAAGGTAACAGGACCAAGTGAATTAGATTTCCATAAATTTCCAACAAAATTATGTAACAATATATTTGTGCATCAAAGTATTCGGGAAGTTACAATAAATCATGGGAAATGAACTACGTATACAATCTCATTAAACAACGATAGTTCTTGCGTTGATAGTTTTTGCTTGTTGCAAAAACATGTAATCCTATACGGTTTCACTTATCAAGCCTTCTAAACACACTCCTGTGCTAATTTAAGCAAATCAAAGGGTAATGATCAATGAAATCACACTAAACAATAACAAAAGGAAAGTTTGAATACACTATTAAAACCAAAACAAAAACGTATAAGGAGACCACATAAATCAACCTTTAACCGATCAACTTCTGCCAAACTCATACAAATCACTCAACCACCATCTTTAAACACTCTTGCATTTAAAATGCACATGAATTAATCAAAATGAAAACTATCGGTCCACATAATTATTTATTGTGCACCAATGGAACACTAACAGTTGTAAAGTACCGAAAACTACTCTTATTCGCTCAATATGAACCAATAATCAAGTTACAGTTGTCGATTGAACGTAATCAGACGTGTTAAAGATAAAACTCAATGTGTGATCAGTGAATAAAAACTCAAATCAATGTAACACGATAAAGTGAATTAGATTTCCATGAATTTCCAACAAAATTATGTAATAATATATTTGTGCATCAATGTATTTGCGAAAGTTTACAATAAATCATGGGAAATGAACTACGTATACAAACTCATTAAACAAAGATTTTTCTCGCATGGATAGTTTTTGCTTGTTGTAAAAACATCAAATCCTATGCGGTTTCACTTTTGAAGCCTTCTAAACACACTCCGGTTGTAATTTAAACCAATCAAAGCGTACTGATCAATGAAATCACACTAAACAATAACAAAAGGAAAGTTTGAATGCACTATTAAAATCGAAACCAAAACATATAAGGAGACCACATAAATCAACCTTTAACCGATCAACTTCTGCCAAACTCACACAAAGCACTCAACCACCATCTTTAAACACTCTTGCATTTAAAATGCACATGAATGAATCAAAATGACAACTATCGGTCCACATAATCATTTATTGTGCACCAGTGGTACATTAACAGTTGTAAAGTACCGAAAACTACTCTTATTCGCTCAATATAAACCAATAATCAAGTCACAGTTGCCGATTGAACGTAATCAGACGTGTTAAAGATAAAACTCAATGTGTGATCAATGAATAAAAACTCAAATCAAGGTAACACGACAAAGTAAATTAGATTTCCATGAATTTCCAACAAAATTAAGTAATAATATATTTGAGCATCAAAGTATTCACGAAAGTTTACAAAGAGTCATAGGAAATGAACTACGTATACAAACTAATTTAACAAGGATTATCCTCGCTTGGTTAGTTTTTGTTTGTTGTAAAAACATGTAATCCCATGCGTTTTCACTTATGAAGCCTTCTAAACACACTCCGGTGCTAATTTTAGCCAATCAAAGCGTAATGATCAATGAAATCACACTAAACAATAACAAAATGAAAGTTTGAATACACTATTAAAACCGAAACCAAAACGTATAAGGAGACCACATAAATCAACCTTTAACCGATCAACTTCTGCCATACTCATACAAATCACTCAACCACCATCTTTAAACACTCTTGCATTTAAAATGCACATGAATTAATCAAAATGACAAGTATCGGTCCACATAATCATTTATTGTGCACCAATGGAACACAAACAGTTGTAAAGTACAGAAAACTACTCTTATTCGCTCAAAATGAACCAATAATCAAGTTACAGTTGTCGATTGAACGTAATCAGACGTGTTAAAGATAAAACTCAATGTGTGATCAATGAATAAAAACTCAAATCAAGGTAACACGACAAAGTGAATTAGATTTCCATGAATTTCCAACAAAATTACGTAATAATATATTTGTGCATCAAAGTATTTGCGAAAGTTTACAATAAATCATGGGAAATGAACTACGTATACAAACTCATTAAACAAGGATTATTCTCGCATGGATAGTTTTTGCTTGTTGTAAAAACATCTAATCTTATGCGGTTTCACTTTTGAAGCCTTCTAAACAAACTCCGGTTCTAATTTAAACCAATCAAAGCGTAATGATCAATGAATTCACACTAAACAATAACAAAAAGAAAGTTTGAATGCACTATTAAAATCAAAACCAAAACGTATAAGGAGAGCACATAATTCAACCTTTAACCGATCAACTTCTGCCAAACTCATACAAAGCACTCAACCACCATCTTTAAACACTCTTGCATTTAAAATGCACATGAATGAATCAAAATTACAACTATCGGTCCACATAATCATTTATTGTGCACCAGTGGTACATTAACAGTTGTAAAGTACCGAAAACTACTCTTATTCGCTCAATATGAACCAATAATCAAGTCACAGTTGCCGATTGAACGTAATCAGACGTGTTAAAGATAAAACTCAATGTGTGATCAATTAATAAAATCTCAAATAAAGGTAACACGACAAAGTGAATTCGATTTCCATGAATTTCCAACAAAATTAAGAAATAATATATTTGAGCATCAAATTATTCACGAAAGTTTACAAAGAGTCATAGGAAATGAACTACGTATACAAACTAATTTAACAAGGATTATTCTCGCTTGGTTAGTTTTTGTTTGTTGTAAAAACATGTAATCATATGTGTTTTCACTTATGAAGCCTTCTAAACACACTCCGGTGCTAATTTAAGCCAATCAAAGCGTAATGATCAATGAAATCACACTAAACAATAACAAAAGGAAAGTTTGAATGCACTATTAAAATCGAAACCAAAACGTATAAGGAGACCACATAAATCAACCTTTAACCAATCAACTTCTGCCAAACTCATACAAAGCACTCAACCACCATCTTTAAGCACTCTTACATTTAAAATGCATATGAATGAATCAAAATGACAACTATCGGTCCACATAATCATTTATTGTGCACCAGTGGAACATTAGCAGTTGTAAAGTACCAAAAACTACTCTTATTCGCTCAATATGAACCAATATTAAAGTCACAGTTGTCATCAGACGTGTTAAAGATAAAACTCAATGTGTGATCCATGAATAAAAACTCAAATCAAGGTAACACGACAAAGTGAATTAGATTTCCATGAATTTCCAACAAAATTATGTAATAATATATTTGTGCATCAAAGTATTTGCGAAAGCTTACAATAAATCATGGGAAATGAACTACGTATACAAACTCATTAAACAAGGATTATTCTCGCATGGATAGTTTTTGCTTGTTGTAAAAACATGTAATCCTATGCGGTTTCACTTTTGAAGCCTTCTAAACACACTCCGGTTGTAATTTAAACCAATCAAAGCGTAATGATCAATGAAATCACACTAAACAATAACAAAAGGAAATTTTGAATGCACTGTTAAAATCGAAACCAAAACGTACAAGGAGACCACATAAATCAACCTTTAACCGATCAACTTCTACCAAACCCATACAAAACACTCAACAACCATCATTAAACACTCTTGCATTTTAAATGCACGTGAGTGAATCAAAATGACAACTCTCGGTCCACATAATCATTTATTGTGCACTAGTGTAACATTAACAGTTGTAAAGTACCGAAACATACTCTTATTCACACAATATGAACCAATAATCAAGTCACAATTTTTTATTGAACGTAATCAGACGTTAAGGATAAAACTCAATTTGTGATCAATGAATAAAAACTCAAATCAAGGTAACAGGACCAAGTGAATTAGATATCCACAAATTTCCAACAAAGTTATGTAACAATATATTTGTGCATCAAAGTATTCGCAAAAGTTTACAAATAGTCATGGGAAATGAACTACGTATACAAACTTATTAAACAAAGGTTTTTTCTCACATTGATAGTTTTTGCTTGTTGTAAAAACATGCAATCCTATGCGGTTTTACTTATCAAGCCTTCTAAACACACTCCTGTGCTAATTTAAGCAAATCAAAACAGATTAATGATCAATCAAATCACACTAAACTGTAACAAAAGGAATGTTTGAATACACAATTAAAACCGAAACCAAAACGTATAACGAGACCACATAAATCAACCTTTAACCGATCAACTTCGACCATACTCATACAAAACACTCAGCTACCATCTTTAAAAACACTTCCATTTTAAATGCACATGAATGAATCAAAATGACAACTCTCGGTCCACATAATCATTTATTGTGCACCAGTGTAAACATTAACCGTTGTAAAGTACCGAAAACTACTCTTATTCACTCAATATGAACCAATAATCAAGTCACAGTTGTTGATTGAACGTAATCAGACGTTAAGGATAAAACTCAATTTGTGATCAATGAATAAAAATTCAAATAAAGGTAACAAGACCAAGTGAATTAGTTTTCCGTAAATTTCCAACAAAATTATGTAACAATATATTTGTGCATCAAAGTATTCGCTAATGTTTACAATAAATCTTGGGAAATGAACTACGTATACAATCTCATTAAACAACGATAGTTCTTGCATTGATAGTTTTTGTTTGTTGTAAAAATATGTAATCCTATACGGTTTTACTTATCAAGCCTTCTAAACACACTCCTGTGCTAATTTGAGCAAATCAAAGCCTAATGATCAATGAAATCACACTAAACAATAACAAAAGGAAAGTTTGAATACACTATTAAAGCCGAAACCAAAACGTATAAGGAGACCACATAAATCAACCTATAACCGATCAACTTCTGCCAAACTCATACAAAGCACTCAACCACCATCTTTAAACACTCTTGCATTTAAAATACACATGAATTAATCAAAATGACAACTCTCCGTCCACATAATAATTTATTGTGCACCAATGGAACATTAACAGTTGTAAAGTACCGAAAACTACTCTTATTCGCTCAATATGAACCAATAATCAAGTCACAGTTGTCGATTGAACGCAATCAGACTTGTTAAAGATAAAACTCAATGTGTGATCAATGAATAAAAACTCAAATCAAGGTAACAAGACAAAGTGAATTAGATTTCCATGAATTTCCAACAAAATTATGTAATAATATTTTTGTGCATCAAAGTATTGGCAAAAGTTTACAAAGAGTCATGGGAAATGAACTACGTATACAAACTTATTAAACAAAGGTTTTTTCTCACATTGATAGTTTTTGCTTGTTGTAAAAACATGTAATCCTATGCGGTTTCACTTATGAAGCCTTCTAAACACACTCCTGTGCTAATTTAAGCCAATCAATGCGTAATGACCAATGAAATCACACTAAACAATAACAAAAGAAAAGTTTGAATGCACTATTAAAATCGAAACCAAAACGTATAAGGAGACCACATAAATCAACCTTTAACCGATCAACTTCTGCCAAACTCATACAAAGCACTCAACCACCATCTTTAAGCACTCTTGCATTTAAAATGCACATGAATGAATCAAAATGACAACTATCGGTCCACATAATCATTTATTGTGCACCAGTGAAACATTAACAGTTGTAAAGTACCGAAAACTACTCTTATTCGCTCAATATGAACCAATATTAAAGTCACAGTTGTCGATTGAACGTGATCAGACGTGTTAAAGATAAAACTCAATGTGTGATCAATGAATAAAAACTCAAATCAAGGTAACACGACAAAGTGAATTTGATTTCCATGAATTTCCAACAAAATTATGTAATAATATATTTGTGCATCAAAGTATTTGCGAAAGTTTACAATAAATCATGGGAAATGAACTACGTATACAAACTCATTAAACAAGGATTATTCTCGCATGGATAGTTTTTGCTTGTTGTAAAAACATGTAATCCTATGCGGTTTCACTTTTGAAGCCTTCTAAACACACTCCGGTTGTAATTTAAACCAATCAAAGCGTAATTATCAATGAAATCACACTAAACAATAACAAAAGGAAAGTTTGAATGAACTGTTAAAATCGAAACCAAAACATATAACGAGACCACATAAATCAACCTTTAACCGATCAACTTCTACCAAACTCATACAAAACACTCAACTACCATCTTTAAACACTCTTGCATTTTAAATGCACATGAATGAATCAAAATGACAACTCTCGGTCCACATATTCATTTATTGTGCACAAGTGTAACATTAACTGTTGTAAAGTACCGAAACATACTCTTATTCACTCAATATGAACCAATAATCAAGTCAGAGTTGTCGATTGAACGTAATCAGACGTTAAGGATAAAACTCAATTTGTGATCAATGAAAAAAGATTCAAATCAAGGTAACAAAACCAGGTGAATTAGATTTCCATAAATTTCCAATAAAATTATGTAACAATATATTTGTGCATCAAAGTATTCACGAATGTTTACAATAAATCATAGGAAATGAACTACGTATACAATCTCATTAAACAACGATAGTTCTTGCATTGATAGTTTTTGTTTGTTGTAAAAGTATGTAATCCTATACGGTTTTACTTATGAAGCCTTCTAAACACACTCCTGTGCTAATTTGAGCAAATCAAAGTGTAATGATCAATGAAATCACAATAAACAATAACAAAACGAAAGTTTGAATACACTATTAAAGCCGAAACCAAAACGTATTAGGAGACCACATAAATCAACCTTTAACCGATCAACTTCTGCCAAACTCATACAAAGCACTCAACCACCATCTTTAAACACTCTTGCATTTAAAATGCACATGAATTAATCAAAATGACAACTTTCGGTCCACATAATCATTTATTGTGCACCAATGGAACATTAACAATTGTAAAGTACCGAAAGCTACTCTTATTCGCTCAATATGAACCAATAATCAAGTCACAGTTGTCGATTGAACGTAATCAGACGTGTTAAAGATAAAACTAAATGTCTGATCAATGAATAAAAACTCAAATCAAGGTAACAAGACAAAGTGAATTAGATTTCCATGAATTTCCAACAAAATTATGTAATAATATATTTGTGCATCAAAGTATTCGTAAAAGTTTACAAAGAGTCATGGGAAATGAACTACGCATACAAACTTATTAAACAAAGGTTTTTTCTCACATTGATAGTTTTTGCTTGTTGTAAAAACATGCAATCCTATGCGGTTTTACTTATAAAGCCTTCTAAACACACTCCTGTGCTAATTTAAGCAAATCAAAGTGTAATAATCAATCAAATCACATTAAACAGTAACAAAAGGAATGTTTGAATACACAATTAAAACCGAAACCAAAACGTATAAGGAGACCACATAAATCAACCTTTAACCCATCAACTTCTACCATACTCATACAAAACACTCAGCTACCATCTTTAAACACACTTGCATTTTAATGCACATGAATGAATCAAAATGACAACTCTCGGTCCACATAATCATTTATTGTGCACTAGTGTAACATTAACCGTTGTAAAGTACCGAAAACTACTCTTATTCACTCAATATGAACCAATAATCAAGTCACAGTTGTCGATTGAACGTAAGCAGACGTTAAGGATAAAACTCAATTTGTGATCAATGAATAAAAATTCAAATCAAGGTAACAAGACCAAGTGAATTAGATTTCCATAAATTTACAACAAAATTATGCAACAATATATTTGTGCATCAAAGTATTCGCGAATATTTACAATAAATCATGGGAAATGAACTACGTATACAATCTCATTAAACAACGATAGTTCTTGCATTGATAGTTTTTGTTTGTTGTAAAAATATGTAATCCTATACGGTTTTACTTATCAAGCCTTCTAAACACACTCCTGTGCTAATTTTAGTAAATCAAAGCGTAATGATCAATGAAATCACACTAAACAATAACAAAAGGAGAGTTTGAATACACTATTAAAGCCGAAACCAAAACGTATAAGGAGACCACATAAATCAACCTTTAACCGATCAACTTCTACCAAACTCATACAAAGCACTCAACCACCATCTTTAAACACTCTTGCATTTAAAATGCACATGAATTAATCAAAATGACAACTCTCGGTCCACATAATCATTTATTGTGCACCAATGGAACATTTACTGTTGTAAAGTACCGAAAACTGCTCTTATTCGCTCAATATGAACCAATAATCAGGTCACAGTTGTCGATTGAACGTAATCAGACGTGTTAAAGATAAAACTCAATGTGTGATCAATGAATAAAAACTCAAATCAAGGTAACAAGACAAAGTGAATTAGATTTCCATGAATTTCCAACAAAATTATGTAATAATATATTTGTGCATCAAAATATTCGCAAAAGTTTACAAAGAGTCATGGGAAATGAACTACGTATACAAACTTATTAAACAAAGGTTTTTTCTCACATTGATAGTTTTTGCTTGTTGTAAAAACGTGCAATCCTATGCGGTTTTACTTATCAAGCCTTCTAAACACACTCCTGTGCTAATTTAAGCAAATCAAAGCGTAATGATCAATCAAATCACATTAAAAAGTAACAAAAGGAATGTTTGAATACACAATTAAAACCGAAACCAAAACGTATAAGGAGACCACCTAAATCAACCTTTAACCGATCAACTTCGACCATACTCATACAAAACACTCAGCTACCATCTTTAAACACACTTGCATTTTAAATGCACATGAATGAATGAAAATGACAACTCTCGGTCCACATAATCATTTATTGTGCACTAGTGTAACATTAACCGTTGTAAAGTACCGAAAACTACTCTTATTCACTCAATATGAACCAATAATCAAGTCACAGTTGTCGATTGAACGTAAGCAGACGTTAAGGATAGAACTCAAGTTGTGATCAATGAATAAAAATTCAAATCAAGGTAACAAGACCAAGTGAATTAGATTTCCATAAATTTACAACAAAATTATGTAACAATATATTTGTGCATCAAAGTATTCGCGAATATTTACAATAAATCATGGGAAATGAACTACGTATTCAATCTCATTAAACAACGATAGTTCTTGCATTGATAGTTTTTGTTTGTTGTAAAAATATGTAATCCTATACGGTTTTACTTATCAAGCCTTCTAAACACACTCCTGTGCCAATTTGAGCAAATCAAAGCATAATGATCAATGAAATCACAATAAACAATAACAAAAGGAAAGTTTGAATACACTATTAAAGCCGAAATCAAAACGTATAAGGAGACCACATAAATCAACCTTTAACCGATCAACTTCTGCCAAACTCATACAAAGCAATCAACCACCATCTTTAAACACTCTTGCATTTAAATTACACATGAATTAATCAAAATGACAACTCTCGGTCCACATAATCATTTATTGTGCACCAATGGAACATTAACAGTTGTAAAGTACCGAAAACTACTCTTATTCGCTCAATATGAACCAATAATCAAGTCATAGTTGTCGATTGAACGTAATCAGACGTTAAGGATAAAACTCAATTTGTGATCAATGAATAAAAATTCAAATCAAGATAACAAGACCTAGTGAATTAGATTTCCATAAATTTCCAACAAAATTATGTAACAATATATTTGTGCATCAAAGTATTCGCGAATGTTTACAATAAATCATTGGAAATGAACTACGTATACAATCTCATTAAACAACGATAGTTCTTGCATTGATAGTTTTTGTTTGTTGTAAAAGTATGTAATCCTATACGGTTTTACTTATCAAGCCTTCTAAACACACTCCTGTGCTAATTTGAGCAAATCAAAGTGTAATGATCAATGAAATCACACTAAACAATAACAAAACGGAAGTTTGAAATCACTATTAAAGCCGAAACCAAAACGTATTAGGAGACCACATAAATCAACCTTTAACCGATCAACTTCTGCCAAACTCATACAAAGCACTCAACCACCATCTTTAAACACTCTTGCATTTAAAATGCACATGAATTAATCAAAATGACATCTCTCGGTCCACATAATCATTTATTGTGCACCAATGGAACATTTACTGTAGTAAAGTACCGAAAACTACTTTTATTCGCTCAATATGAACCAATAATCAGGTCACAGTTGTCCATTGAACGTAATCAGACGTGTTAAAGATAAAACTCAATGTGTGATCAATGAATAAAAACTCAAATCAAGGTAACAAGACAAAGTGAATTAGATTTCCATGAATTTCCAACAAAATTATGTAATAATATATTTGTGCATCAAAGTATTCGCAAAAGTTGACAAAGAGTCATGGGAAATGAACTACGTATACAAACTTATTAAACAAAGGTTTTTTCTCACATTGATAGTTTTTGCTTGTTGTAAAAACATGCAATCCTATGCGGTTTTACTTATCTAGCCTTCTAAACACACTCCTGTGCTAATTTAAGCAAATCAAAGCGTAATGATCAATCAAATCACATTAAACAGTAACAAAAGGAATGTTTGAATACACAATTAAAACCGAAACCAAAACGTATAAGGAGACCACATAAATCAACCTTTAACCGATCAACTTCTACCACACTCATACAAAACACTCAGCTACCATCTTTAAACACACTTGCATTTTAAATGCACATGAATGAATCAAAATGACAACTCTCTGTCCACATAATCATTTATTGTGCACTAGTGTAACATTAACCGTTGTAAAGTACCGAAAACTACTCCTTTTCACTCAATATGAACCAATAATCAAGTCACAGTTGTCGATTGAACGTAAGCAGACGTTAAGGATAAAACTCAATTTGTGATCAATGAATAAAAATTCATATCAAGGTAACAAGACCAAGTGAATTAGATTTCCATAAATTTACAACAAAATTATGTAACAATATATTTGTGCATCAAAGTATTCGCGAATATTTACAATAAATCATGGGAAATGAACTACGTATACAATCTCATTAAACAACGATAGTTCTTGCATTGATAGTTTTTGTTTGTTGTAAAAATATGTAATCCTATACGGTTTTACTTATCAAGCCTTCTAAACACACTCCTGTGCCGATTTGAGCAAATCAAAGCGTAATGATCAATGAAATCACAATAAACAATAACAAAAGGAAAGTTTGAATACACTATTAAAGCCGAAACCAAAACGTATAAGGAGACCACATAAATCAACCTTTAACCGAACAACTTCTGCCAAACTCATACAAAGCAATCAACCACCATCTTTAAACACTCTTGCATTTAAAATACACATGAATTAATCAAAATGACAACTCTCGGTCCACATAATCATTTATTGTGCACCAATGGAACATTAACAGTTGTAAAGTACCAAAAACTACTCTTATTCGCTCAATATGAACCAATAATCAAGTCATAGTTGTCGATTGAACGTAATCAGACGTTAAGGATAAAACTCAATTTGTGATCAATGAATAAAAATTCAAATCAAGATAACAAGACCAAGTGAATTAGATTTCCATAAATTTCCAACAAAATTATGTAACAATATATTTGTGCATCAAAGTATTCGCGAATGTTTACAATAAATCATTGGAAATGAACTACGTATACAATCTCATTAAACAACGATAGTTCTTGCATTGATAGTTTTTGTTTGTTGTAAAAGTATGTAATCCTATACGGTTTTACTTATCAAGCCTTCTAAACACACTCCTGTGCTAATTTGAGCAAATCAAAGTGTAATGATCAATGAAATCACACTAAACAATAACAAAACGAAAGTTTGAATACACTATTAAAGCCGAAACCAAAACGTATTAGGAGACCACATAAATCAACCTTTAACCGATCAACTTCTGCCAAACTCATACAAAGCACTCAACCACCATCTTTAAACACTCTTGCATTTAAAATGCACATGAATTAATCAAAATGACATCTCTCGGTCCACATAATCATTTATTGTGCACCAATGGAACATTTACTGTAGTAAAGTACCGAAAACTACTTTTATTCGCTCAATATGAACCAATAATCAGGTCACAGTTGTCCATTGAACGTAATCAGACGTGTTAAAGATAAAACTCAATGTGTGATCAATGAATAAAAACTCAAATCAAGGTAACAAGACAAAGTGAATTAGATTTCCATGAATTTCCAACAAAATTATGTAATAATATATTTGTGCATCAAAGTATTCGCAAAAGTTGACAAAGAGTCATGGGAAATGAACTACGTATACAAACTTATTAAACAAAGGTTTTTTCTCACATTGATAGTTTTTGCTTGTTGTAAAAACATGCAATCCTATGCGGTTTTACTTATCTAGCCTTCTAAACACACTCTTGTGCTAATTTAAGCAAATCAAAGCGTAATGATCAATCAAATCACATTAAACAGTAACAAAAGGAATGTTTGAATACACAATTAAAACCGAAACCAAAACGTATAAGGAGACCACATAAATCAACCTTTAACCGATCAACTTCTACCATACTCATACAAAACACTCAGCTACCATCTTTAAACACACTTGCATTTTAAATGCACATGAATGAATCAAAATGACAACTCTCTGTCCACATAATCATTTATTGTGCACTAGTGTAACATTAACCGTTGTAAAGTACCGAAAACTACTCCTTTTCACTCAATATGAACCAATAATCAAGTCACAGTTGTCGATTGAACGTAAGCAGACGTTAAGGATAAAACTCAATTTGTGATCAATGAATAAAAATTCAAATCAAGGTAACAAGACCAAGTGAATTAGATTTCCATAAATTTACAACAAAATTATGTAACAATATATTTGTGCATCAAAGTATTCGCGAATATTTATAATAAATCATGGGAAATGAACTACGTATACAATCTCATTAAACAACGATAGTTCTTGCATTGATAGTTTTTGTTTGTTGTAAAAATATGTAATCCTATACGGTTTTACTTATCAAGCCTTCTAAACACACTCCTGTGCCGATTTGAGCAAATCAAAGCGTAATGATCAATGAAATCACAATAAACAATAACAAAAGGAAAGTTTGAATACACTATTAAAGCCGAAACCAAAACGTATAAGGAGACCACATAAATCAACCTTTAACCGAACAACTTCTGCCAAACTCATACAAAGCAATCAACCACCATCTTTAAACACTCTTGCATTTAAAATACACATGAATTAATCAAAATGACAACTCTCGGTCCACATAATCATTTATTGTGCACCAATGGAACATTAACAGTTGTAAAGTACCGAAAACTACTCTTATTCGCTCAATATGAACCAATAATCAAGTCATAGTTGTCGATTGAACGTAATCAGACGTTAAGGATAAAACTCAATTTGTGATCAATGAATAAAAATTCAAATCAAGATAACAAGACCATGTGAATTAGATTTCCATAAATTTCCAACAAAATTATGTAACAATATATTTGTGCATCAAAGTATTCGCGAATGTTTACAATAAATCATTGGAAATGAACTACGTATACAATCTCATTAAACAACGATAGTTCTTGCATTGATAGTTTTTGTTTGTTGTAAAAGTATGTAATCCTATACGGTTTTACTTATCAAGCCTTCTAAACACACTCCTGTGCTAATTTGAGCAAATCAAAGTGTAATGATCAATGAAATCACACTAAACAATAACAAAACGAAAGTTTGAATACACTATTAAAGCCGAAACCAAAACGTATTAGGAGACCACATAAATCAACCTTTAACCGATCAACTTCTGCCAAACTCATACAAAGCACTCAACCACCATCTTTAAACACTCTTGCATTTAAAATGCACATGAATTAATCAAAATGACATCTCTCGGTCCACATAATCATTTATTGTGCACCAATGGAACATTTACTGTTGCAAAGTACCGAAAACTACTCTTTTTCGCTCAATATGAACCAATAATCAGGTCACAGTTGTCCATTGAACGTAATCAGACGTGTTAAAGATAAAACTCAATGTGTGATCAATGAATAAAAACTCAAATCAAGGTAACAAGACAAAGTGAATTAGATTTCCATGAATTTCCAACAAAATTATGTAATAATATATTTGTGCATCAAAGTATTCGCAAAAGTTTACAAAGAGTCATGGGAAATGAACTACGTATACAAACTTATTAAACAAAGGTTTTTTCTCACATTGATAGTTTTTGCTTGTTGTAAAAGCATGCAATCCTCTGCGGTTTTACTTATCTAGCCTTCTAAACACACTCCTGTGCTAATTTAAGCAAATCAAAGCGTAATGATCAATCAAATCACATTAAACAGTAACAAAAGGAATGTTTGAATACACAATTAAAACCGAAACCAAAACGTATAAGGAGACCACATAAATCAACCTTTAACCCATCAACTTCTACCATACTCATACAAAACACTCAGCTACCATCTTTAAACACACTTGCATTTTAATGCACATGAATGAATCAAAATGACAACTCTCGGTCCACATAATCATTTATTGTGCACTAGTGTAACATTAACCGTTGTAAAGTACCGAAAACTACTCTTATTCACTCAATATGAACCAATAATCAAGTCACAGTTGTCGATTGAACGTAAGCAGACGTTAAGGATAAAACTCAATTTGTGATCAATGAATAAAAATTCAAATCAAGGTAACAAGACCAAGTGAATTAGATTTCCATAAATTTACAACAAAATTATGTAACAATATATTTGTGCATCAAAGTATTCGCGAATATTTACAATAAATCATGGGAAATGAACTACGTATACAATCTCATTAAACAACGATAGTTCTTGCATTGATAGTTTTTGTTTGTTGTAAAAATATGTAATCCTATACGGTTTTACTTATCAAGCCTTCTAAACACACTCCTGTGCTAATTTTAGCAAATCAAAGCGTAATGATCAATGAAATCACACTAAACAATAACAAAAGGAGAGTTTGAATACACTATTAAAGCCGAAACCAAAACGTATAAGGAGACCACATAAATCAACCTTTAACCGATCAACTTCTACCAAACTCATACAAAGCACTCAACCACCATCTTTAAACACTCTTGCATTTAAAATGCACATGAATTAATCAAAATGACAACTCTCGGTCCACATAATCATTTATTGTGCACCAATGGAACATTTACTGTTGTAAAGTACCGAAAACTACTCTTTTTCGCTCAATATGAACCAATAATCAGGTCACAGTTGTCGATTGAACGTAATCAGACGTGTTAAAGATAAAACTCAATGTGTGATCAATGAATAAAAACTCAAATCAAGGTAACAAGACAAAGTGAATTAGATTTCCATGAATTTCCAACAAAATTATGTAATAATATATTTGTGCATCAAAATATTCGCAAAAGTTTACAAAGAGTCATGGGAAATGAACTACGTATACAAACTTATTAAACAAAGGTTTTTTCTCACATTGATAGTTTTTGCTTGTTGTAAAAACATGCAATCCTATGCGGTTTTACTTATCAAGCCTTCTAAACACACTCCTGTGCTAATTTAAGCAAATCAAAGCGTAATGATCAATCAAATCACATTAAAAAGTAACAAAAGGAATGTTTGAATACACAATTAAAACCGAAACCAAAACGTATAAGGAGACCACCTAAATCAACCTTTAACCGATCAACTTCGACCATACTCATACAAAACACTCAGCTACCATCTTTAAACACACTTGCATTTTAAATGCACATGAATGAATGAAAATGACAACTCTCGGTCCACATAATCATTTATTGTGTACTAGTGTAACATTAACCGTTGTAAAATACCGAAAACTACTCTTATTCACTCAATATGAACCAATAATCAAGTCACAGTTGTCGATTGAACGTAAGCAGACGTTAAGGATAAAACTCAAGTTGTGATCAATGAATAAAAATTCAAATCAAGGTAACAAGACCAAGTGAATTAGATTTCCATAAATTTACAACAAAATTATGTAACAATATATTTGTGCATCAAAGTATTCGCGAATATTTACAATAAATCAAGGGAAATGAACTACGTATACAATCTCATTAAACAACGATAGTTCTTGCATTGATAGTTTTTGTTTGTTGTAAAAATATGTAATCCTATACGGTTTTACTTATCAAGCCTTCTAAACACACTCCTGTGCCAATTTGAGCAAATCAAAGCGTAATGATCAATGAAATCACAATAAACAATAACAAAAGGAAAGTGTGAATACAATATTAAAGCCGAAACCAAAACGTATAAGGAGACCACATAAATCAACCTTTAACCGATCAACTTCTGCCAAACTCATACAAAGCAATCAACCACCATCTTTAAACACTCTTGCATTTAAAATGCACATGAATTAATCAAAATGACAACTCTCGGTCCACATAATCATTTATTGTGCACCAATGGAACATTAACAGTTGTAAAGTACCGAAAACTACTCTTATTCGCTCAATATGAACCAATAATCAAGTCATAGTTGTCGATTGAACGTAATCAGACGTTAAGGATAAAACTCAATTTGTGATCAATGAATAAAAATTCAAATCAAGATAACAAGACCAAGTGAATTAGATTTCCATAAATTTCCAACAAAATTATGTAACAATATATTTGTGCATCAAAGTATTCGCGAATGTTTACAATAAATCATTGGAAATGAACTACGTATACAATCTCATTAAACAACGATAGTTCTTGCATTGATAGTTTTTGTTTGTTGTAAAAGTATGTAATCCTATACGGTTTTACTTATCAAGCCTTCTAAACACACTCCTGTGCTAATTTGAGCAAATCAAAGTGTAATGATCAATGAAATCACACTAAACAATAACAAAACGAAAGTTTGAATACACTATTAAAGCCGAAACCGAAACGTATTAGGAGACCACATAACTCAACCTTTAACCGATCAACTTCTGCCAAACTCATACAAAGCACTCAACCACCATCTTTAAACACTCTTGCATTTAAAATGCACATGAATTAATCAAAATGACATCTCTCGGTCCACATAATCATTTATTGTGCACCAATGGAACATTTACTGTTGTAAAGTACCGAAAACTACTCTTTTTCGCTCAATATGAACCAATAATCAGGTCACAGTTGTCCATTGAACGTAATCAGACGTGTTAAAGATAAAACTCAATGTGTGATCAATGAATAAAAACTCAAATCAAGGTAACAAGACAAAGTGAATTAGATTTCCATGAATTTCCAACAAAATTATGTAATAATATATTTGTGCATCAAAGTATTCTCAAAAGTTTACAAAGAGTCATGGGAAATGAACTACGTATACAAACTTATTAAACAAAGGTTTTTTCTCACATTGATAGTTTTTGCTTGTTGTAAAAACATGCAATCCTCTGCGGTTTTACTTATCTAGCCTTCTAAACACACTCCTGTGCTAATTTAAGCGAATCAAAGCGTAATGATCAATCAAATCACATTAAACAGTAACAAAAGGAATGTTTGAATACACAATTAAAACCGAAACCAAAACGTATAAGGAGACCACATAAATCAACCTTTAACCGATCAACTTCTACCATACTCATACAAAACACTCAGCTACCATCTTTAAACACACTTGCATTTTAAATGCACATAAATGAATCAAAATGACAACTCTCGGTCCACATAATCATTTATTGTGCACTAGTGTAACATTAACCGTTGTGAAGTACCGAAAACTACTCCTTTTCACTCAATATGAACCAATAATCAAGTCATAATTGTCGATTAAACGTAAGCAGACGTTAAGGATAAAACTCAATTTGTGATCAATGAATTAAAATTCAAATCAAGGTAACAAGACCAAGTGAATTAGATTTCCATAAATTTACAACAAAATTATGTAACAATATATTTGTGCATCAAAGTATTCGTGAATATTTACAATATATAATGGGAAATGAACTACGTATACAATCTCATTAAACAACGATAGTTCTTGCATTGATAGTTTTTGTTTGTTGTAAAAATATGTAATCCTATACGGTTTTACTTATCAAGCCTTCTAAACACACTCCTGTGCCAATTTGAGCAAATCAAAGCGTAATGATCAATGAAATCACACTAAACAATAACAAAAGGAAAGTTTGAATACAATATTAAAGCCGAAACCAAAACGTATAAGGAGACCACATAAATCAACCTTTAACCGATCAACTTCTGCCAAACTCATACAAAGCAATCAACCACCATCTTTAAACACTCTTGCATTTAAAATGCACATGAATTAATCAAAATGACAACTCTCGGTCCACATAATCATTTATTGTGCACCAATGGAACATTAACAGTTGTAAAGTACCGAAAACTACTCTTATTCGCTCAATATGAACCAATAATCAAGTCATAGTTGTCGATTGAACGTAATCAGACGTTAAGGATAAAACTCAATTTGTGATCAATGAATAAAAATTCAAATCAAGATAACAAGACCAAGTGAATTAGATTTCCATAAATTTCCAACAAAATTATGTAACAATATATTTGTGCATCAAAGTATTCGCGAATGTTTACAATAAATCGTAGGAAATGAACTACGTATACAATCTCATTAAACAACGATAGTTCTTGCATTAATAGTTTTTGTTTGTTGTAAAAGTATGTAATCCTATACGGTTTTACTTATCAAGCCTTCTAAACACACTCCTGTGCGAATTTGAGCAAATCAAAGTGTAATGATCAATGAAATCACACTAAACAATAACAAAACGAAAGTTTGAATACTCTATTAAAGCCGAAACCAAAACGTATTAGGAGACCACATAAATCAACCTTTAACCGATCAACTTCTGCCAAACTCATACAAAGCACTCAACCACCATCTTTAAACACTCTTGCATTTAAAATGCACATGAATTAATCAAAATGACAACTTTCGGTCCACATAATCATTTATTGTGCACCAATGGAACATTAATAGTTGTAAAGTACCGAAAGCTACTCTTATTCGCTCAATATGAACCAATAATTACGTCACAGTTGTCGATTGAACGTAATTAGACGTGTTAAAGATAAAACTCAATGTGTGATCAATGAATAAAAAATCAAATCAAGGTAACAAGACAAAGTGAATTAGATTTCCATGAATTTCCAACAAAATTATGTAATAATATATTTGTGCATCAAAGTATTCGCAAAAGTTTACAAAGAGTTATGGGAAATGAACTACGTATACAAACTTATTAAACAAAGGTTTTTTCTCACATTGATAGTTTTTGCTTGTTGTAAAAACATGCAATCCTATGCGGTTTTACTTATCAAGCCTTCTAAACACACTCCTGTGCTAATTTAAGCAAATCAAAGCGTAATGATCAATCAAATCACATTAAACAGTAACAAAAGGAAAATTTGAATACACAATTAAAACCGAAACCAAAACGTATAAGGAGACCACAAAAATCAACCTTTAACCGATCAACTTCTACCATACTCATAGAAAACACTCAGCTACCATCTTTAAACACACTTGCATTTTAAATGCACATGAATGAATCAAAATGACAACTCTCGGTCCACATAATCATTTATTGTGCACTAGTGTAACATTAACCGTTGTAAAGTACCGAAAACTACTCTTATTCACTCAATATGAACCAATAATCAAGTCACAGTTGTCGATTGAACGTAAGCAGACATTAAGGATAAAACTCAATTTGTGATCAATGAATAAAAAATCAGATCAAGGTAACAAGACCAAGTGAATTAGATTTCCATAAATTTACAACAAAATTATGTAACAATATATTTGTGCATCAAAGTATTAGCGAATATTTACAATATATCATGGGAAATGAACTACGTATACAATCTCATTAAACAACGATAGTTCTTGCATTGATAGTTTTTGTTTGTTGTAAAAATATGTAATCCTATATGGTTTTACTTATCAAGCCTTCTAAACACACTCCTGTGCTAATTTGAGCAAATCAAAGCGTAATGATCAATGAAATCACACTAAACAATAACAAAAGGAAAGTTTGAATACACTATTAAAGCCGAAACCAAAATGTATAAAGAGACCACATAAATCAACCTTTAACCGATCAACTTCTGCCAAACTCATACAAAGCACTCAACCACCATCTTTAAACACTCTTGCATTTAAAATGCACATGAATTAATCAAAATGACAACTCTTGGTCCACATAATCATTTATTGTGCACCAATGGAACATTAACAGTTGTAAAGTACCGAAAACTACTCTTATTCGCTCAATATGAACCAATAATCAAGTCATAGTTGTCGATTGAACGTAATCAGACGTTAAGGATAAAACTCAATTTGTGATCAATGAAAAAAAATTCAAATCAAGGTAACAAGACCAAGTGAATTAGATTTTCATAAATTTCTAACAAAATTATGTAACAATATATTTGTGCATCAAAGTATTCACGAATGTTTACAACAAATCATAGGAAATGAACTACGTATACAATCTCATTAAACAACGATAGTTCTTGCATTGATAGTTTTTGTTTGTTGTAAAAGTATGTAATCCTATACGGTTTTACTTATCAAGCCTTCTAAACACACTACTATGCTAATTTGAGCAAATCAAAGTGTACTAATCAATGAAATCACACTAAACAATAACAAAACGAAAGTTTGAAAACACTATTAAAGCCGAAACCAAAACGTATTAGGAGACCACATAAATCAACCTTTAACCGATCAACTTCTGCGAAACTCGTATAAAGCACTCAACTACCATCTTTAAACACTCTTGCATTTAAAATGCACATGGATGAATCAAAATGACAACTCTCGGTCCACATAATCATTTATTATGCACCAGTGTAACATTAACCAATGTAAAGTACCGAAAACTACTCTTATTCACTCAATATGAACCAATAATCAAGTCACAGTTGTGGATTGAACGTAATCAGACGTTAAGGATAAAACTCAATATGTGATAAATGAATAAACACTCAAATCAAGGTAACAGGACCAAGTGAATTAGATTTCCAAAAATTTCCAACAAAATTATTTAACAATATATTTATGCATCAAAGTATTCGCTAAAGTTTACAATAAATCATGGGAAATGAACTACGTATACAAACCCATTAAACAACGATAGTTATTGCATTGATAGTTTTTGCTTGTTGTAAAAACATGTAATCCTATGCGGTTTCACTTATCAAGCCTTCTAAACACACTCTTGTGCTAATTTAAGCAAATCAAATCATAATGATCAATGAAATCACACTGAACAATAACAAAAGGAAAGTTTGAATACACTATTAAAACGAAAACCAAAACGTATAAGGAGACCACATAAATCAACATTTAACGGATCAACTTCTGCCAAACTCGTACAAAGCACTCAACCACCATCTTTAAACACTCTTGCATTTTAAATGCACATGAATGAATCAAAATGACAACTATCGGTCCACATAATCATTTATTGCGCACCAGTGGAACATTAACAGTTGTAAATTACCGAAAACTACTCTTATTCGCTCAATATGAACCAATAATCAAGTCACAGCTGTCGATTGAACGTAATCAGACGTGTTAAAGATAAAACTCAATGTGTGATTATTGAATAAAAACTCAAATCAAGGTAACACGACAAAGTGAATTAGATTTCATTAAATTTCCAACAAAATTATGTAATAATATATTTGTGCATCAAAGTATTCGCGAAAGTTTACAAAGAGTCATAGGAAAAATGAACTACGTATACAAACTTATTAAACAAGGATTATTCTCGCATGGATAGTTTTTGCTTGTTGTAAAAACATGTAATCATATGGGGTTTCACATATGAAGCCTTCTAAATACACTCCTGTGCTAATTTTAGCAAATCAAAGCATAATGATCAATGAAATCACCTTGAACAATAACAAAAAGAAAAGTTTGAATACACTATTAAAACCGAAACCAAAACGTATAAGGAGACCACATAAATCAACCTTTAACCGATCAACTTCAGCCAAACTCATACAAAGCACCCAACCACCATCTTTAAACACTCTTGCATTTTAAATGCACATGTATCAATCAAAATGACAACTCTCGGTTCACATAATCATTCATTGTGCACCAGTGTAACATTAACCGTTGTAAAGTACCAAAAACTACTCTTATTCACTCAATATGAACCAATAATCAAGTCACAGTTATGGATTGAACGTAATCAGACGTTAAGGATAAAACTCAGTTTGTGATCCATGAATAAAAACTCAAATCAAGGTAATAAGACCAAGTGAATTTGATTTTCATAAATTTTTAACAAAATTATTTAACAATATATCTATGCATCAAAGTATTCGCGAAACTTTACAATAAATCATGGGAAATGAACTACGTATACAAACTCATTAAACAACGATAGTTATTGCATTGATAGTGTTTGCTTGTTGTAAAAACATCTAATCCTATGCGGTTTCACTTATCAAGCCTTCTAAACACACTCCTGTGCTAATTTAAGCAATTCAAAGCTTAATGATCAATGAAATCACACTGAACAATAACAAAAGGAAAGTTTGAATACACTATTAAAACCGAAACAAAAACGTATAAGGAGACCACATAAATTAACCTTTAACTGATCAACTTCTACCAAACTCGTACAAAGCACTCAACCACCATCTTTAAACACTCTCTCATTTTAAATGCACGTGAATGAATCAAAATGACAACTATCGGTCCACATAATCATTGATTGTGCACTAGTGGAACATTAACAGTTGTAAATTACCGAAAACTACTCTTATTCGCTAAATATGAACCAATAATCAAGTCACAGTAGTCGATTGAACGTAATTAGACGTGTTAAAGATAAAACTCAATGTGTGATTACTGAATAAAAACTCAAATCAAGGTAACACGACAAAGTGAATTAGATTTCCATGAATATCCAACAAAATTATGTAATAATATATTTGTGCATCAAAATATTCACGAAAGTTTACAAAGAGTCATAGGAAATGAACTACGTATACAAACTTATTAAACAATGATTATTCTCTCATGGATAGTTTTTGCTTGTTGTAAAAACATGTAATCCTAAGCGGTTTCACTTGTCAAGCCTTATAAACACACTCTTGTGCTAATTTAAGCAAATCAAATCGTAATGATCAATGAAATCACACTGAACAATAACAAAAGGAAAGTTTGAATACACTATTAAAATCAAAACCAAAACGTATAAGGAGACCACATAAATCAACCTTTAACCGATCAACTTCTACCAGACTCATACAAAACACTCAACTACCATTTTTAAACACTCTTGCATTTTAAATGCATATGAATGAATCAAAATGACAAATCTTGGTCCGCATAATCATTTATTCTGCACTAGTGTAACATTAACCTTTGTAAAGTACCGAAAACTACTTTTATTCGCTCAATATGAACCAATAATCAAGTCATAGTTGTCGATTGAACGTAATCAGACGTGTTAAAGATAAAACTCAATGTGCGATTAATGAATAAAAACTCAAATCAAGGTAACACGACAAAGTGAATTAGATTTCCATGAATTTCCAACAAAATTATGTAACAATATATTTGTGCATCAAAGTATTCGCGAAAGTTTACAAAGAGTCATAGGAAATGAACTACGTATACAAACTTGTCACACCCTCAAATTCCACATGCGGAGTTTTACCGCTAGGCGTGTGAACAAACCAGGATCACAGTCACTAGTTACTCAGAACGACACTATATGCCATATTTAAAATAAAACCAATCAAAGTTCAAACTTTAAAACTATGCGGAAGCATTTTGTAAATAAGACAAACCCAAAGTATATAAATGTAAAATTTGGCAAAACTCGCGCCAACTCATTATTTAAATCTCATAAATAAAATCCAAGTGTTATGACTTAATTACTAAAAAGATCAACACAATGGTTGGTGAGTTCAAGAGTTTGCGTTTAACATAAACAGTAATAATTTGTATAACATAAGAAGTGCATTGAAATAGACAGCTAGTCTATATTCACAAGTAATAACATTAGTGATTTCGCAATCGAAGCTGACTATGTTGCGTTTGTTGCCTCCCGTCACAACTTACCAGGTCGTGACGATGTTTGTGTTTAGGACAATATTGCACCCGTTTGACCTCGAGTCGCATAGGTGGGGCTTGTCAAACCCAGTAGTACTACCCAAGATTTCCCGCTAGTTACCATTATTAACGATCCGAAAGTGTGAGGACTTTCAAGGTATTTTGCACTATGTTAAAAACATACACAACTTAATAATAATAATATAATGTTTGCGAACAAGTATGCTACCTCCCCCAGAAGAGAGTTTATAAAATAGTGGGGCATGAACTCACCTGATGAGAGGAAAGACAACCCGTCAAAGGTTACCTAGAACATGCGAATACATAAGTAGGTGCAACCCGAGAAACATAACAACTCTAAATGCTCATCAACACATCAACCCTAGGGTTTTGAAACCAAAATGACACATTTGACCTAGTTGACCCCGTTTGACCCGTTGGTGACTTGTTAATTAAATTCTTGTTTTATCAAGTTTAACATCTCATAACATATTATTACGATGTAAGCTTTTCACATAGATCACATCGTCAAACTTAGATTCTATCAGCATCATCATACCAACATAGATCATCATATAGCATATTTCATCATACAACACTTGCAAATCTAAACCTAACATCATACTCAATACAAACATAATTATATCACAACTAGCAATTCATACATTGAATCTAATCATGCACTACATGACATGTGAAGCCACTCATGACTTCACATCCTAAACCCTGCCAATCCTACTAAGTAGGGGCCTCAGATTCGCACGCGTGTATGACGATCATTATCACATTAACCAACACAATTCACACCAATTAACATACCTCATATTGATCTATTACAATCCCAAACATGATTCATAATTCTCTACCCTTAACCAACATCACACCATATCCTATGGAACCTAGATTTCTCAAGCAATTCATCCAACATTCACATGATCCAATTTACACATTCCAATACCTTAGAAATCATTAATAAGCATTCTAGCATGATCCTAGTATCATAAACATGTCCAATTCACAAAATCCAATGATTCATATCAATAAGGTTTCCCTTTCGGGAAAGTCATGACCAAATTCCATCTATCAACTAAATCTTTCATCAATTCATCAACTTTGTAGTTAATCAAGATCATAGGAATCATTTAAGCACACTAAACATTCATAATTCATCAAATCCCTAATTCTCATGAACAAAAGTTTCCACTTATAGCAAGGTATGAACAACCATTCAAATCCATGAATTTCTTGCGTAATACACATAAACTAACATCAACATAATTCAACTAACATCAAAACATCATTAAACTACATCAATTTTGACTTTAATCATGTCAATTGAACTAGGCTTGTTCTTGAATCAAAAACTATGAAAAACCAATCAAAATCTTACCTTTAATCGTGTAATGATCGAGTATGGCTCTTGCTAACACATTGTAGTACTCAAAACTAAGCAAAATCGATTGAGTATCGTTGTTCTTGATCAAAAATCACAAATAGAGAGGATGGGGTGGGGGTTTACGGCCAAGAGGGTGGAATGGGGGCTAGGGTTACATTTTTTTTGTTTAAATATGGTAAGTAATTCCCCTTTAACCCCTTTCAACTTTTATAAATTGTAAAACTAACTTTTTAACATTTTTAAATTCTTTTTCATGCCTTATTGTTAAAATTTAGTAAACCAACTAATAACATACAAAACAAATAGTTATAATCATCCATAAGCATTTTATAATTCACATAGTCACATGCTAAGGCGAAATTCGTAACTTAGAAGAACACCCTTACCACCTTGCTTCACATAACCACATAATAGTTATCAAGATTATAATCATTCAAGTTAACATTAGTTAAACCAATATTAGTTATTTGTTAGGTCACCAATGTTCAATGACAACTAGTGTGTGCTCGCAACACGTGTATGCAAGAACTAACGGAACTAACGGAGTTTGGTAACGAAAAATTACCGGATGTCACATTATCCCCATGTTGAAAGGATTTTCGTCCCGAAAATTGCGTTACATTGTTGCATTACATCACTGGTTTACTGCATTGGCATAACGAAATCGAGTGAATTGTCATATCACCCCCATGTTGAAAGAAATTTCATCCCGAAATTTAATCAGTACCTTCCCCTGCTGTGACCGTCGTTTCGAACAGATGAGGATACTTGAGTTTCATCTGATCCTCGCGTTCCCTCGTGAATTCCGGTCCATGTCTTGAGTTCCAACAAACTTTGACTATAGGTATTTAGCTTTGCTTAAGAGTTTTGACCTCACGGTCCATTACTTCAACAGGCTCCTCAACAAAGCGCAATTGCTCATCCACTTGTACTTCCTCGAGTGGTACAACCAAAGTCTCATCAGATAAGCACTTTTTCAGATTTGAGACGTGGAATACGTTGTGAACGCCACTTAGTGAATCAGGCAGGTCTAATCGATACACCACTGGACCTATTCTTTCAAGAATCTCAAATGGTCCAACGTATCTCGGATTAAGCTTGCCTCTTTTGCCAAATCGAATGACGCCTTTCCACGGTGAGACCTTCAACAACACTTGTCACCGACCTGAAACTACAAAGGTTTCTGTCGCTTGTCTGCATAGCTCTTTTGTCTGTCTCGCGCTGCAGCCATGCGGTTCCGTATCTGCACAATCTTTTTGGTAGTCTGGTGTACGAATTCAGGGCCAGTCAGCTGACTATCACCAACTTCTGCCCAACATACTGGTGATCTACACTTTCGCCCATACAATGCCTCAAATGGTGCTGCCTGAATACTAGTATGATAACTATTGTTGTACGAGAATTCGACCAACGGTTGATGAACTTCCCAATTATTTCCAAAATCAATTACACAAGCACGTAACATGTCCTCCAAAGTTTGAATAGTACACTCGCTTTGTCCATCGGTCTGCGGACGATAGGCAGTACTCATATCCAACCGCATTCCCAAAGATTTATGTAACGACTGCCAGAAATGAGATGTAAAACGAGCATCACGATCAGAAATAATCGAGATCGGCACGCCATGTCTTGAAACTACCTCCTTCAGGTAAATTCTAGTCAACTTGTCCATTTTGTCAGTCTCCTTGATTGCCAAGAAGTGAGCTGACTTAGTCAGTCGATTCACGATCACCCATATCGTGTCACAACCACTAGGAGTTCTGGGTAACTTAGTAATAAAGTCCATAGAGATCTGTTCCCACTTCCACAAAGGAATCTCAGGTTGTTGCAGTAACCCAGATGGATTCTGATATTCCACTTTAACCTTGGAACAGGTTAGACACTTGCTCACATATGTTGCTACGTCTGCCTTCATATTAGGCCACCAATAGTTCGCCTTCAGGTCATTATACATTTTGTCAGAACCAGGGTGTATGGAATATTTAGACTTATGTGCTTCACTCATGACTAAGTCTCTTAGATCTCCATACATGGGTACCCAAAGTCTATCCATGAAATACCGGATTCCATCGGATATGACCTCCAACTGTTTGTCCATCCCACGTAAGGATTCAGATCCAATGTTTTCCGCTTTCAAAGCTTCAGTCTGAACTTCCTTGATTTGTTCAGGCAAGTGAGTGCTAATCGTAAGCTGCAAAGCACGCACTCCTCGGGGCTTAGCGGCCTCCTTCCTACTCAAAGCATCAGCGACTACATTCGCCTTACCTAGGTGATATTTGATGGCACAATCGTAATCGTTTAACAATTCCACCCAGCGTCGCTGCCTCATGTTTAGCTCTTTCTGCTCAAAGATATGCGGAAGACTCTTGTGATCGGTGTAAATGGTGCATCTGGTACCGTACAAGTAATGTCTCCAGATCTTTAAGGCAAAGACTACTGCACCTAACTCCAAGTCATGAGTAGTATAGTTCTTTTCATGCACCTTCAGTTGTCTCGAGGCATAGGCTATTACCTTGCCACGTTGCATTAGGACACAACCAAGTCCTTGGATAGAAGCATCATGGTAAACCACAAAATCATCACTTCCTTCTGGTAATGCTAGTATCGGCGCGCTACAGAGTTTCTGTTTCAACAACTGAAAAGGTGCTTCTTGACTCTCACCCCATTTATACGTTGTTCCTTTATGGGTCAAAGCTGTGAGAGGTTGAGCGATTTTTGAAAATCCCTCAATGAAACGTCGATAGTACCCTGCCAGTCCAAGAAATTGCCTTATCTCACTAGGCGTCTTGGGTACCGACTAGTTCTTTATAGCCTCAATCTTTGTAGGATCCACATGTATTCCCTTCTCGTTAACAATGTGACCCAAGAATTGCACCTCACGAATCCAGAAATCACACTTAGAAAACTTGGCGTACAACTGTTCCTTCCTAAGTAGTTCCAAGATCAAACGTAGGTGCTCCTCGTGCTCTTCTTTGGTCTTAAAATAGATCCAGATGTCATCGATAAACACAATGACAAACTGATCAAGATAGGGTTTGCACACACAATTCATGAGATCCATGAACACTGCGGGTGCATTAGTCAACCCAAATGGCATGACCAAGAATTTATTATGACCATAACGAGTATGGAAAGCGGTTTTAGAGATGTCTTCCTCCCAAACTCTCAGTTGATGATAACCGGACCTCAAATCAATCTTTGAGTAATAGCTTGATCCCTAAAGCTGATCAAACAAGTCATCAATACGAGGCAAAGGGTATCGGTTCTTGACGGTGACCTTGTTCAACTCTCTGTAGTCGATACACATTCGGAAAGTGCCATCTTTCTTCTTAACAAAGAGCACAGGTGCTCCCCACGGTGATGAGCTAGGTCGAATAAATCCTTTATCCAGTAGCTCCTAAAGTTGTGTAGATAGTTCCTGCAGTTCGTTTGGTGCTAACCGATAAGGTGCTCTCGCAATTGGAGCTGCTCCGGGAGTCAAATCGATCTGAAACTCAACCTAATGATGAGGTGGTAGTCCAGGCAGATCCTCTGGAAACACCTCTGGAAAGTTGCGAACTACTGGGATATTCTCTATCTTCTTCTCTTCTTGTTGTTTATCGGTCACAAGGGCTGATATGGCTAAGCGACCCTTGCGTAGCCACTTTTGCGCTTTCATAAAAGATATGATGCCCATCACAGCACCACTCTTCTCGCCCTTAACCGAGGGAATCTCTCCCTCCTTGAGAGGAATGCGGATGACCTTCTCATGGCATATGACTTCCGCCTGCTTCTCAGACAGCCAATCCATACCCACGACCACGTCAAAACTCCCAAGTGTAATAGGCATGAGATCGATATCAAAGGTATGACCAGCGAGTTCTATCTTGCAACCCTTAAGGATATGCGTAACGGAGATTTGCTTACCATCAGCTAATTCCACAGTGTATCTAGGCTCCAACGTAGAAGGCATTTCACTTAACAGGTTACTAAACATAGTAGAGATAAAACTCCTATCGGCTCCAGTGTCAAATAATACAGAAGCAAAATGACCATTAACAGGAAATTTACCAGTAACAGTAGTAGGGTCATTTAGAGCCTCACCTGAACCCATGTCAAAGGCTTTCCCTTTAGCTGCTCCATTATTGCCACCATTGTTGTCACCGTTGCCACCATTGTTGTTGTTATTGTTGTTGTTGTTATTGTTGTTTCCACCATTGCCATTACCATTTCCATTCTTCCTTAATTTAGGACAATTTCTCTTGTAATGCCCTTCTTTGCCACACGCAAAACAGCCTTTTGGTGTTTCCTGAGGCTGTTGAGGATTCCTCACCAACTCACCACGGCAGTCTTTCGCCGCGTGTCCAACTTTCCCACAACGCTGGCATCGAAAATTGTCACACCTGCCAGTGTTGTAGTAGTTGCATCGGTTGCATTTTGGATACTTACCCATGTATCCACCTTGTCCTTGAGATAAAGAGGAAGATGACTGATTGAAGCTGCGATTGTTGTCGAACTTCCTTTGCTGCTGCTGTTGCTGATGCTGTTGGGGCTAACTATTTGACTATGAGCTCTTGTTGCCAGAGCTATCCCACTTACGCTTGCTATCGGGCACGCTTGCCACTGCGCCCCGTTTGGGTAGCTTGCCTTGTTCCACAGCCTGATCCGTCAGCTTGTGAGCTAACCGAATAGCCTGTTGAATGGTAGTGGGGTTTGAAGCAGTTACCATGCTCTGTATTTCCGGCACAAGACCACGCAGATAGAGCTCAATTCTTTTGATGGGCGGGTTAATCATTCTAGGGCGTAGAGTTGCCAACTCATGAGACCTTGTGGTGTAGGCCTCAATCTCAGATCCCTCTATCTTTATCTACCAGAACTCAGCCTCTAATTTCTAGACATCATCATGAGGACAATATTCCTCCATCATCATTGCCTTCAACTCACCCCACGGTAATGCATTAGCCATGGCTTGGCCCAGTATTTGCACCTGGGAATTCTAGATCACCGAGTCTTACCCCATAGTTGTGGATTGTGTTGTCCCTAGCATCCGAACGATGAATAGCCTGAGCCACTCTATCAACTAAAGAACACTGATGGTTATAGCACTCGAATCGCAACTCCTTCAACTCCACCACCATCATCTTAGTCTCATGCAACTTACGTTGTAAAGCGCCAACCGTCTCATTCAGCTCATCAGTGCGTCGTTTCTCTGTGTCTAGAGCAGCAACTAAAGCCGCTATCACCTACTCACTAGGACATCGTATCGTAGGAAGAGTAGGTGTCGAGATCTTAGATGTAGACCTAGTCCTCAGTCTAGTAGTCGGAAGTTCAGGAACACGTTCCCTATGAAGCATACGGTTAACATAAGTAGGATGGTAACTCCAATCCCGCGGAGCATCGCGTCCAGGTAGTGCAAAAAGTTGATCCCAGTCCATCTCCTCGGGAGGATAAGGAAGTCGAGGCCACTCAGGTACAGGAGAATGAGTAGGGGAATCAAATCGCGCAGGCCTTTTACCTAAAGCCCGTGAAGAAGATGCCATGCTGCAGTGCACGTGATGCGTATGCCAATGAGTATACAGTAAGAGGATAAGCAACGAGTAACTAACTAATTGTGTGCAGTTATAGACTAGAGTGTATGCAACCTAGTTCCCTATAACCAATGGCTCTGATACCAATCTGTCACACCCTCAAATTCCACATGCGGAGTTTTACCGCGAGGCGTGTGAACAAATCAGGATCACAGTCACTAGTTACTCAGAACGACACTATATGCCACATTTAAAATAAAACCAATCAAAGTTCAAACTTTAAAACTATGCGGAAACGTTTTGTAAATAAGACAAACCCAAAGTATATAAATGTAAAATTTGGCAAAACACGCGCCAACCCATTATTTAAATCTCATAAATAAAATCCAAGTGTTATGACTTAAGATGAAGTCTTAGAATGCATGCTGGACCCGTGATGTGCTCCTAATGGCAACCTGAGTTAACGACCTGAGAATAGTATACTAAAAATGTCAACACAATGGTTGGTGAGTTCAAGAGTTTGCGTTTAACATAAACAGTAATAATTTGTATAACATAAGAAGTGCATTGAAATAGACAGCTAGTCTATATTCACAAGTAATAACATTAGTGATTTCGCGATCGAAGCTGACTGTGTTGCGTTTGTTGCCTCCCGTCACAACTTACCAGGTCGTGACGATGTTTGTGTTTAGGACAATATTGCACCCGTTTGACCTCGAGTCGCACAGGTGGGGCTTGTCAAACCCAGTAGTACTACCCAAGATTTCCCGCTAGTTACCATTATTAACGATCCGAAAGTGTGAGGACTTTCAAGGTATTTTGCACTATGTTAAAAACATACACAACTTATAATAATAATAATATAATGTTTGCGAACAAGTATGCTACCTCCCCAGAAGAGAGTTTATAAAATAGTGGGGCATGAACTCACCTGATGCGCAAATCAACAATAAGTGCGAAGCTTGCATTGAGAGGAAGGACAACCCGTCAAAGGTTACCTACAACATGCGAGTACATAAGTAGGTGCAACCAGAGAAACATAACAACTCTAAGTGCTCATCAACACATCAACCCTAGGGTTTTGAAACCAAAATGACACATTTGACCTAGTTGACCCGTTTGACCCGTTGATGACTTGTTAATTAAATTCTTGTTTTACCAAGTTTAACATCTCATAACACATTATTACCATGTAAGCTTTTCACATAGATCACATCGTCAAACTTAGATTCTATCAGCATCATCATACCAACATAGATCATCATATAGCATATTTCATCATACAACACTTGCAAATCTAAACCCAACATCATGCTCAACACAAACATAATTATATCACAACTAGCAATTCATACATTGAATCTAATCATGCACTACATGCCATGTGAAGCCACTCAGGACTTCACATCCTAAACCATGCCAATCCTACTAAGTAGGGGCCTCAGATTCGCACGCGTGTATGACGATCATTATCACATTAACCAACACAATTCACACCAATTAAAATACATCATAATGATGTATTACAATCCCAAACATGATTCATAATTCTCTACCCTTAACCAACATCACACCATATCCTATGGAACCTAGATTTCTCAAGCAATTCATCCAACATTCACGTGATCCAATTTACACATTCCAATACCTTAGAAATCATTAATAAGCATTCTAGCATGATCCTAGTATCATAAACATGTCCAATTCACAAAATCCAATGATTCATATCAATAAAGTTTCCCTTTCGGGAAAGTCATGACCAAATTCCATCTATCAACTAAATTTTTCATAAATTCATCAACTTTGTAGTTAATCAAGATCATAGGAATCATTTAAGCACACTAAACATTCATAATTCATCAAATCCCTAATTCTCATGAACAAAAGTTTCCACTTATAGCAAGGTATGAACAACCATTCAAATCCATGAATTTCTTGCGTAATACACATAAACTAACATCAACACAATTCAACTAACATCAAAACATCATTAAACTACATGAATTTCGACTTTAATCATGTCAATTGAACTAGGCTTGTTCTTGAATCAAAAACTATGAAAAACCAATCAAAATCTTACCTTTAATCGTGTAATGATCGAGTATGGCTCTTGCTAACACGTTGTAGTACTCAAAACTAAGTAAAATCGATTGAGTATTGTTGTTCTTGATCAAAAAATCGCAAATAGAGAGGATGGGGTGGTGGTTTACGGCCAAGAGGGTGGAATGGGGGCTAGGGTTACATTTTTTTTGTTTAAATATGGTAAGTAATTCCCCTTTAACCCCTTACAACTTTTATAAATTGTAAAACTAAGTTTTTAACATTTTTAAATCCTTTTTCATGTCTTCTTGTTAAAATTTAGTAAACAACTAACAACATACAAAACAAATAGTTATAATCGTCCATAAGCATTTTATAATTCACATAGTCACATGCTAAGGTGAAATTCATAACTTAGAAGAACAACCCTTACCACCTTGCTTCACATAACCACATAATTGTTATCAAGATTATAATCATTCAAGGTAACATTAGTTAAACCAATATTAGTTATTTGTTAGGTCACCAACGTTCAATTACAACTAGTGTGTGCTCGCGACACGTGTATACAAGACCTAACGGAACTAACGGAGTTTGGTAACGGAAAATTACCGGATGTCACAAAACTTATTAAACAAGGATTATTCTCGCATGGATAGTTTTTGCTTGTTGTAAAAACATGTAATCATATGTGGTTTCACTTATGAAATCTTCTAAACACACTCCTGTGCTAATTTAAGCCAATCAAAGCGTAATGATCAATGAAATCACACTAGACAATAACAAAAGGAAAGTTTGAATGCACTATTAAAACCAAAACCCAAACGTATAAGGAGACCACAAAAATCAACCTTTAACCGATCAACATCTGCCAAACTCATACAAAGCACTCAACCACCATCTTTAAACACTCTTGCATTTAAAATGCACATGAATGAATCAAAATGACAACTATCGGTCCACATAATCATTTATTCTGCAGCAGTGGAACATTAACAGTTGTAAAGTACCGAAAACAACTCTTATTCGCTCAATATTAACCAATAATCAAGTCACAGTTGTCGATTAAACGTAATCAGACGTGTTAAAGATAAAACTCAATTTGTGATCAATGAATAAAAACTCAAATCAAGGTAACAAGACCAAGTGAATTAGATTTCCATAAATTTCCAACAAAATTATGCAACAATATATTTGTGTATCAAAGTTTTCGCGAAAGTTTACAATGAGTCATGGGAAATGAACTACGAATGCAAACTTATTAAACAAGGATTGTTCTTGCATGGTTAGTTTTTGGTTGTTGTAAAAACATGTAATCCTATGTGGTTTCACTTATTAAGCCTTCCAAACACACACCGGTGCTAATTTAAGCCAATCAAAGCGTAATGATCAATGAAATCACACTAAACAATAACAAAAGGAAAGTTTTAATGCACTATTAAAATCAAAACCAAAACATATAAGGAGACCACATAAATCAATCTTTAACAGATCTACATCTACCAAACTCATAGAAAACACTCAACTACCATCTTTAAACACTCTTGCATTTTAAATGCACATGAATGAATCAAAATGACAACTCTCGGTCCACATAATCATTTATTGTGCACCAGTGTAACATTAACCGTTGTAAAGTATCGAAAACTACTCTTATTCACATAATACGAACCAATAAACAAGTCACAGTTATCGATTGAACGAAATCAGACGTCAAGGATAAAACTCAATTTGTGATCAATGAATAAAAACTCAAATCAAGGTAACAGGACCAAGTGAATTAGATTTCCATAAATTTCCAACAAAATTATGTAACAATATATTTGTGCATTAAAGTATTCGCGAAATTTTACAATAAATCATGGGAAATGAACTACGTATACAAACTCATTAAACAACGATAGTTATTGCATGGATAGTTTTTGCTTGTTGTAAAAACATGTAATCCTATGTGGTTTCACTTATCAAGCCTTCCAAACACACTCCTGTGCTAATTTAAGCAAATCAAAGCGTAATGATTAATGAAATCACACTGAACAATAACAAAAGAAAAGTTTGAATACACTATTAAAACCGAAACCAAAACGTATAAGGAGACCACATTAATCAACCTTTAACCGATCAACTTCTGCCAAACTAGTACAAAGCACCCAACCACCATCTTTAAACACTCTTGCATTTAAAATGCACATGAATGAATCAAAATGACAACTCTCGGTCCACATAATCATTTAATGTGCACCAGTGAAACATTAACAGTTGTAAAGTACCGAAAACTACTCTTATTCGCTCAATATGAACCAATAATCAAGTCACAGTTGTCGATTGAACGTAATCAGACGTTTTAAAGATAAAACTCAATGTGTGATCAATGAATAAAAACTTAAATCAAGGTAACACGACAAAGTGAATTAGATTTCTATGAATTTCCAACAAAATTATGTAATAATATATTTGTGCATCAAGGTGTTCGCGAAAGTTTACAATGAGTCATGGGAAATGAACTACGTATACAAACTTATTAAACAAGGATTATTCTCGCATGGATAGTTTTTGCTTGTTGTAAAAACATGTAATCCTACGCGATTTCACTTATGAAGCCTTCCAAACACACTCCTGTGCTAATTTAAGCCAATCAAAGCGTAATGATCAATGAAATCACACTAAACAATAACAAAAGGAAAGTTTAGATGCACCTTTAAAATCGAAATCAAAACGTATAAGGAGACCACATGAATCAATCTTTAACAGATCTACTTCTACCAAACTCATACAAAACACTCAACTTCCATCTTTAAACACTCTGGCATTTTAAATGCACATGAATGAATCAAAATGAGAACTCTCGGTCCACATAATCATTTATTGTGCACCAGTGTAACATTAACCGTTGTAAAGTACCGAAAACTACTCTTATTCGCTCAATATGAACCAATAATCAAGTCACAGTTGTCGATTGAACGTAATCAGACGTTTTAAAGATAAAACTCAATGTGTGATCAATGAATAAAAACTCAAATCAAGGTAACAAGACCAAGTGAATTAGATTTCCATAAATTTCCAACAAAATTATGCAACATCATATTTGTGTATCAAAGTATTCGCGAAAGTTTACAATGAGTAATGGGAAATGAACTACGAATGCAAACTTATTAAACAAGGATTGTTCTCGCATGGTTAGTTTTTGCTTGTTGTAAAAACATGTAATCCTATGCGGTTTCACTTATTAAGCCTTCTAAACACACTCTGGTGCTAATTTAAGCCAATCAAAGCGAAATGATCAATAAAATCACACTAAACAAAAACAAAAGGAAAGTTTGAATGCACTTTTAAAATCAAAACCAAAACGTATAAGGAGACCACATGAATCAATCTTTAACAGATCTACTTCTACCAAACTCATACAAAACACTCAACTTCCATCTTTAAACACTCTGGCATTTTAAATGCACATGAATGAATCAAAATGAGAACTCTCGGTCCACATAATCATTTATTGTGCACCAGTGTAACATTAACCGTTGTAAAGTACCGAAAACTACTCTTACTCACTCAATATGAACCAATAATCAAGTCACAGTTGTCGTTTGAACGTAATCAGACGTGTTAAAAATAAAACTCAATGTGTGATTAATGAATAAAAAGTCAAATCAAGGTAACGCGACAAAGTGAATTAGATTTCCATGAATTTCCAACAACATAATGTAATAATATATTTGTGAATCAAAGTATTCGTGAAAGTTTACAAAGAGTCATAGGAAATGAACTATGTATAGAAACTTATTAAACAAGGATTATTCTCGCATTGATAGTTTTTGCTTGTTGTAAAACATGTAATCATATGTCGTTTCACTTATGAATCCATCTAAACACACTCCTTCGCTAATTTAAGCAAATCAAAGCGTAATGATCAATGAAATCGCACTGAACAATAACAAAAGGAAAGTTTGAATACACTATTAAAACCGAAACCAAAACGTATAAGGAGACCACATAAATCAACCTTTAACCGATCAACTTCTGACAAACTCGTACAAAGCACTCAACCACCATCTTTAAACACTCTTGCATTTTAAATGCACATGAATGAATCAAAATGACAACTCTCGGTCCACATAATCATTTATTGTGCACCAGTGTAACATTAACCGTTATAAAGTACCGAAAACTACTCTTATTCATTCAATATGAACCAATAATCAAGTCACAGTTGTGGATTGAACGTAATCAGACGTTAAGGATAAAACTCAGTTTGTGATCAATGAATAAAAACTCAAATCAAGGTAACAGGACCAAGGGAATTAGATTTCCATAAATTTCCAACAAAATTATGTAACAATATATTTGTGCATCAAAGTATTCGCGAAAGTTTACAATAAATCATGGGAAATGAACAACGTACACAAACTCATTAAACAATGATAGTTATTGCATTGATAGTTTTTGCTTGTTGTAAAAACATGTAATCCTATGCGGTTTCACTTATCAAGCCTTCTAAACACACTCCTGTGCTAATTTAAGCAAATCAAATCATAATGATCAATGAAATCACACTGAACAATAACAAAAGGAAAGTTTTAATACACTATTAAAACCGAAACCAAAACATATAAGGAGACCACATAAATCAACCTTTAACCGATCAACTTCTGCCAAACTCGTATAAAGCACTCAACCACCATCTTTAAACACACTTGCATTTAAAATGCACATGAATGTATCAAAATAACAACTCTCGGTCCACATAATCATTCATTGTGCACCAGTGGAACAGTAATAGTTGTAAAGTACCGAAAACTACTCTTATTCGCTCAATATGAACCAATAATCAAGGCACAGTTGTCGATTGAACGTAATCAGACGTGTTAAAGATAAAACTCAATGTGTGAACAATGAATAAAAACTCAAATCAAGGTAACACGATAAAGTGAATTAGATTTCCATGAATTTCCAACAAAATTATGTAATAATATATTTGTGCATCAAAGTATTCGCGAAAGTTTACAAAGAGTCATAGGAAATGAACAAAGTATACAAACTTAGTAAACAAGGATTATTCTCGCATGGTTAGTTTATGCTTGTTGTAAAAACATGTAATCCTGTGCGATTTCACTTATGAAGCCTTCTAAACACACTCCTATACTTATTTAAGCCAATCAAAGCGTAATGATCAATGAAATCACACTAAACAATAACAAAAGAAAAGTTTGAATGCACTATTAAAACCGAAACCCAAACGTATAAGGAGACCACATAAATCAACCTTTAACCGATCAACATCTGCCAAACTCATACAAATCACTCAACCACCATCTTTAAACACTCTTGCACTTAAAATGCACATGAATGAATCAAAATGACAACTATCGGTCCACATAATCATTTATTATGCAGCAGTGGAACATTAACAGTTGTAAAGTACCGAAAACAACTCTTATTCGCTCAATATTAACCAATAATCAAGTCACAGTTGTCGATTGAACGTAATCAGACGTGTTAAAGATAAAACTCAATTTGTGATCAATGAATAAAAACTCAAATCAAGGTAACAGGACCAAGTGAATTAGATTTCCATAAATTTACAACAAAATTGTGTAACAATATATTTGTGCCTCAAAGTATTCGCGGAAGTTTACAATAAATCATGGGAAATGAACTACGTATACAAACTAATTAAACAACGATAGTTATTGCATGGATAGTTTTTGCTTGTTCTAAAAACATGTAATCCTATGTGGTTTCACTTATCAAACCTTCCAAACACACTCTGTGCTAATTTAAGCAAATCAAAGCGTAATGATTAATGAAATAACACTGAACAATAACAAAAGGAAAGTTTGAATACACTATTAAAACCGAAACCAAAACGTATAAGGAGACCACATTAATCAACCTTTAACAAATCAACTTCTGCCAAACTAGTACAAAGCACTCAACCACCATCTTTAAACACTCTTGCATTTAAAATGCACATGAATGAATCAAAATGACAACTCTCGGTCCACATAATCATTTATTGTGCACCATTGGAACATTAACAGTTGTAAAGTACCGAAACTACTCTTATTCGCTCAATATGAACCAATAATCAAGTCATAGTTGTCGATTGAACGTAATCAGACGTTTTAAAGATAAAACTCATTGTGTGATCAGTGAATAAAAACTCAAATCAAGGTAACACGACAAAGTGAATTAGATTTCTATGAATTTCCAACAAAATTATGCAACAACATATTTGTGTATCAAAGTATTCGCGAAAGTTTACAATGAGTCAATGAACTACGAATGCAAACTTATTAAACAAGGATTGTTCTCGCATGGTTAGTTTTTGCTTGTTGTAAAAACATGTAATCCAATGCGGTTTCACTTATTAAGCTTTCTAAACACACTCCGGTGCTAATTTAAGCCAATCAAAGCGTAATGATCAATGAAATCACACTAAACAATAACAAAAGGAAAGTTTGAATGCACTATTAAAACCGAAACCCAAACATATAAGGAGACCACATAAATCAACCTTTAACCGATCAACATCTGTCAAACTCATACAAAGCACTCAACCACCATATTTAAACACTCTTGCATTTAAAATGCACATGAATGAATCAAAATAACAACTATCGGTCCACATAATCATTTATTATGCAGCAGTGGAACATTAACAGTTGTAAAGTACCGAAAACTACTCTTATTCGTTCAATATTAACCAATAATCAAGTCACAGTTGTCGATTGAACGTAATCAGACATGTTAAAGATAAAACTCAATGTGTGATCAATGAATAAAAACTCAAAACAAGGTAACAAGACCAAGTGAATTAGATTTCCATAAATTTCCAACAAAATTATGTAACAATATATTTGTGCATCAACGTATTCGTGAAAGTTTATAATAAGTCATGGGAAATGAACTACCTATGCAAACTTATTAAACAAGGATTGTTCTCGCATGGTTAGTTTTTGCTTGTTGTAAAAACATGTACTCCTATGCGGTTTCACTTATTAAGCCTTCTAAACACACTCCGGTGCTAATTTAAGACAATCAAAGCGTAATGATCAATGAAATCACACTAAACAATAATAAAAGGAAAGTTTGAATGCACTATTAAAATCGAAACCAAAACGTATAAGGGGACCACGTAAATCAACCTTTAACCGACCACCTTCTACCAAACTCGTACAAAACACTCAACTACCATCTTTAAACACTCTTTCATTTAAAATGCACATGAATGAATCAAAATGACAACTATCGGTCCACACAATCTATTGTGCACTAGTGGAATATTAACAATTGTAAAGTACCGAAAACTACTCTTATTCGCTCAATATGAACCAATAATCAAGTCACAGTAGTCGATTGAGCGTAATCAGACGTGTTAAAGATAAAACTCAATGTGTGATCAATGAATAAAACTCAAATCAAGGTAACACGACAAAGTGAATTAGATTTCCATGAATTTCCAACAAAATTATGTAATAATATATTTGTGCATCAAAGTATTCGCGAAAGTTTACAAAGAGTCATGGGAAATGAACTACGTATACAAACTTATTAAACAAGGATTATTCTCGTATGAATAGATTTTGCTTGTTGTAAAAACATGTAATCCTATACGGTTTCACTTATGAAGCCTTCTAAACACACTCCTGTGCTAATTTAAGCCAATCAAAGCGTAATGACCAATGAAATCACACTAAACAATAACAAAAGAAAAGTTTAAATGCACTATTAAAACCGAAACCAAAACGTATAAGGAGACCACATAAATCAACCTTTAACCGATCAACATCTACAAAACTCATACAAAGCACTCAACCACCATCTTTAAACACTCTTGCATTTTAAATGCACATGAATAAATCAAAATAACTACTTTTGGTCAACATAATCATTTATTGTGCAACAGTGTAACATTAACCGTTGTAAAGTACCGAAAACTACTCTTATTCCCTCAATATGAACCAATAATCAAGTCACAGTTGTCGATTGAACGTAATCAGACGTTAAGGATAAAACTCAATTTGTTATCAATGAATAAAAACTCAAATCAAGGTAACAGGACCAAGTGAATTAGATTTCAATGAATTTCCAACAAAATTATGTAACAATATATTTGTGTATCAAAGTATTCGAGAAAGTTTACAATAAATCATTGGAAATGATCTATGTATTCAAACTCATTAAACAATAGTTATTGCATGGATAGTTTTTGCTTGTTGTAAAAACATGTACTCCTATGCGGTTTCACTTATTAAGCCTTCTAAACACACTCCGGTGCTAATTTAAGACAATCAAAGCGTAATGATCAATGAAATCACACTAAACAATAATAAAAGGAAAGTTTGAATGCACTATTAAAATCGAAACCAAAACGTATAAGGGGACCACATAAATCAACCTTTACCCGACCAACTTCTACCAAACTCGTACAAAACACTCAACTACCATCTTTAAACACTCTTGCATTTTAAATGCACATGATTGAATCAAAATGACAACTTTCGGTCAACATAATCATTTATTGTGCACCAGTGTAACATTAACCGTTGTAAAGTACCGAAAACTACCCTTATTCACTCAATATGAACCAATAATCAAATTATAGTTCTCGATTGAACGTAATCAGACGTCAAGGATAAAACTCAATTTGTGATCAATTAATAAAAACTCAAATCAAGGTAACAGGACCAAGTGAATTAGATTTCCAAAAATTTCCAACAAAATTATGTAACAATATATATGTGCATCAAAGTATTCGTGAAAGTTTACAATAAATCATGGGAAATGAACTACGTATTCAAACACGTGAAACAACGATACTTATTGCATTGATAGTATTGGCTTGTTGTAAAAACATGTAATCCTATGCGGTTTCACTTATCAAGCCTTCTAAACACACTCTGGTGCTAAATTAAGCAAATTAAAGCGTAATGATCAATGAAATCACATTGAACAATAACGAAAGGAAAGTTTGCATACACTATGAAAACCGAACCAAATCATATAAGGAGACCACATAAATAAACCTTTAACCGATCAATTTCTGCCAAACTCATACAAAGCACTCAACCACCATCCTTAAACACTCTTGCATTTAAAATGCACATGAATGAATAAAAATGACAATTATCGGTCCACATAATCATTTATTGTGCACCAGTTGAACATTAATAGTTGTAAAGTACCGAAAACTACTCTTATCCGCTCAATATGAACCAATAATCAAGTCACAGTTGTCGATTGAACGTAATCAGACGTGTTAAAGATAAAACTCAATGTGTGATCAATGAATAAAACTCAAATGAAGGTAACACGACAAAGTGAATTAGATTTCCATGAATTTCCAACAAAATTTTGTAATAATATATTTGTGCATCAAAGTATTCGCGAAAGTTTACAAAGAGTCATGGGAAATGAACTACGTATACAAACTTATTAAACAAGGATTATTCTCGTATGGATCGTTTTTGTATGTTGTAAAAACATGTAATCCTATACGATTTCACTTATGAAGCCTTCTAAACACACTCCTGTGCTAATTTAAGCCAATCAAAGCGTAATGACCAATGAAATCACACTAAACAATAACAAAAGAAAAGTTTGAATGCACTATTAAAACCGAAACCAAAATGTATAAGGAGACCACATAAATCAACCTTTAACCGATCAACATCTACAAAACTCATACAAAGCACTCAACCACCATCTTTAAACACTCTTGCATTTAAAATGCACATGAATGAATCAAAATGAGAACTATCGGTCCACATAATCATTTATTGTGCACTAGTGGAACATTAACAATTGTAAAGTACCGAAAACTACTCTTATTCGCTCAATATGAACCAATAATCAAGTGACAGTCGTCGATTGAACGTAATCAGACGTGTTAAAGATAAAACTCAATGTGTGATCAATGAATAAAACTCAAATCAAGGTAACACAACAAAGTGAATTAGATTTCCATGAATTTCCAACAAAATTATGTAATAATATATTTATGCATCAAAGTATTCGCGAAAGTTTACAAAGAGTCATGGGAAATGAACTACGTATACAAACTTATTAAACAAGGATTATTCTCGTATGAATAGTTTTTGCTTGTTCTAAAAACATGTAATCCTATACGGTTTCACTTATGAAGCCTTCTAAACACACTCGTGTGCTAATTTAAGCCAATCAAAGCGTAATGACCAATCAAAAATCACACTAAACAATAACAAAAGAAAAGTTTAAATGCACTATTAAAACCGAAACAAAAACTTATAAGGAGACCACATAAATCAACCTTTAACCGATCAACATCTACAAAACTCATACAAAGCACTCAACCACCATCTTTAAACACTCTTGCATTTTAAATGCACATGAATAAATCAAAATGACAACTTTCGGTCAACATAATCATTTATTGTGCAACAGTGTAACATTAACCGTTGTAAAGTACCGAAAACTACTCTTATTCACTCAATATGAACCAATAATCAAGTCATAGTTGTCGATTGAACGTAATCAGACGTCAAGGATAAAACTCAATTTGTGATCAATGAATAAAAACTCAAATCAAGGTAACAGGACCAAGTGAATTAGATTTCCAAAAATTTCCAACAAAATTATTTAACAATATATATGTGCATCAAAGAATTCGTGAAAGTTTACAATAAATCATGGGAAATGAACTACGTATACAAGCACGTGAAACAACGATACTTATTGCATTGATAGTATTTGCTTGTTGTAAAAACATGTAATCCTATGCGGTTTCACTTATCAAGCCTTTTAAACACACTCCTGTGCTAAATTAAGCAAATTAAAGCGTAATGATCAATGAAATCACACTGAACAAGATTTGAATACACTATGAAAACCGAACCAAATCGTATAAGGAGACCACATAAATCAACCTTTAACCGATCAACTTCTGCCAAACTCATACAAAGCACTCAACCACCATTTTTAAACACTCTTGCATTTAAAATGCACATGAATGAATCAAAATGACAATTATCGGTCCACATAATCATTTATTATGCACTAGTGGAACATTAGCAATTACAAAGTACCGAAAACTACTCTTATTCGCTCAATATGAACCAATAATCAAGTCACAGTCGTTGATTGAACGTAATCAGACGTGTTAAAGATAAAACTCAATGTGTGATCAATGAATAAAACTCAAATCAAGGTAACACGACAAAGTGAATTAGATTTCCATGAATTTCCAACAAAATTATGTAATAATATATTTGTGCATCAAAGTATTCGCGAAAGTTTACAAAGAGTCATGGGAAATGAACTACGTATACAAGCTTATTAAATTTGTATTATTCTCGTATGAATAGTTTTTTCTTGTTGTAAAAACATGTAATCCTATACGATTTCACTTATGAAGCCTTCTAAACACACTCTTGTGCTAATTTAAGACAATCAAAGCGTAATGATCAATGAAATCACACTAAACAATAACAAAAGAAAAGTTTGAATGCACTATTAAAACCGAAACCAAAACTTATGAGGAGACCATATAAATCAACCTTTAACCGATCAACATCTACAAAACTCATACAAAGCACTCAACCACCATCTTTAAACACTCTTGCATTTTAAATGCACATGAATAAATCAAAATGTCAACTTTCGGTCAACATAATCATTTATTGTGCACCAGTGTAACATTAACCGTTGTAAAGTACCGAAAACTACTCTTATTCCCTCAATGTGAACCAATAATCAAGTCACAGTTGTCGATTGAACGTAATCAGACGTTAAGGATAAAACTCAATTTGTTATCAATGAATAAAAACTCAAATCAAGGTAACAGGACCAAGTGAATTAGATTTCCATGAATTTCCAACAAAATTATGTAACAATATATTTGTGCATCAAAGTATTCGCGAAAGTTTACAATAAATCATTGGAAATGATCTACGTATACAAACTCATTAAACAATAATAGTTATTGCATGGATAGTTTTTGCTTGTTGTAAAAACATGTAATCCTATGTGGTTTCACTTATCAAGCCTTCTAAATACACTCCTGTGCTAATTTAAGCAAATCAAAGTGTAATGATCAATGAAATCACACTGAACAATAACAAAAGGAAAGTTTGAATACACTATTTAAACCGAAACGAAAACGTATAAGGAGACCACATAAATCAACCTTTAACCGATCAACTTGTGACAACTCACTCGATTTCGTGATGCCAATGCAGTAAACTAGTGATGTAACACAACCATGTAATGCAATTTTCGGGACGAAAGTTCTTTCAACATGGGGATAATGTGGCATGTGGTAATTTTCCGTTACCAAACTCCGTTAGTTTCGTTAGGTCTTGCATACACGTGTCGTGAGCACACCCTAGTTGTCGTTGAACGTTGGTGACTTAATAACAATTATCTATGGTAAACAAATGATAACCTAAGTAATAATGTTGATTATTAGTTGTGGTTTTGTGGTTCATGCATTTTAAGTTATTGTTTGTGAATTTTACTTGATAACATGACAACGTGTAACTATGATCTCATATGTTTTGCTATTAGTTGAAAATGTTTATAATTATTATTGTTGATTAGTAATGTTTATATTTTGTAGTTAAAACCTTTTAAAAAGTGTTAAAAAGATTAGTTTTTATAAAATATAAACAAGGGGGTTTATTTTGTAATTGGATTGAAATTAAAAGTTACCATATTTAAACAAATTAAACCCAACCCTAGCCCCCAAACCCCCCCAATCGGCCGCAAGCAATCCCAAACCCCCTCCCTTTACGATTTTGATCAAGAAACACACACACACACATTCGATTCCCATCTAGTTCAAGTATCTCAAGGTGTTGGCAAGCATAATTCTTGATTTCTACACACTTAAAGGTTAGTTTTGATTAGTTTTTCATGATAAAAAGTGAAATTGATGATTGTTAGATGTTAATTTGATGTTGGTTAGATTGTATGAATGTTAGATTATGTTGATTATGCAAGAATTCCATGGTTTGATCACATTGTTCACACATTGCCTTAAGAGGAAACTTTTTATTCTTGGATTTCATGATTTGATGATTGTATGATGTTAGATACATTGCTTGGATGTTGGTTTACATGAATTGTGCAAGAAAAGTCATGAAGTCTAGTGTTTGTTCATACCTTACTATAAGTGGAAACTTTTATGCATGATGATTGGGAATTTTGATGAATTAGTGATGATTATCATGTTAGAATGAATGTTATGAACTTAATTAGGTATAAAGTTGATGAAATTATGAAGGAATTGGATGTTGGTTTGCTTTTGGGTGTTACCTTCCCAAAAGGGAAACTTTATTTTTGAAGATCATTGGATATGATGATGTGAGCATGTTTATGGAGTTAGGATCATGTTAGAATGCCTATGGATGATGTCTAATATGGTGGAATGTGTTACTTGGGTTGTATGGATGCTTGATTGATCATTTAAAGAATGTAGGTTCTTGGTGATTATACATGATGATGAATTATGGTTAGTGATTAGGAAATCATGTTTGGGATTGGAATTGATCATTATTGTGTATGTTAGTTGGAATGAATCTTGTTGATTTATGTGATTATGATTGTCATACACGCGTGTGAATCTGAGGCCCCTACTTAGTAGGATTGGCAGGGTTTAGGATGTGAAGTCGTGAGTGGCTTCACATGGCATGTTGTGCATGAATAGACCTCATGAATAAATTATTAGTTATGACATATTTATAATTGTGTTGAGCATGTAAATTGTTTGAGATTCGCATGAGTTGTATGATGATCTAGGTTGAACTTGGGTGATGATGTGATATACGTGAATAGTTTGTTTGATAACCGTGTATGATAAATTGAAACGCTTGATTAAATGATATCTCAATTAATATGTCACCAACGGGTCAAACGGGTCAACTAGGTTAAATGAGTCTGGTTTTCCAAAGCCTTGGGTCAATGTGTTTATTGAGCACCTAGGGTTGTTAAGTTTTCTGTGCACACGTACTTATGTACTTGCGTGTTCTACGTAACCTTTGAAGGGTTGTCTTTCCATTCATCATCAGTTCTCTCTTATCATTGTCCTTGCACATCAGGTGAGTTCATGCCCCACTATTTTATAAACTCTCTTCTGGGGGAGGTAGCATATTTGTTCGCAAACATTATATTATTATTATAAGTTGTGTATGTTTTAACATAGTGCAAAATACCTTGAAAGTCCTCACACTTTCGGATCGTTAATAATGGTAACTAGCGGGAAATCTTGGGTAGTACTACTGGGTTTGACAAGCCCCACCTGTGCGACTCGAGGTCAAACGGGTGCAATATTGTCCTAAACACAAACATCGTTACGACCTGGTAAGTCGTGACGGGAGGCAACAAACGCAACACAGTCAGCTTCGGTCGCGAAATCACTATTGTTATTACTTGTGAATATAGACTAGCTATCTATTTCAATGCACTTTTTATGTTATACAAATTATTACTGTTTATGTTAAACGCAAACTCTTGAACTCACCAACCATTGTCTTGACCCTTTTTAGTATGCTATTCTCAGGTCGTTAACTCAGGTTGCCATTAGGAGCACATCACGGGTCCAGCATGCATTCTAAGACTTCGTCTTAAGTCATAACACTTGGATTTTATTTATGAGATTTAAATAATGGGTTGGCGCGTGTTTTGCCAAATTTTGCATTTATATACTTTGGGTTTGTCTTATTTACAAAACGCTTCCGCATAGTTTTAAAGTTTGAACTTTGATTGGTTTTATTTTAAATGTGGCATATAGTGTCGTTCTGAGTAACTAGTGACTGTGATCCTGGTTTGTTCACACGCCTCGCGGTAAAACTCCGCACGTGGATTTTGAGGGTGTGACGGATTGGTACCAGAGCCATTGGTTATAGGGAACTAGGATGCATACACACTAGTCTATAACCGCACACAGTTAGTTAGTTACTTGTTGCTTATCCTCTTACTGTATACTCATTGGCATACGCATCACGTGCTCTGCAGTATGGCATCTTCTTCACGGGCTTTAGGTAAAAGGCCTGCGCGATCTGATTCCCCTACTCATCATTCTGTACCTTAGTGGCCTCGACTTCCTTATCCTTCTGAGGAGATGGACTGGGATCAACCTTTTGCACTACCTGAACGCGATGCTCTGCGGGATTGGAGTTATTATCCTTCCTATGATAACCATATGCTTCATAGGGAACGTGTTCCTGAACTTCCGACTACTAGACCGAGGACTAGGTCTACATCTAAGATCTCGACACCTACTCTTCCTATGATACGATGCTCTAGTGAGCAGGTGATTGCGGCTTTAGTTGGTGCTCTAGACATAGAGAAACGACGCACTGATGAGTTGAATGAGACAGCTGGAGTCTTACAACGTGAGTTGCGTGAGACTAAGATGATGATGGTGGAGTTGAAGGAGTTGCAATCCGAGTGTTATAACCAACAGTGTTACTTAGCTGATAGAGTGGCTCAGGTTGTTCATCGTTTGGATGCTAGAGATAACACAATCCACAACTATGGGGTAAGACTCGGTGATCTAGAATGCCCAGGTGCAAATGCTGGGCCAAGCCATGGCTAATGCATTGTCGTGGGGTGAGTTGAAGGCAATGATGATGGAGGAATATTGTCCTCATGATGATGTCCAGAAATTAGAGGCTGAGTTCTAGCAGATAAAGATGGAGGGATCTGAGATTGAGGCCTACACCACAAGGTCTCATGAGTTGGCAACTCTATGCCTTGGAATGATTAACCCGCCCATCAAAAGAATTGAGCTCTATCTGCGTGGTCTGGTGCCTGAAATACAGAGCATGGTGACTGCTTCAAACCCCACTACCATTCAACAGGCTACCCAGTTAGCTCACAAGCTGACGGATCAGGCTGTGGAACAAGGCAAGCTACCCAAACGGGGCGCAGTGGCAAGCGTGCCCGACAGCAAGCGTAAGTGGGATAGCTCTGGCAACAAGAGCTCATCGTCAAACAGTTAGCCCCAGCAGCATCAGCAACAGCAGCAGCAAAGGAAGTTTGACAACAATAGCAGCTTTAATCAGTCATCTTCCTCTTCATCTCAAGGACAAGGTGGATACATGGGTAAGTATCCAAAATACAACTGATGCAACTACTACCACACTGGCAGGTGTGATAATTTTGGATGCCAGCGTTGTGGGAAAATTGGACACGTGGCAAAGGACTGCCGTGGTGAGTTGGTGAGGAAGCCTCAACAGCCTCAAGAAACACCAAAAGGCTGTTTTGAGTGTGACAAAGAAGGGCATTACAAGCGAAATTGTCCTCAACTAAGGAAGAATGGAAATGGAACAACAATAACAACAACAATGGTGGCAACGGTGACAACAATGGTGGTAATAATGGAGGAGCTAAAGGGAGAGCCTTTGTCATGGTTCAGGTAAGGCTCTAAACGATCCTACTACTGTTACTGGTAAATTTCCTGTTAATGGTTGTTTTGCTTCTGTATTGTTTGATATTGGAGCCGATAGGAGTTTTATTTCTACTAAATTCTGTAGCCTCCTAAGTGATATGCCTTCTGCGTTGGACTCTAAGTATACCGTAGAATTAGCTGATGGTAAGCAAATCTCCGTTACACATATCCTAAAAGGTTGTAAAACAGAACTCGCTGGTCATACCTTTGATATCGATCTCATGCCTATTACACTTGGGAGTTTTAACGTGGTCGTGGGTATGGATTGGCTGTCTGAGAAGCAGGCAGAAGTCATATGCCATGAGAAGGTCATTCGCATTCCTCTCAAGGAGGGAGAGATTCTCTCAGTTAAGGGCGAGAAGAGCGGTGCTGTGATAGGCATCATATCCTTTATGAAAGCGCAAAAGTGGCTACGCAAGGGTCACTTAGCCATATTAGCTCTTGTGATCGATAAACAACAAGAAGAGAAGAAGATAGAGAATATCTCGGTAGTTCGCGACTTTCCAGAGGTGTTTCCAGAGGATCTGCCTGGACTACCACCTCATCGTCAGATTGAATTTCAGATCGATTTGACTCCTGAAGCAGCTCCAATTGCGAGAGCACCTTATTGGTTAGCACCAAACGAACTGCAAGAATTATCTACACAACTTCAAGAGCTATTGGATAAAGGATTTATTCGACCGAGCTCATCACCATGGGGAGCACGTGTGCTCTTTGTTAAAAAAAAAGATGGCACTTTCCGAATGTGCATCGACTACATAGAGTTGAACAAGGTCACAGTCAAGAACCGATACCCTTTGTCTCGTATTGATGACTTGTTTGATCAGCTTCAGGGATCAAGCTATTACTCAAAGATTGATTTGAGGTCCGGTTATCATCAACTGAGAGTTCGGGAGGAAGACATCTCTAAAACCGCATTCCGTACTCGTTATGGTCATTATGAATTCTTGGTCTTGCCATTTGGGTTGACTAATGCACCCACAGTGTTCATGGATCTCATGAATCGTATGTGCAAACCCTAAACCCTAAACCCTATGTTGATCAGTTTGATCTATTCTAAGACCAAAGAAGAGCACGAGGAGCACCTACGTTTGATCTTGGAACTAGTTAGGAAGGAACAGTTGTACGCCAAGTTTTCTAAGTGTGATTTCTGGATTCGTGAGGTGCAATTCTTGGGTCACATTATTAACGAGAAGGGAATACATGTGGATCCCACGAAGATTGAGACTATAAAGAACTGGTCGGTACCCAAGACGCCTAGTAAGATAAGGCAATTTCTTGGACTGGCAGGGTATTATCGACGTTTCATTGAGGGATTTTCAAAAATCGCTCAACCTCTCATAGCCTTGACCCATAAAAGGACAACGTATAAATGGGGTGAGAGTCAAGAAGCCGCTTTTCAGTTATTGAAACAGAAACTCTGTAGCGCGCCGATATTAGCATTACCAGAAAAAAGTGATGATTTTGTGGTTTACTATGATGCTTCTATCCAAGGACTTGGTTGTGTCCTGATGCAACGTGGCAAGGTAATAGCTTATGCCTCGAGACAACTGAAGGTGCATGAAAATAACTATACTACTCATGACTTGGAGTTAGGTGCAGTGATTTTTGCCATGAAGATCTGGAGACATTACTTGTACTGTACCAAATGCACTATTTACACCGATCACAAGAGTCTTCAGCATATCTTTTAGCAAAAAGAGCTAAACATGAGGCAGCGACGCTGGGTGGAATTGTTAAACGATTACGATTGTGCCATCAAATATCATCTAGGTAAGGCGAATGTAGTCGCTGATGCTTTGAGTAGGAAGGAGACCGCTAAGCCCCGGCGAGTGCGTGCTTTGCAGCATACTATTAGCACTCATTTGCCTGAACAAATCAAGGAAGCTCAGACGGAAGCTTTGAAAGCGGAAAACATTGCATCTGAATCCTTACGTGGGATGGACAAACAGTTGGAAGTCAAATCCGATGGAATCCGGTATTTCATGGATAGACTTTGGGTACCCATGTATGGAGATCTGAGAGACTTAGTCATGAGTAAAGCACATAAGTCTAAATATTCCATACACCCTGGTTCTAACAAAATGTATCATGACCTGAAAGCGCACTATTGGTGGCCTAATATGAAGGCAGACGTAGCAACGTATGTGAGCAAGTGTCTAACCTGTTCCAAGGTTAAAGTGGAATATCAGAAGCCATCTGGGTTATTGCAACAACCTGAGATTCCTTTGTGGAAGTGGGAACAGATCTCTATGGACTTTATTACTAAGTTACCCAGAACTCCTAGTAGTTGTGACACGATATGGGTGATCGTGGATCGACTGACTAAGTCAGCTCACTTCTTGGCTATCAAGGAGACTAACAAAATGGACAAGTTAACCAGAATTTACCTGAAGGAGGTAGTTTCGAGACATGGCGTGCCGATCTTGATTATTTCTGATCGTGATGCTCGTTTTACATCTCATTTCTGGCAGTCGTTACAAAAATCTTTGGGAACGCGGTTGGATATGAGTACTGCATATCACCCGCAGACTGATGGACAAAGCGAGCGTACTATTCAAACCTTGGAGGATATGTTACGTGCTTGCGTAATTGATTTTGGAAATAATTGGGAAGTTCATCTACCACTGGTCGAATTCTCGTATAACAATAGTTATCATACTAGTATTCAGGTAGCACCATTTGAGGCGTTGTATGGGCGAAAGTGTAGATCACCAGTTTGTTGGGCTGAAGTTGGTGAAAGTCAGCTGACTGGCCTTGAATTGATGCACGAGACTACCGAAAAGATTGTGCAAATACGGAACCGCATGGCTGCAGCGCGAGACAGACAAAAGAGCTATGCAGACAAGCGACGAAAACCTTTGGAGTTTCAGGTCGGTGACAAAGTGTTGTTGAAGGTCTCACCATGGAAAGGCGTCATTCGATTTGGCAAAAGAGGCAAGCTTAACCCGAGATACGTTGGACCATTTGAGATTCTTGAAAGAATAGGTCCAGTGGCGTATCGATTAGACCTGCCTGAGTCACTAAGTGGCGTTCACAACGTATTTCACATCTCAAATCTGAAAAAGTGCTTATCTGAGGAGACTTTGGTTGTACCACTCGAGGAAGTACAAGTGGATGAGCAATTATGCTTTGTTGAGGAGCCTGTTGAAGTAATGGACCGTGAGGTCAAAACTCTTAAGCAAAGCAAAATACCTATAGTCAAAGTTCGTTGGAACTCAAGACGTGGACAGGAATTCATGTGGAAACGCGAGGATCAGATGAAACTCAAGTATCCTCATCTGTTCGAAACGACTGTCGCAGCCGGGGAAGGTACTGATTAAATTTCGGGACGAAATTTCTTTCAACATGGGGATGATGTGACAACTCACTCGATTTCGTGATGCCAATGTAGTAAACCAGTGATGTAACACAACCATGTAACGCAATTTTCAGGACGAAAATTCTTTCAACATGGGGATAATGTGACATCTGGTAAGTTTCCGTTACCAAATTCCGTTAGTTCCGTTAGGTCTTGCATACACGTTTCGTGAGCACACACTAGTTGTCGTTGAACGTTGGTGACTTAATAACAATTATCTATGGTAAACAAATGATAACCTAAGTAATAATGTTGATTATTAGTTGTGGTTATATGGTTCATGCATTTTAAGTTATTGTTTGTGAATTTTACTTGATAACGTGACAACATGTAACTATGATCTCATATGTTTTGCTATTAGTTGAAAATGTTTATGATTTTTATTGTTGATTAGTAATGTTTATATTTTGTAGTTAAAACCTTTTAAAAAGTGTTAAAAAGATTAGTTTTTATAAAATATAAACAAGGGAGTTTATTTTGTAATTGGATTTAAATTAAAAGTTACCATATTTAAACAAATTAAACCCAACCCTAGCCCCCAAACCCCCCCAATCGGCCGCAAGCAATCCCAAACCCCCTCCCTTTGCGATTTTGATCAAGACACACACACACACACACATTCGATTCCCATCTAGTTCAAGTATCTCAAGGTGTTGGCAAGCATAATTCTTGATTTCTACACACTTAAAGGTTAGTTTTGATTAGTTTTTCATGATAAAAAGTGAAATTGATGATTGTTAGATGTTAATTTGATGTTGGTTATGAAGCCTTCTAAACACACTCCCGTGATAATCTAAGCCAATCAAAACGTAATGACCAATGAAATCACACTAAACAATAACAAAAGAAAAGTTTGAATGCACTATTAAAACCCAAAACAAAACATATAAGGAGACCACATAAATCAGCCTTTAACCGATCAACATCTACCAAACTCATACAAAGCACTCAACCACCATCTTTAAACACTCTTGCATTTAAAATGCACATGAATGAATCAAAATGACAACTCTTGGTCCACATAATCATTCATTGTGCACGAGTGGAACATTAACAGTTGTAAAGTATCAAAAACTACTCTTATTCGCTCAATATGAACCAATAATCAAGTCACACTAGTAGATTGAACGTAATCAGACGTGTTAAAGATAAAACTCAATGTGTGATTAATGAATAAAAACTCAAATCAAGGTAACACGACAAACTGAATTAGATTTCCATGAATTTCCAACAAAATTATGTAATAATATATTTGTGCATGAAAGTATTCATGAAAGTTTACAAAGAGTCATAGGAAATGAACTAAGTATACAAACTTATTAAACAAGGATTATTCTCTCATAGATAGTTTTTGCTTGTTGTAAAAACATGTAATCTTATGCGGTTTCACTTATGACGCCTCCTAAACACACTCTTGTGCTAATTTAAGCCAATCAAAGCGTAATGATCAATGAAATCACACTAAACAAAAACAAAAGGAAAGTTTCAATGCACTATTAAAATCGAAACCAAAACGTATAAGGAGACCACATAAATCAACCTTTAACCAATCAACTTCTACCAAACTCATACAGAACAATCAACTAGCATCTTTAAACACTCATGCATTTTAAATGCACATGAATGAATCAAAATGACAACTCTCGGTCCACATAATCATTTATTGTGCACCAGTGTAACATTAACCGTTGTAAAGTACCGAAAATTATTCTTATTCACTCAATATGAACCAATAATAAAGTCACAGTTCTCGATTGAACGTAATAAGACATTAAGGATAAAACTCAATTTGTGATCAATGAATAAAAACTCAAATCAAGGTAACAAGACCAAGTGAATTAGATTACCATAAATTTCCAACAAAATTATGTAACAACATATTTGTGCATCAAAATATTCGCGAAAGTTTACAAAGAGTCATAGGAAATGAACTACGTATACAAACTTATTAAACAAGGATTATTCTCGCATGGATAGTTTATGCTTGTTGTAAAAACATGTAATCATATGCGTTTTCACTTATGAAGCCTCCTAAACACACTCCTGTGCTAATTTAAGCCAATCAAAGCGTAATGATCAATGAAATCACACTAAACAAAAACAAAAGGAAAGTTTGAATGCACTATTAAAATCGAAACCAAAACGTATAAGGAGACCACATAAAATAACCTTTAACCGATCAAATTCTACCAAACTCATACAAAACACTCAACTACCATCTTTAAACACTCTTGCATTTTAAATGCACATGAATGAATCAAAATGACAACTTTCGGTCAACATAATCATTTATTGTGCACCAGTGTAACATCAACCGTTGTAAAGACCGAAAACTACTCTTCTTCACTCAATATGAACCAATAATCAAGTCACAGTTGTCGATTGAACGTAATCAGACGTTAAGGATAAAACTCGATTTATGATCAATGAATAAAAACTCAAATCAAGGTAGCAGGACCAAGTGAATTAGATTTCCTAAAATTTCCAACAAAATTATGTAACAATATATGTGTGCATCAAAGTACTCGCGAAAGTTTACAATAAATCATGGGAAATGAACTACGCATACAAACACATAAAACAACGATACTTATTGCATTGATAGATTTTGCTTGTTGTAAAAACATGTAATCCTATGCGGTTTCACTTATCAAGCCTTCTAAACACACTTCTATGCTAAATTATGCAAATCAAAGCGTGATGATCAATGAAATCACACTGAACAATAACAAAAGGAAAGTTTGAATACACTATTAAAACCGAACCAAAACGTATAAGGAGACCACATAAATCAACCTTTAACCGATCAACTTCTGCCAAACTCATACAAAGCGCTCAACCACCATCTTCAAACACTCTTGCATTTAAAATGCACATGAATGAGTCAAAACGACAACTCCCGGTCCACACAATCATTTATTATGCACCAGTGGAACATTAACAGTTGTAAAGTACCGAAACTACTCTTATTCGCTCAATATGAACCAATAATCAAGTCACAGTTGTCGATTGAACGTAATCAGACGTGTTAAAGATAAAACTCAATGTGTGATCAATGAATAAAAACTCAAATCAAGGTAACACGACAAAGTGAATTAGATTTCCATGAATTTCCAACAAAATTACGTAATAATATATCTGTGCATGAAAGTATTCGCGAAAGCTTACAAAGAGTCATGGGAAATCAACTACGTATACAAACTTATTAAACAAGGATTGTTCTTGCATGGTTAGTTTTTGCTTGTTGTAAAAGCATGTAATCCTATGCGGTTTCACTTATTAAGCCTTCTAAACACACTTCGGTGCTAATTTAAGCCAATCAAAGCGTAATGATCAATGAAATCACACTAAACAATAACAAATGGAAAGTTTGAATGCACTATTAAAATCGAAACCAAAATGTATAAGTAGACCACATAAATCAACATTTAATCGATCAACTTCTACCAAACTCATACAAAACACTCAACTACCATCTTTAAACACTCTTGCATTTTAAATGCACATGAATGAATCAAAATGATAGCACTCGGTCCACATAATCATTTATTGTGCACCAGCGTAACATGAACCGTTGTAAAGAACCTAAAACTACTCTTATTCACTCAATATAAACCAATAATCAAGTTATAGTTTTCAACTGAACGTAATCAGACGTTAAGGATAAAACTCAATTTGTGATCAATGAATAAAAACTCAAATCAATGTAACAGTACCAGGTGAATCAGATTTACAAAACTTTCCAACAAAATTATGTAACAATATATGTGTGCATCAAAGTATTCGCAAAAGTTTACAATAAGTCATGGGAAATGAACTACGTTTACAAACACATTAAACAACGATACTTATTGCATTGATAGTTTTTGCTTGTTGTAAAAACATGTAATCCTATGCGGTTTCACTTATTAAGCCTTCTAAACACACTCCTGTGCTAAATTAAGCAAATCAAAGAGTAATGATCAATGAAATCACACTGAACAATAACAAAAGGAAAGTTTGAATACACTATTAAAACCGAACCAAAACATATAAGGACACCACATAAATCAACCTTTAACCGATCAACTTCTGCCAAACTCATACAAAGCACTCAACCACCATCTTTAAACACTCTTGCATTTAAAATGCACATGAATGAATCAAAATGACAACTCTCGGTACACATAATCATTTATTATGCACCAGTGGAACATTAACAGTTGTAAAGTACCGAAACTACTCTTATTCGCTCAATATGAACCAATAATCAAGTCACAGTTGTCGATTGAACGTAATCAGACGTGTTAAAGATAAAACTCAATGTGTGATCAATGAATAAAAACTCAAATCAAGGTAACACGACAAAGTGAATTAGATTTCCATGAATTTCCAACAGAATTACGTAATAATATATTTGTGCATGAAAGTATTCGTGAAAGTTTACAAAGAGTCATGGGAAATGAACTACGTATACAAACTTATTAAACAAGGATTGTTCTTGCATGGTTAGTTTTTGCTTGTTGTAAAAGCATGTAATCCTATGCGGTTTCACTTATTAAGCCTTCTAAACACACTTCGGTGCTAATTTAAGCCAATCAAAGCGTAATGATCAATGAAATCACACTAAACAATAACAAATGGAAAGTTTGAATGCACTATTAAAATCGAAACCAAAATGTATAAGTAGACCACATAAATCAACATTTAATCGATCAACTTCTACCAAACTCATACAAAACACTCAACTACCATCTTTAAACACTCTTGCATTTTAAATGCACATGAATGAATCAAAATGATAGCACTCGGTCCACATAATCATTTATTGTGCACCAGCGTAACATGAACCGTTGTAAAGAACCTAAAACTACTCTTATTCACTCAATATAAACCAATAATCAAGTTATAGTTTTCAACTGAACGTAATCAGACGTTAAGGATAAAACTCAATTTGTGATCAATGAATAAAAACTCAAATCAATGTAACAGTACCAGGTGAATCAGATTTACAAAACTTTCCAACAAAATTATGTAACAATATATGTGTGCATCAAAGTATTCGCAAAAGTTTACAATAAGTCATGGGAAATGAACTACGTTTACAAACACATTAAACAACGATACTTATTGCATTGATAGTTTTTGCTTGTTGTAAAAACATGTAATCCTATGCGGTTTCACTTATCAAGCTTTCTAAACACACTCCTATGCTAAATTAAGCAAATCAAAGCGTGATGATCAATGAAATCACACTGAACAATAACAAAAGGAAAGTTTGAATACACTATTAAAACCGAACCAAAACGTATAAGGAGACCACATAAATCAACCTTTAACCGATCAACTTCTGCCAAACTCATACAAAGCGCTCAACCACCATCTTTAAACACTCTTACATTTAAAATGCACATGAATGAGTCAAAATGACAACTCCCGGTCCACATAATCATTTATTATGCACCAGTGGAACATTAACAGTTGTAAAGTAGCGAAACTACTCTTATTCGCTCAATATGAACCAATAATCAAGTCACAGTTGTCGATTGAACGTAATCAGACGTGTTAAAGATAAAACTCAATGTGTGATCAATGAATAAAAACTCAAATCAAGGTAACACGACAAAGTGAATTAGATTTCCATGAATTTCCAACAAAATTACGTAATAATATATTTGTGCATGAAAGTATTCGCGAAAGCTTACAAAGAGTCATGGGAAATCAACTACGTATACAAACTTATTAAACAAGGATTGTTCTCGCATGGTTAGTTTTTGCTTGTTGTAAAAACATGTAATCATATGCGGTTTCACTTATTAAGCCTTCTAAACACACTTCGGTGTTAATTTAAGCCAATCAAATCGTAATGATCAATGAAATCACACTAAACAATAACAAATGGAAAGTTTGAATGCACTATTAAAATCGAAACCAAAACGCATAAGTAGACCACATAAATCAACATTTAATCGATCAACTTCTACCAAACTCATACAAAACACTCAACTGCCATCTTTAAACACTCTTGCATTTTAAATGCACATGAATGAATCAAAATGATAACTCTCGGTCCCCATAATCATTTATTGTGCACCAGCGTAACATGAACCGTTGTAAAGAACCTAAAACTACTCTTATTCACTCAATATAAACCAATAATCAAGTTATAGTTTTCGACTGAACGTAATCAGACGTTAAGGATAAAACTCAATTTGTGATCAATGAATAAAAACTCAAATCAATGTAACAGGACCAGGTGAATCAGATTTACGAAAATTTCCAACAAAATTATGTAACAATATATGTGTGCATCAAAGTATTCGCGAAAGTTTACAATAAATCATGGGAAATGAACTACGTTTACAAACACATTAAACAACGATACTTATTGCATTGATAGTTTTTGCTTGTTGTAAAAACACGTAATCCTATGCGGTTTCACTTATCAAGCCTTCTGAACACACTCCTGTGCTAAATTAAGCAAATCAAAGAGTAATGATCAATGAAATCACACTGAACAATAACAAAAGGAAAGTTTGAATACACTATTAAAACCGAACCAAAACATATAAGGACACCACATAAATCAACCTTTAACCGATCAACTTCTGCCAAACTCATACAAAGCACTCAACCACCATCTTTAAACACTCTTGCATTTAAAATGCACATGAATGAATCAAAATGACAACTCTCGGTACACATAATCATTTATTGTGCACCAGTGGAACATTAACAGTTGTAAAGTACCGAAACTACTCTTATTCGCTCAATATGAACCAATAATCAAGTCACAGTTGTCGACTGAACGTAATCAGACGTGTTAAAGATAAAACTCAATGTGTGATCAATGAATAAAAACTCAAATCAAGGTAACACGACAAAGTGAATTAGATTTCCATGAATTTCCAACAGAATTACGTAATAATATATTTGTGCATGAAAGTATTCGTGAAAGTTTACAAAGTGTCATGGGAAATGAACTACGTATACAAACTTATTAAACAAGGATTGTTCTTGCATGGTTAGTTTTTGCTTGTTGTAAAAGCATGTAATCCTATGCGGTTTCACTTATTAAGACTTCTAAACACACTTCGGTGCTAATTTAAGCCAATCAAAGCGTAATGATCAATGAAATCACACTAAACAATAACAAATGGAAAGTTTGAATGCACTACTAAAATCGAAACCAAAACGTATAAGTAGACCACATAAATCAACATTTAATCGATCAACTTCTACCAAACTCATACAAAACACTCAACTACCATCTTTAAACACTCTTGCATTTTAAATGCACATAAATGAATCAAAATGATAACACTCGGTCCACATAATCATTTATTGTGCACCAGCGTAACATGAACCGTTGTAAAAAACCTAAAACTACTCTTATTCACTCAATATAAACCAATAATCAAGTTATAGTTTTCAACTGAACGTAATCAGACGTTAAGGATAAAACTCAATTTGTGATCAATGAATAAAAACTCAAATCAATGTAACAGTACCAGGTGAATCAGATTTACAAAAATTTCCAACAAAATTATGTAACAATATATGTGTGCATCAAAGTATTCGCGAAAGTTTACAATAAGTCATGGGAAATGAACTACGTTTACAAACACATTAAACAACGATACTTATTGCATTGATAGTTTTTGCTTGTTGTAAAAACATGTAATCCTATGCGGTTTCACTTATCAAGCTTTCTAAACACACTCCTATGCTAAATTAAGCAAATCAAAGCGTGATGATCAATGAAATCACACTGAACAATAACAAAAGGAAAGTTTGAATACACTATTAAAACCGAACCAAAACGTATAAGGAGACCACATAAAATCAACCTTTAACCGATCAACTTCTGCCAAACTCATACAAAGCGCTCAACCACCATCTTTAAACACTCTTACATTTAAAATGCACATGAATGAGTCAAAATGACAACTCCCGGTCCACATAATCATTTATTATGCACCAGTGGAACATTAACAGTTGTAAAGTACCGAAACTACTCTTATTCGCTCAATATGAACCAATAATCAAGTCACAGTTGTCGATTGAACGTAATCAGACGTGTTAAAGATAAAACTCAATGTGTGATCAATGAATAAAAACTCAAATCAAGGTAACACGACAAAGTGAATTAGATTTCCATGAATTTCCAACAAAATTACGTAATAATATATTTGTGCATGAAAGTATTCGCGAAAGCTTACAAAGAGTCATGGGAAATCAACTACGTATACAAACTTATTAAACAAGGATTGTTCTCGCATGGTTAGTTTTTGCTTGTTGTAAAAACATGTAATCCTATGCGGTTTCACTTATTAAGACTTCTAAACACACTTCGGTGTTAATTTAAGCCAATCAAATCGTAATGATCAATGAAATCACACTAAACAATAACAAATGGAAAGTTTGAATGCACTATTAAAATCAAAACCAAAACGCATAAGTAGACCACATAAATCAACATTTAATCGATCAACTTCTACCAAACTCATACAAAACACTCAACTGCCATCTTTAAACACTCTTGCATTTTAAATGCACATGAATGAATCAAAATGATAACTCTCGGTCCCCATAATCATTTATTGTGCACCAGCGTAACATGAACCGTTGTAAAGAACCTAAAACTACTCTTATTCACTCAATATAAACCAATAATCAAGTCATAGTTTTCGACTGAACGTAATCAGACGTTAAGGATAAAACTCAATTTGTGATCAATGAATAAAAACTCAAATCAATGTAACAGTACTAGGTGAATCAGATTTACAAAAATTTCCAACAAAATTATGTAACAATATATGTGTGCATCAAAGTATTCGCGAAAGTTTACAATAAGTCATGAGAAATGAACTACGTTTACAAACACATTAAACAACGATACTTATTGCATTGATAGTTTTTGCTTGTTGTAAAAACATGTAATCCTATGCGGTTTCACTTATCAAGCTTTCTAAACACACTCCTATGCTAAATTAAGCAAATCAAAGCGTAATGATCAATGAAATCACACTGAACAATAACAAAAGGAAGGTTTGAATACACTATTAAAACCGAACCAAAACATATAAGGAGACCACAAAAATCAACCTTTAACCGATCAACTTCTGCCAAACTCATACAAAGCACTCAACCACCATCTTTAAACACTCTTGCATTTAAAATGCACATTAATTAATCAAAATAACAACTCTCGGTCCACATAATCATTTATTGTGCACTAGTGGAACATTAACAGTTGTAAATTACCGAAACTACTCTTATTCGCTCAATATGAACCAATAATCAAGTCATAGTTGTCGATTGAACGTAATCAGACGTTTTAAAGATAAAACTCAATGTGTGATCAATGAATAAAAACTCAAATCAAGGTAACACGACAAAGTGAATTAGATTTCCATGAATTTCCAACAAAAGTACGTAATAATATACTTGTGCATGAAAGTATTCGCGAAAGTTTTCAAAGAGTCATGGGAAATGAACTACGTATACAAACTTATTAAACAAGGATTGTTCTCGCATGGTTAGTTTTTGCTTGTTGTAAAAACATGTAATCCTATGCGGTTTCACTTATTAAGCCTTCTAAACACACTTCGGTGCTAATTTAAGCCAATCAAAGCGTAATGATCAATGAAATCACACTAAACAATAACAAATGGAAAGTTTGAATGCACTACTAAAATCGAAACCAAAACGTATAAGTAGACCACATAAATCAACATTTAATCGATCAACTTCTACCAAACTCATACAAAACACTCAACTACCATCTTTAAACACTCTTGCATTTTAAATGCACATGAATGAATCAAAATGATAACACTCGGTCCACATAATCATTTATTGTGCACCAGCGTAACATGAACCGTTGTAAAAAACCTAAAACTACTCTTATTCACTCAATATAAACCAATAATCAAGTTATAGTTTTCAACTGAACGTAATCTGACGTTAAGGATAAAACTCAATTTGTGATCAATGAATAAAAACTCAAATCAATGTAACAGGACCAGGTGAATCAGATTTACAAAAATTTCCAACAAAATTATGTAACAATATATGTGTGCATCAAAGTATTCGCGAAAGTTTACAATAAATCATGGGAAATGAACTACGTTTACAAACACATTAAACAAGGATACTTAATGCATTGATAGTTTTTGCTTGTTGTAAAAACATGTAATCCTATGCGGTTTCACTTATCAAGCCTTCTAAACACACTCCTGTGCTAAATTAAGCAAATCAAAGCGTAATGATCAATGAAATCACACTGAACAATAACAAAAGGAAAGTTTGAATACATTATTAAAACCAAACCAAAACATATAAGGAGACCACATAAATCAACCTTTAACCGATCAACTTCTGCCAAACTCATACAAAGCACTCAACCACCATGTTTAAACACTCTTGCATTTAAAATGCACATGAATGTATCAAAATAACAACTCTCGGTCCACATAATCATTTATTGTGCACCAGTGGAACATTAACAGTTGTAAAGTACCGAAACTACTCTTATTCGCTCAATATGAACCAATAATCAAGTCACAGTTGTCGATTGAACGTAATCAGACGTGTTAAAGATAAAAATCAATGTGTGATCAATGAATAAAAACTCAAATCAAGGTAACACGATAAAGTGAATTAGATTTCCATGAATTTCCAACAAAATTACGTAATAATATATTTGTGCATGAAAGTATTCGCGAAAGTTTTCAAAGAGTCATGGGAAATGAACTACGTATACAAACTTATTAAACAAGGATTGTTCTCGCATGGTTAGTTTTTGCTTGTTGTAAAAACATGTAATCCTATGCGGTTTCACTTATTAAGCCTTCTAAACACACTCCTATGCTAAATTAAGCAAATCAAAGCGTAATGATCAATGAAATCACACTGAACAATAACAAAAGGAAAGTTTGAATACACTATTAAAACCGAACCAAAACGTATAAGGAGACCACATAAATCAACCTTTAACCTATCAACATCTACCAAACTCATACAAAGCACTCAACCACCATCTTTAAACACTCTTGCATTTAAAATGCACATGAATGAATCAAAATGACAACTCCCGGTCCACATAATCATTTATTGTGCACCAATGGAACATTAACAGTTGTAAAGTGCCAAAAACTACTCTTATTCGCTCAATATGAACCAATAATCAAGTCATAGTTGTCGATTGAACATAATCAGACGTGTTAAAGATAAAACTTAATGTGTGATCAATGAATAAAAACTCAAATCAAGGTAACACGACAAAGTGAATTAGATTTCCATGAATTTCCAACAAAATTATGTAATAATATATTTGTGTATCAAAGTATTCGCAAAAGTTTACAAAGAGTCATGGGAAATGAACTACGTATACAAACTTATTAAACAAGGATTATTCTCGCATGGATAGTTTTTGCTTGTTGTAAAAACAGTAATCATATGTGGTTTTACTTATGAAGCCTTCTAAACACACTCCTGTGCTAATTTAAGCCAATCAAAGTATAATGATTAATGAAATCACACTAAATAATAACAAAAGGAAAGTTTGAATGCACTATTAAAATCAAAACCAAAACATATAAGGAGACCACATAAATCAACCTTTAACCGATCAACTTCAAACAAACTCATACAAAACACTCAACTAACATCTATAAACACTCTTGCATTTTAAATTTACATAAATGAATCAAAATGACAACTTTCGGTCAACATAATCATTTATTGTGCACCAGTGTAACATTAACTGTTTTAAGTACTGAAAACTACTCGTATTCCCACAATATGAACCAATAATCAAGTCACAGTTGTTGATTGAACGTAATAAGACGTTAAGTATAAAACTCAATTTGTGATTAATGAATAAAAACTCAAATCAAGGTAACACGACAAAGTGAATTAGATTTCCATGAATTTCCAACAAATTTATGTAATAATATATTTGTGCATCAAAGTATTCGCGAAAGTTTACAAAGAGTCATAGGAAATGAACTACGTATACAAACTTATTAAACAAGGATTATTCTCGCATGGATAGTTTTTGCTTGTTGTAAAAACATGTAATCATATGTGGTTTTACTTATGAAGCCTTCTAAACACACTCGTGTGCTAATTTAAGCCAACCAAAGCATAATGATCAATGAAATCACACTAAATAATAACAAAAGGAAAGTTTGAATGCACTATTAAAATCGAAACCAAAACATATAAGGAGACCACATAAATCAACCTTTAACCGATCAACTTCTAACAAACTCATACAAAACACTCAACTACCATCTTTAAACACTCTTTCATTTTAAATGCACATGAATGAATCAAAATGACAACTTTCGGTCAACATAATCATTTATTGTGCACCAGTGTAACATTAACCGTTGTAAAGTACCGAAAACTACTCGTATTCCCTCAATATGAACCATTAGTCAAGTCACAGTTGTCGATTGAACGTAATAAGACGTTAACGATAACACTCAATTTGTGATCAATGAATAAAAACTCAAATCAAGGTAACAAGACCTAGTGAATTAGATTTCCATAAATTTCCAACAAAATTATGTAACAACATATTTATGCATCAAAGTATTCGCGAAAGTTTACAAAGAGTCATAGGAAATGAACTACGTATACAAACTTATTAAACAAGGATTATTCTAGCATGGATAGTTTTTGCTTGTTGTAAAAACATGTAATCCTATGCGGTTTCACTTATCAACCCTTCTAAACACACTCCTGTGCTAAATTAAGCAAATCAAAGCATAATGATCAATGAAATCACACTGAACAATAACAAAAGGAAAGTTTGAATACACTATTGAAACCAAACCAAAACGTATAAGGAGACCACATAAATCAACCTTTAACCTATCAACATCTACCAAACTCATTCAAAGCACTCAACCACCATCTTTAAACACTCTTGCATTTAAAATGCACATGAATGAATCAAAATGACAACTATCGGTCCACATAATCATTTATTGTGCACCAGTGGAACATTAACTATTGTAAAGTACCGAAAACTACTCTTATTCGCTCAATATGAACCAATAATCAAATCACAGTAGTCGATTGAACATAATCAGACGTGTTAAAGATAAAACTCAATGTGTGATTAATGAATAAAAACTCAAATCAAGGTGACACGACAAAGTGAATTAGATTTCCATGAATTTCCAACAAAATTATGTAATAATATATTTGTGCATCAAAGTATTAGCGAAAGTTTACAAAGAGTCATAGGAAATGAACTACGTATACAAACTTATTAAACAAGGATTATTCTCGCATGGATAGTTTTTGCTTGTTGTAAAAACACGCAATCATATGTGGTTTTACTTATGAAGCCTTCTGAACACACTCCTGTGGTAATTTAAGCCAACCAAAGCATAATGATCAATGAAATCACACTAAATAATAACAAAAGGAAAGTTTGAATGCACTATTAAAATCGAAACCAAAACGTATAAGGAGACCACATAAATCAACCTTTAACCGATCAACTTCTAACAAACTCATACAAAACACTCAACTACCATCTTTAAACACTCTTGCATTTTAAATGCACATGAATGAATCAAAATGACAACTTTCGGTCAACATAATCATTTATTGTGCACGAGTGTAAGATTAACCGTTGTAGAGTACCGAAAACTTCTCGTATTCCCTCAATATGAACCAATAATCAAGTCATAGTTATCGATTGAACGTAATAAGACGTTAAGGATAAAACTCAATTTGTGATCAATGAATAAAAACTCAAATCAAGGTAACAAGACCAAGTGAATTAGAATTCCATAAATTTCCAACAAAATAATGTAACAACATATTTGTGCATCAAAGTATTCACGAAAGTTTACAAAGAGTCATAGGAAATGAACTACGTATACAAACTTATTAAACATGGATTATTCTCGCATGGATAGTTTTTGCTTGTTGTAAAAATATGTATTCATATGCGGTTTCACTTATGAAGCCTCCTAAACACACTCCTATGCTAATTTAAGCCAATCAAAGCGTAATGATCAATGAAAACACACTAAACAAAAACAAAAGAAAAGTTTGAATGCACTATTAAAATCCAAACAAAAACGTATAAGGAGACCACATAAATCGACCTTTAACCGATCAACTTCTACCAAACTCATACAAAACACTCAACTACCATCTTTAAACACTCTTGCATTTTAAATGCACATGAATGAATCAAAATGACAACTTTCGGTCAACATAATCATTTATTGTGCACTAGTGTAACATTAACCATTGTAAAGTACCGAAAACTGCTCTTATTCCCTCAATATGAACCAATAATCAAGTCACAGTTGTCGATTGAACGTAATTAGACGTTAAGGATAAAATTCAATTTGTGATTAATGAATAAAAACTCCAATCAAGGTAACACGACCAAGTAAATTAGATTTCAAAAAATTTCCAACAAAATTATGTAACAATATATGTGTGCATCAAAGTATTCGCGAAAGTTTAAAATAAATCATGGGAAATGAACTACGTATACAAATACATTAAACAATAATACTTATTGCATTGATAGTTTTTGCTTGTTGTAAAAACATGTAATCCTATGCTGTTTCACTTATCAAGCCTTCTAAACACACTCCTGTGCTAAATTAAGCAAATCAAAGCATAATGATCAATGAAATCACACTGAACAATAACAAAAGAAAGTTTGAATACACTATGAAAACCGAACCAAAACGTATAAGGAACCTTTAACCGATCAACTTCTAACAAACTCATACAAAACACTCAACTACCATCTTTAAACACTCTTGCATTTTAAATGCACATGAATGAATCAAAATGACAACTTTCGGTCAACATAATCATTTATTGTGCACCAGTGTAATATTAACCGTTGTAAAGTACCGAAAACTACTCGTATTCCCTCAATATGAACCAATAATCAAGTCACAGTTGTCGATTGAACGTAATAAGACGTTAAGGATAAAACTCAATTTGTGATCAATGAATAAAAACTAAAATCAAGGTAGCAAGACCAAGTGAATTAGATTTCCATAAATTTCCAACAAAATTATGTAACAACATATTTGTGCATCAAAGTATTCGCGAAAGTTTACAAAGAGTCATAGGAAATGAACTACGTATACAAACTTATTAAAAAGGATTATTCTCGCATGGATAGTTTTTGCTTGTTGTAAAAACATGTAATCATATGCGGTTTCACTTATGAAGCCTCCTAAACACACTCCTGTGCAAATTTAAGCCAATCAAAGCGTAATGATCAATGAAAACACACTAAACAAAAGCAAAAGAAAAGTTTGAATGCACTATTAAAATCGAAACAAAAAAGTATAAGGAGACCACATAAATCAACCTTTAACCGATCAACATACACCAAACTCATTCAAAGCACTCAACCACCATCTTTAAACACTCTTGCATTTAAAATGCACATGAATGAATCAAAATGACAACTATCGGTCCACATAATCATTTATTGTGCACGAGTGGAACATTAACTATTGTAAAGTACCGAAAACTACTCTTATTCGCTCAATATGAACCAATAATCAAATCACAGTAGTCGATTGAACATAATCAGACGTGATAAAGATAAAACTCAATGTGTGATTAATGAATAAAAACTCAAATCAAGGTGACACGACAAAGTGAATTAGATTTCCATGAATTTCCAACAAAATTATGTAATAATATATTTGTGCATCAAAGTATTAGCGAAAGTTTACAAAGAGTCATAGGAAATGAACTACGTATACAAACTTATTAAACAAGGATTATTCTCGCATGGATAGTTTTTGCTTGTTGTAAAAACACGCAATCATATGTGGTTTTACTTATGAAGCCTTCTGAACACACTCCTGTGCTAATTTAAGCCAACCAAAGCATAATGATCAATGAAATCACACTAAATAATAACAAAAGGAAAGTTTGAATGCACTATTAAAATCGAAACCAAAACGTATAAGGAGACCACATAAATCAACCTTTAACCGATCAACTTCTAACAAACTCATACAAAACATTCAACTACCATCTTTAAACACTCTTGCATTTTAAATGCACATGAATGAATCAAAATGACAACTTTCGATCAACATAATCATTTATTGTGCACCAGTGTAACAATAACCGTTGTAAAGTTCCGAAATCTACTCGTATTCCCTCAATATGAACCAATAATCAAGTCATAGTTGTCAATTGACCGTAATAAGATGTTAAGGATAAAACTCAATTTGTGATCAATGAATAAAAACTCAAATCAAGGTAACAAGACAAAGTGAATTAGATTTCCATAAATTTCCAACAAAATTATGTAACAACATATTTGTGCATCAAAGTATTCACGAAAGTTTACAAAGAGTCATAGGAAATGAACTACGTATACAAACTTATTAAACAAGGATTATTCTCGTACGGATAGTTTTTGCTTGTTGTAAAAATATGTAATCATATGCGGTTTCTCTTATGAAGCCTTCTAAACACACTCCTGTGCTAATTTAAGCTAATCAAAGCGTAATGATCAATGAAAACACATTAAATAAAAACAAAAGAAAAGTTTGAATGCACTATTAAAATAGAAACAAAAACGTATAAGGAGACCACATAAATCAACCTTTAACCGATCAACTTCTACCGGACTCATACAAAACATTCAACTACCATCTTTAAACACTCTTGCATTTTAAATGCACATGAATGAATCAAAATGACAACTTTCGGTCAACATAATCATTTATTGTGCACTAGTGTAACATTAACCGTTGTAAAGTACCGAAAACTACTCTTATTCCCTCAATATGAACCAATAACAAAGCCACATTTGTCGATTGAACGTAATTAGACGTTAAGGATAAAATTCAATTTGTGATTAATGAATAAAAACTCCAATCAAGGTAACAGGACCAAGTAAATTAGATTTTCAAAAATTTCCAACAAAATTATGTAACAATATATGCGTGCATCAAAGTATTCGCGAAAAGTTTAAAATAAATCATGAGAAATGAACTACGTATACAAACACATTAAACAACGATATTTATTGCATTGATAGTTTTTGCTTGTTGTAAAAACATGTAATCCTATGCGGTTTCACTTATCAAGCCTTCTAAACACACTTCTGTGCTAAATTAAGCAAATCAAAGCGTAATGATCAATGAAATCACACTGAACAAAAACAAAAGGAAGGTTTGAATACAATATTAAAACCGAAACCAAAACGTATAAGGAGACCACATAAATCAACCTTTAACCGATCAACTTCAGCCAAACTCATACAAAACACTCAACCACCATCTTTAAACACTTTTGCATTTAAAATGCACATGAATGAATCAAAATGACAACTCCCGGTCCACATAATCATTTATTGTGCACCAGTGGAACATTAACAGTTGTAAAGTACCGAAAACTACTCATATTCGCACAATATGAACCAATAATCAAGTCACAGTTGTCGATTGAACATAATCAGACGTGTTAAAGATAAAACTCAATGTGTGAGCAATGAATAAAAACTCAAATCAAGGTAACACAACAAAGTGAATTAGTTTTCCATGAATTTCCATGAAAATTATGTAATAATATATTTGTGCATCAAAGTATTCGCGAAAGTTTACAAAGAGTCATGGGAAATAAACTACGTATACAAACTTATTAAACAAGGATTATTCTCGTATGGATAGTTTTTGCTTGTTGTAATAACATGTAATCCTATGCGGTTTCACTTATGAAGCCTTCTAAACACACTCCTGTGCTAATTTAAGCCAATCAAAGCGTAATGAGCAATGAAATCACAGTAAACAATAACAAAAGGAAAGTTTGAATACAATATTAAAACCGAAACCAAAACATATAAGGAGAGCACATAAATCAACCTTTAACCGATCAACTTCTGCCAAACTCATACAAAACACTCAACCACCATCTTTAAACACTCTTGCATTTAAAATGCACATGAATGAATCAAAATGACAACTCCCGGTCCACATAATCATTTATTGTGCACCAATGGAACATTAACAGTTGTAAAGTACCGAAAACTACTCTTATTCGCACAATATGAACCAATAATCAAGTCACAGTTGTCGATTGAACATAATCAGACGTGTTAAAGATAAAACTCAATGTGTGATCAATGAATAAAAACTCAAACCAAGGTAACACGACAAAGTGAATTAGATTTCCATGAATTTCCAACAAAATTATGTAATAATATATTTGTGCATCAAAGTATTCGCGAAAGTTTACAAAGAGTCATGGGAAATGAACTACGTATACAAACTTATTAAACAAGGATTATTCTCTTATGGATAGTTTTTGCTTGTTATAAAAACATGTAATCCTATGCGGTTTCACTTATGAAGCCTTCTAAACACACTCCTGTGCTAATTTAAGCCAATCAAAGTGTAATGAGCAATGAAATCACACTAAACAATAACAAAAGAAATGTTTGAATGCATTATTAAAACCCAAACCAAAACCAAAACGTATAAGGAGACCACATATATCAACTTTTAACCGATCAACATCTTCCAAACTCATACAAAGCACTCAACCACTATCTTTAAACACTCTTGCATTTAAAATGCACATGAATGAATCAAAATGACAACTCTCGGTCCACATAATCATTCATTGTACACCAGTGGAACATTAACAGTTGTAAAGTACCGAAAACTACTCTTATTCGCTCAATATGAACCAATAATCAAGTTACAGTAGTCGATTGAACGTAATCAGACGTGTTAAAGATAAAAATCAATGTGTGATTAATGAATAAAAACTCAAATCAAGGTAACACGACAAAGTGAATTAGATTTTCATGAATTTCCAACAAAATTATGTAATAATATATTTGTACATCAAAGTATTCGCGAAAGTTTACAAAGAGTCATGGGAAATTAACTACTTATACAAACTTATTAAACAAGGATTATTCTCGCATGGATAGTTTTTGCTTGTTGTAAAATAATGTAATAATATGTGGTTTCACTTATGAAAACTTCTAAACACACTCCTGTGCTAATATAAGCCAATCAAAGCGTAATGATCAATGGAATCACACTAAACAATAACAAAAGGAAAGTTTGAATACACTATTAAATCCGAACCAAAACGTATAAGGAGACCACGTAAATCAACCTTTAACCGATCAACTTCTAACAAACTCATACAAAACACTCAACTACCATCTTTAAACACTCTTGCATTTTAAATGCACATGAATGAATCAAAATGACAACTTTCGGTCAACATAATCATTTATTGTGCACTAGTGTAACATTAACCGTTGTAAAGTACCGAAAACTACTCTTATTCCCTCAATATAAACCAATAATAAAGCCACATTTGTCGATTGAACGTAATTAGACGTTAAGGATAAAATTCAATTTGTGATTAATGAATAAAAACTCCAATCAAGGTAACAGGACCAAGTAAATTAGATTTTCAAAAATTTCCAACAAAATTATGTAACAATATATGCGTGCATCAAAGTATTCGCGAAAAGTTTAAAATAAATCATGAGAAATGAACTACGTATACAAACACATTAAACAACGATATTTATTGCATTGATAGTTTTTGCTTGTTGTAAAAACATGTAATCCTATGCGGTTTCACTTATCAAGCCTTCTAAACACACTTCTGTGCTAAATTAAGCAAATCAAAGCGTAATGATCAATGAAATCACACTGAACAATAACAAAAGGAAGGTTTGAATACAATATTAAAACCGAAACCAAAACGTATAAGGAGACCACATAAATCAACCTTTAACCGATCAACTTCAGCCAAACTCATACAAAACACTCAACCACCATCTTTAAACACTTTTGCATTTAAAATGCACATGAATGAATCAAAATGACAACTCCCGGTCCACATAATCATTTATTGTGCACCAGTGGAACATTAACAGTTGTAAAGTACCGAAAACTACTCATATTCGCACAATATGAACCAATAATCAAGTCACAGTTGTCGATTGAACATAATCAGACGTGTTAAAGATAAAACTCAATGTGTGAGCAATGAATAAAAACTCAAATCAAGGTAACACAACAAAGTGAATTAGTTTTCCATGAATTTCCATGAAAATTATGTAATAATATATTTGTGCATCAAAGTATTCGCGAAAGTTTACAAAGAGTCATGGGAAATAAACTACGTATACAAACTTATTAAACAAGGATTATTCTCGTATGGATAGTTTTTGCTTGTTGTAATAACATGTAATCCTATGCGGTTTCACTTATGAAGCCTTCTAAACACACTCCTGTGCTAATTTAAGCCAATCAAAGCGTAATGAGCAATGAAATCACAGTAAACAATAACAAAAGGAAAGTTTGAATACAATATTAAAACCGAAACCAAAACGTATAAGGAGAGCACATAAATCAACCTTTAACCGATCAACTTCTGCCAAACTCATACAAAACACTCAACCACCATCTTTAAACACTCTTGCATTTAAAATGCACATGAATGAATCAAAATGACAACTCCCGGTCCACATAATCATTTATTGTGCACCAGTGGAACATTAACAGTTGTAAAGTACCGAAAACTACTCTTATTCGCACAATATGAACCAATAATCAAGTCACAGTTGTCGATTGAACATAATCAGACGTGTTAAAGATAAAACTCAATGTGTGATCAATGAATAAAAACTCAAACCAAGGTAACACGACAAAGTGAATTAGATTTCCATGAATTTCCAACAAAATTATGTAATAATATATTTGTGCATCAAAGTATTCGCGAAAGTTTACAAAGAGTCATGGGAAATGAACTACGTATACAAACTTATTAAACAAGGATTATTCTCTTATGGATAGTTTTTGCTTGTTATAAAAACATGTAATCCTATGCGGTTTCACTTATGAAGCCTTCTAAACACACTCCTGTGCTAATTTAAGCCAATCAAAGTGTAATGAGCAATGAAATCACACTAAACAATAACAAAAGAAATGTTTGAATGCATTATTAAAACCCAAACCAAAACCAAAACGTATAAGGAGACCACATATATCAACTTTTAACCGATCAACATCTTCCAAACTCATACAAAGCACTCAACCACCATTTTTAAACACTCTTGCATTTTAAATGCACAAGAATAAATCAAAATGACAACTTTCGGTCAACATAATCATTTATTGTGCACCAGTGTAACATTAACCATTGTAAAGACCGAAAACTACTCTTATTCACTCAATATGAACTAATAATGAAGTCACAGTTGTCGATTGAACGTAATCAGACGTTAAGGATAAAACTCAATTTATGATCAATGAATAAAAACTCAAAGCAAGGTAACAGGACAAATTGAATTAGATTTCCGTAAATTTCCAACAAAATTATGTAACAATATATGTGTGGATCAAAGTATTCGGGAAAGTTTACAATAAATCATGGGAAATGAACTATGTATACAAACACATTAAACAATGATACTTATTGCATTGATAGTTTTTGCTTGTTGTAAAAACATGTAATCCTATGCAGTTTCACTTATCATGCCTTCAAAACACACTCCTGTGCTAAATTAAGCAAATCAAAGCGTAATGATCAACGAAATCACACTGAACAATAACAAAAGGAAAGTTTGAATACACTATTAAATCCGAACCAAAACGTATAAGGAGACCACATAAATCAACCTTTAACCGATCAACTTCTGCCAAACTCATACAAAGCACTCAACCACCATCTTTAAACACCCTTGCATTTAAAATGCACATGAATGAATCAAAATGACAACTCTCGGTCCACATAATCATTTATTATACACCAGTGGAACATTAACAGTTGTAAAGTACCGAAAACTACTCTTAGTCGCTCAATATGAACCAATAATCAAGTCACAGTTGTCGATTGAATGTAATCAGACATGTTAAAGATAAAACTCATTGTGTGGTCAATCAATAAAAACTCAAATAAAGGTAACACGATAAATGGAATTAGATTTCCATGAATTTCAAACAAAATTATGTAATAATATATTTGTGCATCAAAGTAATCGCGAAAGTTTACAAAGACTCATAGGAAATGAACTACGTATACAAACTTATTAAACAAGGATTATTCTCTCATGGATAGTTTTTGTTTGTTGTAAAAACATGTAATCATATGTGGTTTCACTTATGAAGCCTTCTAAACACACTCCTGTGCTAATTTAAGCCAATCAAAGCGTAATGATCAATAAAATCACACTAAACAATAACAAAAGGAAAGTTTGAATGCACTATTAAAATAGAAACCAAAACATATAAGGAGACCACATAAATCAACCTTTAACTGATCAACATCTCCCAAACTCATACAAAACACTCAACTAGCATCTTTATTCACTCTTGCATTTTAAATGCACATGAATGAATCAAAATGACAACTCTCGGTCCACATAATCATTTATTATGCACCAGTGTAACATTAACCATTGAAAAGTACTGAAAACTACTCTTATTCCCTCAATATGAACCAATAATCAAGTCACAGTTGTCGATTGAACGTAATAAGACGTTAAGGATAAAACTCAATTTGTGATCAATGAATAAAAACTCAAATCAAGGTAACAAGACCAAGTGAATTAGATTTTCATAAATTTCCAACAAAATTATGTAACAACATATTTGTGCATTAAAGTATTCACGAAAGTTTACAATGAGTCATGGGAAATGAACTACGTATGCAAACTTATTAAACAAGGATTGTTCTCGCATGGTTAGTTTTTGTTTGTTGTAAAAACATGTAATCCTATGCGGTTTAACTTATTAAGCCTTCTAAACACACTTCTGTGCTAATTTAAGCCAATCAAAGCGTAATGATCAATGAAATCACACTAAACAATAAAAAAAGAAAGTTTGAATGCACTATTAAAACCGAAACCAAAACGTATAAGGAGACCACATAAGTCAACCTTTAACCGATCAACATCTACCAAACTCGTACAAAACACTCAACCACCATCTTTAAACACTCTTGCATTTAAAATGCACATGAATGAATCAAAATGACAACTCTCGGTCCACATAATCATTCATTGTGCACCTGTGGCACATTAACAGTTGTAAAGTACCGAAAACTACTCTTATTCGCTCAATATGAACCAATAATCAAGTCACAGTAGTCGATTGAACGTAATCAGACGTGTTAAAGATAAAACTCAATGTGTGATTAATGAATAAAAACTCAAATAAAGGTAACACGATAAATGGAATTAGATTTCCATGAATTTCCAACAAAATTATGTAATAATATATTTGTGCATCAAAGTAATCGCGAAAGTTTACAAAGAGTCATAGGAAATGAACTACGTATACAAACTTATTAAACAAGGATTATTCTCGCATGGATAGTTTTTGCTTGTTGTAAAAACATGTAATCCTATGCGGTTTCACTTATAAAGCTTTCTAAACACACTCCTGTGCTATTTTAAGCCAATCAAAGCGTAATGATCAATGAAATCACACTAAACAATAAAAAAAGGAAAGTTTGAATGCACTATTAACACCAAAACCAAAACATATAAGGAGACCACATAAATCAACCTTTAACAGATCAACATCTGCCAAACTCATACAAAGCACTCAACCACCATCTTTAAACACTCTTGCATTTAAAATGCACATGAATGAATCAAAATGACAACTATCGGTCCACATAATCATTTATTATGCACCAGTGGAACATTAACAGTTGTAAAGTACCAAAAATTACTCTTATTCGCTCAATATGAACCAATAATCAAGTCACAGTTGTCGATTGAACGTAATCAGACATGTTAAAGATAAAACTCAATGTGTGAACAATGAATAAAAACTCAAATCAAGGTAACACGACAAAGTGAATTAGATTTCCATGAATTTCCAACAAAATTATGTTATAATAAATTTGTGCGTCAAAGTATTCGCGAAAGTTTACAAAGAGTCATAGGAAATGAACTACGTATGCAAACTTATTAAACAAGGATTATTCTCGCATGGATAGTTTATGCTTATTGTAAAAACATGTAATCCTATGCGGTTTCACTTATGAAGCTTTCTAAACACACTCCTGTGCTAATTTAAGCCAATCAAAGCGTAATGATCAATGAAATCACACTAAACAATAAAAAAAGGAAAGTTTGAATGCACTATTAAAACCGAAACCAAAACGTATAAGGAGACCACATAAGTCAACCTTTAACCGATCAACATCTACCAAACTCGTACAAAACACTCAACCACCATCTTTAAACACTCTTGCATTTAAAATGCACATGAATGAATCAAAATGACAACTCCCGGTCCACATAATCATTTATTGTGCACCAGTGGAACATTAACAGTTGTAAAGTACCGAAAACTACTCTTATTCGCACAATATGAACCAATAATCAAGTCACAGTTGTCGATTGAACATAATCAGACGTGTTAAAGATAAAACTCAATGTGTGATCAATGAATAAAAACTCAAACCAAGGTAACACGACAAAGTGAATTAGATTTCCATGAATTTCCAACAAAATTATGTAATAATATATTTGTGCATCAAAGTATTCGCGAAAGTTTACAAAGAGTCATGGGAAATGAACTACGTATACAAACTTATTAAACAAGGATTATTCTCTTATGGATAGTTTTTGCTTGTTATAAAAACATGTAATCCTATGCGGTTTCACTTATGAAGCCTTCTAAACACACTCCTGTGCTAATTTAAGCCAATCAAAGTGTAATGAGCAATGAAATCACACTAAACAATAACAAAAGAAATGTTTGAATGCATTATTAAAACCCAAACCAAAACCAAAACGTATAAGGAGACCACATATATCAACTTTTAACCGATCAACATCTTCCAAACTCATACAAAGCACTCAACCACCATTTTTAAACACTCTTGCATTTTAAATGCACAAGAATAAATCAAAATGACAACTTTCGGTCAACATAATCATTTATTGTGCACCAGTGTAACATTAACCATTGTAAAGACCGAAAACTACTCTTATTCACTCAATATGAACTAATAATGAAGTCACAGTTGTCGATTGAACGTAATCAGACGTTAAGGATAAAACTCAATTTATGATCAATGAATAAAAACTCAAAGCAAGGTAACAGGACAAATTGAATTAGATTTCCGTAAATTTCCAACAAAATTATGTAACAATATATGTGTGGATCAAAGTATTCGGGAAAGTTTACAATAAATCATGGGAAATGAACTATGTATACAAACACATTAAACAATGATACTTATTGCATTGATAGTTTTTGCTTGTTGTAAAAACATGTAATCCTATGCAGTTTCACTTATCATGCCTTCAAAACACACTCCTGTGCTAATTAAGCAAATCAAAGCGTAATGATCAACGAAATCACACTGAACAATAACAAAAGGAAAGTTTGAATACACTATTAAATCCGAACCAAAACGTATAAGGAGACCACATAAATCAACCTTTAACCGATCAACTTCTGCCAAACTCATACAAAGCACTCAACCACCATCTTTAAACACCCTTGCATTTAAAATGCACATGAATGAATCAAAATGACAACTCTCGGTCCACATAATCATTTATTATACACCAGTGGAACATTAACAGTTGTAAAGTACCGAAAACTACTCTTAGTCGCTCAATATGAACCAATAATCAAGTCACAGTTGTCGATTGAACGTAATTAGACGTGTTAAAGATAAAACTCATTGTGTGGTCAATCAATAAAAACTCAAATAAAGGTAACACGATAAATGGAATTAGATTTCCATGAATTTCAAACAAAATTATGTAATAATATATTTGTGCATCAAAGTAATCGCGAAAGTTTACAAAGACTCATAGGAAATGAACTACGTATACAAACTTATTAAACAAGGATTATTCTCTCATGGATAGTTTTTGTTTGTTGTAAAAACATGTAATCATATGTGGTTTCACTTATGAAGCCTTCTAAACACACTCCTGTGCTAATTTAAGCCAATCAAAGCGTAATGATCAATAAAATCACACTAAACAATAACAAAAGGAAAGTTTGAATGCACTATTAAAATAGAAACCAAAACATATAAGGAGACCACATAAATCAACCTTTAACTGATCAACATCTCCCAAACTCATACAAAACACTCAACTAGCATCTTTATTCACTCTTGCATTTTAAATGCACATGAATGAATCAAAATGACAACTCTCGGTCCACATAATCATTTATTATGCACCAGTGTAACATTAACCATTGAAAAGTACTGAAAACTACTCTTATTCCCTCAATATGAACCAATAATCAAGTCACAGTTGTCGATTGAACGTAATAAGACGTTAAGGATAAAACTCAATTTGTGATCAATGAATAAAAACTCAAATCAAGTTAACAAGACCAAGTGAATTAGATTTCATAAATTTCCAACAAAATTATGTAACAACATATTTGTGCATTAAAGTATTCACGAAAGTTTACAATGAGTCATGGGAAATGAACTACGTATGCAAACTTATTAAACAAGGATTGTTCTCGCATGGTTAGTTTTTGTTTGTTGTAAAAACATGTAATCCTATGCGGTTTAACTTATTAAGCCTTCTAAACACACTTCTGTGCTAATTTAAGCCAATCAAAGCGTAATGATCAATGAAATCACACTAAACAATAAAAAAAAGAAAGTTTGAATGCACTATTAAAACCGAAACCAAAACGTATAAGGAGACCACATAAGTCAACCTTTAACCGATCAACATCTACCAAACTCGTACAAAACACTCAACCACCATCTTTAAACACTCTTGCATTTAAAATGCACATGAATGAATCAAAATGACAACTCTCGGTCCACATAATCATTCATTGTGCACCTGTGGCACATTAACAGTTGTAAAGTACCGAAAACTACTCTTATTCGCTCAATATGAACCAATAATCAAGTCACAGTAGTCAATTGAACGTAATCAGACGTGTTAAAGATAAAACTCAATGTGTGATTAATGAATAAAAACTCAAATAAAGGTAACACGATAAATGGAATTAGATTTCCATGAATTTCCAACAAAATTATGTAATAATATATTTGTGCATCAAAGTAATCGCGAAAGTTTACAAAGAGTCATAGGAAATGAACTACGTATACAAACTTATTAAACAAGGATTATTCTCGCATGGATAGTTTTTGCTTGTTGTAAAAACATGTAATCCTATGCGGTTTCACTTATAAAGCTTTCTAAACACACTCCTGTGCTATTTTAAGCCAATCAAAGCGTAATGATCAATGAAATCACACTAAACAATAAAAAAAGGAAAGTTTGAATGCACTATTAACACCAAAACCAAAACATATAAGGAGACCACATAAATCAACCTTTAACAGATCAACATCTGCCAAACTCATACAAAGCACTCAACCACCATCTTTAAACACTCTTGCATTTAAAATGCACATGAATGAATCAAAATGACAACTATCGGTCCACATAATCATTTATTATGCACCAGTGGAACATTAACAGTTGTAAAGTACCAAAAATTACTCTTATTCGCTCAATATGAACCAATAATCAAGTCACAGTTGTCGATTGAACGTAATCAGACATGTTAAAGATAAAACTCAATGTGTGAACAATGAATAAAAACTCAAATCAAGGTAACACGACAAAGTGAATTAGATTTCCATGAATTTCCAACAAAATTATGTTATAATAAATTTGTGCGTCAAAGTATTCGCGAAAGTTTACAAAGAGTCATAGGAAATGAACTACGTATGCAAACTTATTAAACAAGGATTATTCTCGCATGGATAGTTTATGCTTATTGTAAAAACATGTAATCCTATGCGGTTTCACTTATGAAGCTTTCTAAACACACTCCTGTGCTAATTTAAGCCAATCAAAGCGTAATGATCAATGAAATCACACTAAACAATAAAAAAAGGAAAGTTTGAATGCACTATTAAAACCGAAACCAAAACGTATAAGGAGACCACATAAATCAACTTTTAACTGATCAATATCTGCCAAACTCATACAAAGCACTCAAGCACCATCTTTAAACACTCTTGCATTTAAAATGCACATGAATGAATCAAAATGACAACTATCGGTCCACATAATCATTTATTATGCACCAGTGGAACATTAACAGTTGTAAAGTATCAAAAACTACTCTTATTCGCTCAATATTAACCAATAATCTAGTCACAGTTGTCGATTGAACGTAATCAGACGTGTTAAAGATAAAACTCAATTTGTGATCAATGAATAAAAATTCAAATCAAGGTAACAAGACCAAAGTGAATTAGATTTCCATAAATTTCCAACAAAATTATGTAACAACATATTTGTGCATCAAAGTATTCGCGAAAGTTTACAATGAGTCATGGGAAATCAACTAAGTATGCAAACTTATTAAACAAGGATTATACTCGCATGGATAGTTTATGCTTGTTGTAAAAACATGTAATCCTATGCGGTTTTACTTATGAAGCCTTCTAAACACACTCCTGTGCTAATTTAAGCCAATCAAAGCGTAATGTTCAATGAAATCACACTAAACAATAACAAAAGAAAAGTTTGAATGCACTATTAAAACTAAAACCAAAACGTATAAGGAGACCACATAAATCAACCTTTAACCGATCAACATCTTCCAAACTCATACAAAGCACTCAACCACCATCTTTAAACACTCTTGCATTTAAAATGTACATGAATGAATCAAAATGACAACTATCGGTCCACATAATCATTTATTATGCACCAGTGGAACATTAACAGTTGTAAAGTACCTAAAACTACTCTTATTCGCTCAATATGAACCAATAATCAAGTCACAGTTGTCGATTGAATGTAATCAGACATGTTAAAGATAAAACTCAATGTGTGATCAATGAATAAAAACTCAAATCAAGGTAACACGACAAAGTGAATTAGATTTCTATGAATTTCCAACAAAATTATGTAATAATATATTTGTGCATCAAAGTATTCACGAAAGTTTATAATGAGTCATGGGAAATGAACTACGTATACAAACTTATTAAACAAGGATTATTCAAGCATGGATAGTTTTTGCTTGTTGTAAAAATAAGTAATCCTATGCGGTTTCACTTATGAAGCTTTCTAAACACACTCCTGTGCTAATTTAAGCCAATCTAAGCGTAATGATCAATAAAATCACACTAAATAATAAAAAAAGAAAAGTTTGAATGCACTATTAAAACCGAAACCAAAACGTATAAGGAGACCACATAAATCAACCTTTAACCGATCAACATCTGCCAAACTCAAACAAAGCACTCAACCACCATCTTTAAACACTCTTGCATTTAAAATGCACATGAATGAATCAAAATGACAACTATCGGTCCACATAATCATTTATTGTGCACCAGTGGAACATTAACAGTTGTAAAGTACCGAAAACTACTCTTATTCACTCAATATAAACCAATAATCTAGTCATAGTTGTCGATTGAACGTAATCAGACGTGTTAAAGATAAAACTCAATTTGTGATCAATGAATAAAAACTCAAATTAATATAACAAGACCAAGTGAATTAGATTTCCATAAATTTCCAACAAAATTATGTAACAACATATTTGTGCATCAAAGTATTCGCGAAAGTTTACAATAAATCATGGTAAATGAACTACGTGTACAAACTCATTAAACAAAGATTGTTATTGCATTGATAGTTTTTGTTTGTTGTAAAAACATGTAATCCTATGCGGTTTCACTTATCAAGCCTTCTAAAGACACTCCTGTGCTAATTTAAGCAAATCAAAGCCTAATGATAAATGAAATCCACTAAACAATAACAAAAGGAAAGTTTGAATACACTATTAAAACCAAAACCAAAACGTATTAGGAGACCACATAAATCAACCTTTAACCGATCAACTTCTGCCAAACTCGTACAAAGCACTCAACCACCATCCTTAAACACTCTTGCATTTAAAATACACATGAATGAATCAAAATGACAACTATCGGTCCACATAATCATTCCTTGTGCACCAGTGGAACATTAATAGTTGTAAAGTACCGAAAACTACTCTTATTCGCTCAATATGAACCAATAATCAAGTCACAGTTGTCGATTGAACGTAATCAGACGTGTTAAAGATAAAACTCAATGTGTGAACAATGAATAGAAACTCAAATCAAGGTAACACGACAAAGTAAATTAGATTTCCATGAATTTCCAACAAAATTATTTAATAATATATTTGTGCATCAAAGTATTCGCGAAAGTTTACAAAGATTCATAGAAAATGAACTACGTATACAAACTTATTAAACAAGGATTATTCTCGCATGGATAGTTTATGCTTATTGTAAAAACATGTAATCCTATACGGTTTCACTTATGAAGCTTTCTAAACACACTCCTGTGCTAATTTAAGCCAATCAAAGCGTAATGATCAATGAAATCACACTAAATAATAAAAAAAGGAAAGTTTGAATGCACTATTAAAACCGAAACCAAAACGTATAAGGAGACCACATAAATCAACCTTTAACCGATCAACATCTGCCAAACTCAAACAAAGCACTCAACCACCATCTTTAAACACTCTTGCATTTAAAATGCACATGAATGAATCAAAATGACAACTATCGGTCCACATAATCACTCATTGTGCACCAGTGGAACATTAATAGTTGTAAAGTACCGAAAACTACTCTTATTCGCTCAATATGAACCAATAATCAAGTCACAGTTGTCGATTGAACGTAATTAGACGTGTTAAAGATAAAACTCAATGTGTGAACAATGAATAAAAACTCAAATCAAGGTAACACGACAAAGTAAATTAGATTTCCATGAATTTCCAACAAAATTATGTAATAATATATTTGTGCATCAAAGTATTCGCGAAAGTTTACAAAGAGTCATAGGAAATGAACTACGTATAAAAACTTAGTTAACAAGGATTATTCTCGCATGGATAGTTTATGCTTATTGTAAAAACATGTAATCTAATGCGGTTTCACTTATGAAGCCTTCTAAACACACTCCGGTGCTAATTTAAGCCAATTAAAGCATAATGACCCATGAAATCACACTAAACAATAACAAAAGAAAAGTTTGAATGCACTATTAAAACCGAAACCAAAACGTGTAAGGAGACCACATAAATCACCCTTTAACCGATCAACTTCTACCAAATTCATACAAAACACTCAACTAGCAATTTTATACACTCTTGCATTTTAAATGCACATGAATGAATCAAAATGACAACTCTCGGTCCACATAATCATTTATTATGCACCAGTGTAACATTAACCGTTGTAAAGTTCTGAAAACTACTCTTATTCCCTCAATATGAACCAATAATCAAGTCACAGTTGTCGATTGAACGTAATAAGACGTTAAGGGTAAAACTCAATTTGTGATCAATGAATAAAAACTCAAATCAAGGTAACAAGACCAAGTGAATTAGATTTCCATAAATTTCCAACAAAATTATGTAACAACATATTTGTGCGTGAAAGTATTCACGAAAGTTTACAATGAGTCATGGGAAATGAACTACGTATGCAAACTTATTAAACAAGGATTGTTCTCGCATGGTTAGTTTTTACTTGTTGTAAAAACATGTAATCCTATGCGGTTTCAATTATTAAGCCTTCTAAACACACTTCGGTGCTAATTTATGCCAATCAAAGCGTAATGATCAATGAAATCACACTGAACAATAACAAAAGGAAAGTTTGAATACACTATTAAAACCAAAACCAAAACGTATAAGGAGACCACATAAATCAACCTTTAACCGATCAACTTCTGTCAAATTCATACAAAGCACTCAACCACCATCTTTAAACACTCTTGCATTTAAAATGCACATGAATGAATCAAAATGACAACTCTCGGTCCACATAATCATTCATTGTGCACCAGTGGAACATTAACAGTTGTAAAGTACCGAAAACTACTCTTATTCGCTCAATATGAACCAATAATCAAGTCACAGTTGTCGATTGAACGTAATAAGACGTTAAGGATAAAACTCAATTTGTAATCAGTGAATAAAAACTAAAATCAAGATAACACGACAAAGTGAATTAGATTTCCATGAATTTCCAACAAAATTATCTAATAATATATTTGTGCATCAAAGTATTTCTGAAAGTTTTCAAAAAGTCATAGGAAATAAACTACGTATACAAACTTATTAAATAAGGATTATTCTCGCATGGATAGTTTATGCTTGTTGTAAAAACATGTAATCCTATGCGGTTTCACTTATGAAGCCTTCTAAACACACTCCTGTGCTAATTTAAGCCAATCAAAGCGTAAGGATCAATGAAATCACACTAAACAATAACAAAAGAAAAGTTTGAATGCACTATTAAAACTGAAACCAAAACGTATAAGGAGACCACATAAATCAACCTTTAACCGATCAATATCTGCCAAACTCATACAAAGCACTCAACCACCATCTTTAAACACTCTTGCATTTAAAATGCACATGAATGAATCAAAATGACAACTATCGGTCCACATAATCATTTATTATGCACCAGTGGAACATTAACAGTTGTAAAGTACCGAAAACTACTCTTATTCGCTCAATATGACCCAATAATCAAGTCACAGTTGTCGATTGAATGTAATCAGACATGTTAAAGATAAAACTCAATGTGTGATCAATGAATAAAAACTCAAATCTAGGTAACACGACAAAGTGAATTAGATTTCTATGAATTTCCAACAAAATTATGTAATAATATATTTGTGCATCAAAGTATTCACGAAAGTTTACAATGAGTCATGGGAAATGAACTACGTATACAAACTTATTAAACAAGGATTATTCTCGCATGGATAGTTTTTGCTTATTCTAAAAACAAGTAATCCTATGCGGTTTCACTTATGAAGCCTCCTAAACACACTCCTGTGCTAATTTAAGCCAATCAAAGCGTAATGATCAATGAAATCACAGTAAACAAAAACAATAGAAAAGTTTGAATGCACTATTAAAATGAAACCAAAACGTATAAGGAGACCACATAAATCAACCTTTAACCGATCAACTTCTACCAAACTCATACAAAACACTCAACTACCATCTTTAAACACTCTTGCATTTTAAATGAACATGAATGAATCAAAATGACAACTTTCGGTCAACATAATCATTTATTGTGCACCAGTGTAACATTGACCATTGTAAAGACCGAAAAGTACTCTTATTCACTCAATATGAACCAATAATCAAGTCACAGTTGTCGATTGAACGTAATCAGACGTGTTAAGGATAAAACTCAACGTGTGATCAATGAATAAAAACTCAAATCAAGGTAACTCGACAAAGTGAATTAGATTTCCATGAATTTCCAACAAAATTATGTAATAATATATTTGTGCATGAAAGTATTCGCGAAAGTTTACCAAGAGTCATGGGAAGCGAACTACGTATACAAACTTATTAAACAAGGATTATTCTCGTATGGATAGTTTTTACTTGTTATAAAAACATGTAATCCTATGCGGTTTCACTTATGAAGCCTTCTAAACACACTCCTATGCTAATTTAAGCCAATCAAAGCGTAATGACCAATGAAATCACACTAAACAATAACAAAAGGAAAGTTTGAATGCACTATTAAAACCGAAACCAAAACGTATAAGGAGACCACATAAATCAACCTTTAACCGATCAACATCTACCAAACTCATACAAAACACTCAACCACCATCTTTAAACACTCTTGCATTTAAAATGCACATGAAGGAATCAAAATGACAACTCTTGGTCCACATAATCATTCATTGTGCACCAGTGCAACATTAACAATTGTAAAGTACCAAAAACTACTCTTATTCGCTCAATATGAACCAATAATCATGTCACAGTAGTCGATTGAACGTAATCAGACTTGTTAAAGATAAAACTCAATGTGTGATTAACGAATAAAAACTCAAATAAAGGTAACACGATAAATGGAATTAGATTCCCATGAATTTCCAACAAAATTATGTAATAATATATTTGTGCATCAAAGCAATCGCGAAAGTTTGCAAAGAGTCATAGGAAATGAACTACGTATACAAACTTATTAAACAAGGATTATTCTCGCATGGATAGTTTTTGCTTGTTGTAAAAACATGTAATCATATGGGGTTTCACTTATGAAGCCTTCTAAACACACTCCTGTGCTAATTTAAGCCCATCAAAGAGTAATGATCAATGAAATCACACTAAACAATAACAAAAGGAAAGTTTGAATGCACTATTAAAATAAAAAACAAAACGTATAAGGAGACCACATAAATCAACCTTTAACCGATCAACTTCTACCAAACTCATACGAAACACTCAACTAGCATCTTTATACACTCTTGCATTTTAAATGCACATGAATGAATCAAAATAACAACTCTCGGTCCACATAATCATTTATTATGCACCAGTGTAACATTAACCGTTGTAAAGTACTGAAAACTACTCTTATTCCCTCAATATGAACTAATAATCAAGTCACAGTTGTCAATTGAACGTAATAAGACGTTAAGGATAAAACTCAATTTGTGATCAATGAATAAAAACTCAAATCAAGGTAACAAGACCAAGTGAATTAGATTTCCATAAATTTCCAACAAAATTATGTAACAACATATTTGTGCGTTAAAGTATTCACGAAAGTTTACAATGAGTCATGGGAAATGAACTACGTATGCAAACTTATTAAACAAGGATTGTTCTCGCATGGTTAGTTTTTGCTTGTTGTAAAAACATGTAATCCAATGCGGTTTCACTTATTAAGCCTTCTAAACACACTTCGGTGCTAATTTAAGCCAATCAAAACGTAATGATCAATGAAATCACACTAAACAATAACAAATGGAAAGTTTGAATACACTATTAAAATCAAAACCAAAACGTATAAGTAGACCACATAAATCAACATTTAATCGATCAACTTCTACCAAACTCATACAAAACACTCAACTACCATCTTTAAACACTCTTGCATTTTAAATGCACATGAATGAATCAAAATGACAACTCTCAGTCCACATAATCATTTATTGTGCACCAGTGTAACATTAACCGTTGTAAAGTACCTAAAACTACTCTTATTCACTCAATATGAACCAATAATCAAGTCATAGTTTTTGACTGAACGTAATTAGACGTTAAGGATAAAACTCTATTTGTGATCAATGAATAAAAACTCAAATCAATGTAACAGGACCAAGTGAATTAGATTTCCAAAAATTTCCAACAAAATTATGAAACAATATATGTGTGCATCAAAGTATTCGCGAAAGTTTACAATAAATCATGGGAAATGAACTACGTATACAAACTCATTAAACAACGATACTTATTGCATGGATAGTTTTTGCTTGTTGTAAAAACTAGTAATCCCATGCGGTTTCACTTATCAAGCCTTCTAAACACACTCCTATGCTAAATTAAGCAAATCAAAGCGTAATGATCCATGAAATCACACTGAACAATAACAAAAGGAAAGTTTGAATACACTATTAAAACCAAAGCCAAAACGTATAAGGAGACCACATAAATTAAACTTTAACCGATCAACTTCTGCCAAACTCATACAAAGCACTCAACCACCATCTTTAAACACTCTTGCATTTAAAATGCACATGAATGAATCAAAATGACAACTCTCGGTCCACATATTCATTCATTGTGCACCAGTTGAACATTATCAGTTGTAAAGTACCGAAAACTACTCTTATTCGCTCAATATGAACCAATAATCAAGTCACAGTAGTCGATAGAACGTAATAAGACGTTAAGGATAAAACTCAATTTGTGATCAGTGAATAAAAACTCAAATCAAGGTAACACGACAAAGTGAATTAGATTTCCATGAATTTCCAACAAAATTATGTAATAATATATTTGTGTATCAAAGTATTCACGAAAGTTTACAAAGAGTCATAAGAAATGAACTACGTATACAAACTTATTAAACAAGGATTATACTCGCATGGATAGTTTTTGCTTGTTGTAAAAATATGTAATCATATGCGGTTTCACTTATGAAGCCTCCTAAACACACTCCTGTGCTAATTTAAGCCAATCAAAGCGTAATGATCAATGAAAACACACTAAACAAAAACAAAAGAAAAGTTTGAATGCACTATTAAAACTGAAACCAAAACGTATAAGGAGACCACATAAATCAACCTTTAACCGATCAACATCTGCCATACTCATACAAAGCACTCAACCACCATCTTTAAACACTCTTGCATTTAAAATACACATGAATGAATCAAAATGACAACTATCGGTCCACATAATCATTTATTGTGCACCAGTGGAAAATTAACAGTTATAAAGTACCGAAAACTACTCTTATTCACTCAATATTAACCAATAATCTAGTCATAGTTGACGATTGAACGTAATCAGACGTGTTAAAGATAAAACTCAATGTGTAAACAATGAATAAAAACTCAAATCAAGGTAACATGACAAAGTGAATTAGATTTCCATGAATTTCCAACAAAATTATGTAATAATATATTTGTGCATCAAAGTATTCGCGAAAGTTTACAAAGAGTCATAGGAAATGAACTATGTATACAAACTTATTAAACAAGGATTATTCTCGCATGGATAGTTTATGCTTATTGTAAAAACATGTAATTCTTTACGGTTTCACTTATGAAGCTTTCTAAACACACTCCTGTGCTAATTTAAGCCAATCAAAGCGTAATGATCAGCGAAATCACACTAAACAATAAAAAAAGGAAAGCTTGAATGCACTATTAAAACCGAAACCAAAACGTATAAGGAGACCACATAAATCAACCTTTAACCGATCAACATCTGCCAAACTCATACAAAGCACTCAACCACCATCTTTAAACACTCTTGCATTTAAAATGCACTTGAATGAATCAAAATGACAACTATCGGTCCACATAATCATTTATTGTGCATGAGTGGAACATTATACTCTTATTCGCTCAATATTAACCAATAATCTAGTCATAGTTGTCGATTGAACGTAATCAGACGTGTTAAAGATAAAACTCAATTTGTGATCAATGAATAAAAACTCAAATCAAGATAACAAGACCAAGTGAATTAGATTTCCATAAATTTCCAACAAAATTATGTAACAACATATTTGTGCATCAAAGTATTCGCGAAAGTTTACAATAAATCATGGGAAATGAACTACGTGTACAAACTCATTAAACAACGATAGTTATTGCCTTGATAGTTTTTGCTTGTTGTAAAAACATGTAATCCTATGCGGTTTCACTCATCAAGCCTTCTAAAGACACTCCTGTGCTAATTTAAGCAAATCAAAGCCTAATAATCAATGAAATCACACTGAACAATAACAAAAGGAAAGTTTGAATACACTATTAAAACCAAAACCAAAATGTATAAGGAGACCACATAAATCAACCTTTAACCGATCAACTTCTGCCAAACTCTTACGAAGCACTCAATCACCATCCTTAAACACTCTTGCATTTAAAATACACATGAATGAATCAAAAAGACTACTCTCGGTCCACATAATCATTCATTGTGCACCAGTGGAACATTAATAGTTGTAAAGTACCGAAAACTACTCTTATTCGCTCAATATGAACCAATAATCAAGTCACAGTTGTCGATTGAACGTAATCAGACGTGTTAAAGATAAAACTCAATGTGTGAACAATGAATAAAAACTCAAATCATGGGTAAACACAAAGTAAATTGATTTCCATGAATTTCCAACAAAATTATGTAATAATATATGTGCATCAAAGTATTCGCGAAAGTTACAAGAATCATACGAAATGAACTACGTATACAACTTATTAAACAAGGATTATTCTCGCATGGATTTTATGCTTATTGTAAAAACATGTAATCTATGCGGTTTCACTTATGAAGCTTTCTAAACACACCCGTGCTAATTTAAGCCAATCAAAGCGTAATGATCAATGAAATCACACTAAATAATAAAAAAAGGAAAGTTTGAATGCACTATTAAAACGAAACCAAAACGTATAAGGAGACCACATTAAATCAACCTTTAACCGATCAACATTTGCCAAACTCATACAAAGCAGTACCCAGCCACCATCTTTAAACACTCTTGCATTTAAAATGCACATGAATGAAATCAAAATGACAACTATCGGTCCACATATCATTATTGTGCACCAGTGGAACATAACAGTTGTAAAGTACGAAAACTACTCTTATTCGCTCATATATAACACAATAATCTAGTCACAGTTGTCGATTGAACGTAATCAGAGGTTAAAGATAAAACTCAATTTGTGATCAATGAATAAAACTCAAATCAAGGTAACAGACCAAAGTAATTAGATTTCCATAAATTCCAACAAATCATGTAACAACATATTGTGCATCAAAGTATTCGCGAAAGTTTACAGAGAGTCATTGGAAATCAACTACGTATGCAAACTATTAAACAAGGATTATACTCGCATGGATAGTTTATGCTTGTTGTAAAAACATGTAATCCTATGCGGTTTTACCTTATGAAGCCTTCTAAACCACACTCCTGTGCTAATTAAGCCAAGCAAAGCGTAAGATCAATGAAATCACACTAAACAATAACAAAAGAAAGGTTTGAATGCACTATTAAACTAAACCAAAACGTATAAGGAGACCACATAATCAACCTTTTAACCGATCAACATCTGCCAAACTCATACAAAGCACTCAACCACCATCTTTAAACACTCTTGCATTTAAAATGCACATGAATGAATCAAAATGACAACTATCGGTCCACATAATCATTTATTGTGCACCAGTGGAACATTAACAGTTGTAAAGTACCGAAAACTACTCTTATTCCCTCAATATGAACCAATAATCAAGTCACAGTTGTCGATTGAATGTAATCAGACATGTTAAAGATAAAACTTAATGTGTGATCAATGACTAAAAACTCAAATCAAGGTAACACGACAAAGTGAATTAGATTTCTATGAATTTCCAACAAAATTATGTAATAATATATTTGTGCAACAAAGTATTCACGAAAGTTTACAATGAGTCATGGGAAATGAACTACATATACAGACTTATTAAACAAGGATTATTCTCGCATGGATAGTTTTTGCTTGTTGTAAAAACATGTAATCCTATGCCGGTTTCACTTATCAAGCCTTCTAAAGACACTCCAGTGCTAATTTAAGCAAATCAAAGCCTAATGATCAAAGAAATCACACTGAACAATAACAAAAAGAAAGTTTGAATACACTATTAAAACCAAAACCAAAACGTATAAGGAGAACACACAAATCAACCTTTAACCGATCAACTTCTGCCAAACTCGTACGAAGCACTCAATCACCATCCTTAAACACTCTTGCATTTAAAATGCACATGAATGAATCAAAATGACTACTCTCGATCCACATAATCATTCATTGTGCACCAGTGGAACATTAATAGTTGTAAAGTATCGAAAACTACTCTTATTCGCTCAATATGAACCAATAATCAAGTCACAGTTGTGGATTGAACGTTATCAGACGTGTTAAAGATAAAACTCAATGTGTGAACAATGAATAAAAACTCAAATCAAGGTAACACGACAAAGTAAATTAGATTTCCATGAATTTCCAACAAAATTACGTAATAATATATCTGTGCATCAAAGTATTCGCGAAAGTTTACAAAGAGTCATAGGAAATGAACTACGTATACAAACTTGTTAAACAAGGATTATTCTCGCATGGATAGTTTATGCTTATTGTAAAAACATGTAATCCTATGCGGTTTCACTTATGAAGCTTTCTAAACACACTCCTGTGCTAATTTAAGCCAATCAAAGCGTAATGATCAATGAAATCACACCAAATAATAAAAAAGAAAAGTTTCAATGCACTATTAAAACCGAAACCAAAACGTATAAGGATACCACATAAATCAACATTTAACCGATCAACATCTGCCAAACTCAAACAAAGCACTCAACCATTATCTTTAAACACTCTTGCATTTAAAATGCACATGAATGAATCAAAATGACAACTATCGGTCCACATAATCTTTTATTGTGCACCAGTGTAACATTAACCGTTGTAAACTACCGAAAACTACTCTTATTCGCTCAATATTAAGCAATAATCTAATCATAGTTGTCGATTGAACGTAATCAGACGTGTTAAAGATAAAACTCAATTTGTGATCAATGAATAAAAACTCAAATCAAGATAACAAGACCAAGTGAATTAGATTTCCATAAATTTCCAACAAAATTATGTAACAACATATTTGTGCATCAAAGTATTTGCGAAAGTTTACAATAAATCATGGGAAATAAACTACGTGTACAAACTCATTAAACAACGATAGTTATTACATTGATAGTTTTTGCTTGTTGTAAAAACATGTAATCCTATGCGGTTTCACTTATCAAGCCTTCTAAAGACACTCCTGTGCTAATTTAAGCAAATCAAAGCCTAATGATCAATGAAATCACACTGAACAATAACAAAAGGAAAGTTTGAATACACTATTAAAACCAAAACCAAAACGTATAAGGAGACCACATAAATCAACCTTTAACCGATGAACTTCTGCCAAACTTGTACGTAGCACTCAATCACCATCCTTAAACACTCTTGCATTTAAAATGCACATGAATGAATCAAAATGACTACTCTCGATCCACATAATCATTCATTGTGCACCAGTGGAACATTAATAGTTATAAAGTACCGAAAACTACTCTTATTCGCTCAATATGAACCAATAATCAAGTCACAGTTGTCGATTGAACGTAATCAGACGTGTTAAAGATAAAACTCAATGTGTGAACAATGAATAAAAACTCAAATCAAGGTAACACGACAAAGTGAATTAGATTTCAATGAATTTCCAACAAAATTATGTAATAATATATTTGTGCATCAAAGTATTAGAGAAAGTTTACAAAGAGTCATAGGAAATGAACTACGTATACAAACTTATTAAACAAGGATTATTCTCGCATTGATAGTTTATGCTTATTGTAAAAACATGTAATCCTATGCGGTTTCACTTATGAAGCTTTCTAAACACACTCCTGTTCTAATTTAAGCCAATCAAAGCGTAATGATCAATGAAATCACACTAAACAATAAAAAAAGGAAAGTTTGAATGCACTATTAAAACCGAAACCAAAACGTATAAGGAGACCACATAAATCAACCTTTAACCGATAAACTTCTGCCAAACTCGTACAAAGCACTCAACCAACATCCTTAAACACTCTTGCATTTAAAATACACATGAATGAATCAAAATGACAACTATCGGTCCACATAATCATTCATTGTGCACCAGTGGAACATTAATAGTTGTAAAGTACCGAAAACTACTCTTATTCTCTCAATATAAACCAACAATCAAGTCACAGTTGTCGATTGAACGTAATCAGACGTGTTAAAGATAAAACTCAATGTGTGAACAATGAATAAAAACTCAAATCAAGGTAACACGACAAAGTAAATTAGATTTCAATGAATTTCCAACAAAATTATGTAATAATATATTTGTGCATCAAAGTATTCGCGAAAGTTTACAAAGAGTCATAGGAAATGAACTACGTATACAAACATATTAAACAAGGATTATTCTCGCATGGATAGTTTATGCTTATTGTAAAAACATGTAATCCTATGCGGTTTCACTTATGAAGCTTTCCAAACACACTCCTGTGCTAATTTAAGCCAATCCAAGCGTAATGATCAATGAAATCACACTAAATAATAAAAAAAAGGAAAGTTTGAATGCACTATTAAAACAGAAACCAAAACGTATAAGGAGACCACATAAATCAACCTTTAACCGATCAACATCTGCCAAACTCATACGAAGCACTCAACCACCATATTTAAACACTCTTCCATTTAAAATGCACATGAATGAATCAAAATGACAACTATCGATCCACATAATCATTTATTGTGCACCAGTGGAACATTAACAGTTGTAAAGTACCGAAAACTACTCTTATTCGCTCAATATAAACCAATAATCTAGTCATAGTTGTCGATCGAACGTAATCAGACGTGTTAAAGATATAACTCAATTTGTGATCAATGAATAAAAACTCAAATTAAGTATAACAAGACCAAGTGAATTAGATTTCCATAAATTTCCAACAAAATTATGTAACAACTATTGTGCATCAAAGTATTCGCGAAAGTTTACAATAAATCATGGTAAATGAACTACGTGTACAAACTCATTAAACAAAGATAGTTATTGCATTGATAGTTTTTGCTTGTTGTAAAAACATGTAATCCTATGCGGTTTCACTTATCAAGCCTTCTAAAGACACTCCTGTGCTAATTTTAAGCAAATCAAAGCCTAATGATAAATGAAATCACACTGAACAATAACAAAAGGAAAGTTGAATACACTATAAAACCAAACCAAAACGTATAAGGAGACCACATAAATCAACCTTTAAACCGATCAACTTCTGCCAAACTCGTACAAAGCACTCAACCACCATCCTTAAACACTCTTGCATTAAAATACACATGAATGAATCAAAATGACAACTATCGGTCCACATAATCATTCATTGTGCACCAGTGGAACATTATAGTTGTAAAGTACAGAAAACTACTGTTATTCGCTAAATATGAACCAATAATCAAGTCACAGTTGTCGATTGAACGTAATCAGACGTGTTAAGATAAACTCAATGTGTGAACAATGAATAAAAACTCAAATCAAGGTAACACGACAAAGTAATTAGATTTCCATGAATTTCCAACAAAATTATGTAATAATATATTGTGCATCAAAGTATTCGCGAAAGTTTACAAAAGATCATAGGAAATGAACTATGTATACAAACTTATTAAACAAGGATTATTCTCGCATGGATAGTTTATGCTTATTGTAAAAACATGTAATCCTATGCGGTTTCACTTATGAAGCTTTCTAAACACACTCCTTGCCTAATTTAAGCCAATCAAAGCGTAATGATCAATGAAATCACACTAAATAATAAAAAAAAGGAAAGTTTGAATGCACTATTAAAACCGAAACCAAAACGTATAAGGAGACCACATAAATCAACCTTTAACCGATAAACATCTGCCAAACTCAAACAAAGCACTCAACCACATCTTTAAACACTCTGCATTTAAAATGCACATGAATGAATCAAAATGACAACTATCGGTCCACATAATGATTCATTGTGCACAGTGGAACATTAATAGTTGTAAAGTACCGACAACTACTCTTATTCGCTCAATATGAACAATAATCAAGTCCAGTTGTCGATTGAACGTAATTAGACGTGTTAAAGATAAAACTCAATGTGTGAACAATGAATAAAACACTCAAATCAAGGTAACACGACAAAGTAAATAGATTTCTATGAATTTCCAACAAAATTATGTAATAATATATTTGTGCATCAAAGTATTCGCGAAAGTTTACAAAGAGTCATAGGAAATGAACTACGTATAAAAACTTATTTAACAAGGATTATTCTCGCATGGATAGTTTATGCTTCTTGTAAAAACATGTAATCCAATGCGGTTTCACTTATGGAACTTTCTAAACACACTCTTGTGCTAATTTAAGCCAATCAAAGCGTAATGATTAATGAAATCACACTAAACAATAAAAAAAGGAAAGTTTGAATGCACTATTAAAACCGAAACCAAAACGTATAAGAAGACCATATAAATCAACCTTTAACTGATTAACATCTACCAAAATCATACAAAGTACTCAACCACCATCTTTAAACACTCTTGCATTTAAAATGCACATGAATGAATCAAAATGACAACTATCGGTCAACATAATCATTTATTATGCACCAGTGGAACATTAACAGTTGTAAAGTACCGAAAACTACTCTTATTCGCTCAATATGAACCAATAATCAAGTCACAGTTGTCGATTGAACGTAATTAGACATGTTAAAGATAAAACCCAATGTATGATCAATGAATAAAAACTCAAATCAAGGTAACACGACAAAATGAATTAGATTTCTATGAATTTCCAACAAAATATGTAATAATATATTGTGCATCAAAGTATTCATGAAAATTACAATGAGTCATGGAAAATGAACTACGTATACAAACTTATAAACAAGGATTTTCTCGCTCATTATATTTTTGCTTATTGTAAAAACATGTAATCCTATGCGATTCACTTATGAAGCTTCTAAACACACTCCTGTGCTAATTTAAGCCAATTAAAGCATAATGACCAATGAAATCACACTAAAACAATAACAAAAGAAAAGCTTGAATGCACTATTAAAACCAAAACGAAAACGTATAAGGAGACCACATAAATCAACCTTTAACCGATCAATTTCGCCAAACTCGTACAAAGCACTCAACCACCATCTTTAACACTCTTGCATTTAAAATACACATGAATGATCCAACAAATTATGTAATAATATATTTGTGCATCAAAGTATTCGCGAAAGTTTACAAAGAGTCATAGGAAATGAACTACGTATACAAACTTATTAAACGGATTATTCTCGCATGGATAGTTTTTGCTTGTTGTAAAAACTGTAATCCTATGCGGTTTCACTTATGAAGCCTTCTAAACACACTCCTGTGCTAATTTAAGCCAATCAAAGCGTAATGATCAATGAAATCACACTAAACAATAACAAAAGGAAAGTTTGAATGCACTATTAAAACCGAAACCAAAACGTATAAGGAGACCACATAAATCAACCTTTAACCGATCAACATCTGCCAAACTCAAACAAAGCACTCAACCACCATCTTTAAACACTCTTGCATTTAAAATGCACATGAATGAATAAAAATGACAACTATCGGTCCACATAATCATTTATTGTGCACCAGTGGAACATTAATAGTTGTAAAGTACCGAAAACTACTCTTATTTGCTCAATATTAACAATAATCTAGTCACAGTTGTCGATTGAACGTAATCAGACGTGTTAAAGATAAAACTCAATTTTTGATCAATGAATAAAAACTCAAATCAAGGTAACAAGACCAAAGTGAATTAGATTTCCATAAATTTCCAACAAAATTATGTAACAACATATTTGTGCATCAAAGTATTCGCGAAAGTTTACAATGAGTCATGGGAAATCAACTACGTATGCAAACTTATTAAACAAGGATTATACTCGCATGGATAGTTTATGCTTGTTGTAAAAACAAGTAATCCTATGCGGTTTCACTTATGAAGCCTTCTAAACACACTCCTATGCTAATTTAAGCCAATCAAAGCGTAATGATCAATGAAATCACAAAACAATAACAAAAGAAGTTTGAATGCACTATTAAAACTGAAACCAAACGTATAAGGAGACCACATAAATCAACCTTTAACCGATCAACTTCTGCCAACTCATACAAAGCACTCACCACCATCTTTAAACACTCTTGCATTTAAAATGCACATGAATGAATCAAAATGACAACTATCGGTCCACATAATCATTTATTTGCACCAGTGGAACATTAACAGTTGTAAAGTACCGAAAACTACTCTTATTCGCTCAATATGACCAATAATCAAGTCACAGTTGTCGATTGAATTATTGTTAAAGAGATAAAACTCAATGTGTGATCAATGAATAAAAACTCAAATCAAGGTAACACGACAAAGTGAATTAGATTTCTATGAATTTCCAACAAAATTATGTAATAATATATTTGTGCATCAAAGTATTCACGAAATTTACAATGAGTCATGGGAAATGAACTACGTATACAAACTTATTAAACAAGGATTAGTTCTCGCATTGATAGTTTTTGCTTGTTGTAAAAATGTAATCCTATGCGGTTTTCACTTATGAAGCCTTCTAACACACTCCTGTGCTAATTTAAGCCAATAAAGCGTAATGACCAATGAAATCACACTAAACAATAACAAAGAAAAGTTTGAATGCACTATTAAAACAAAACCAAAACGTATAAGGAGACCACATAAATCAACCTTTAACCGATCAACTTCTGCCAAACTCGTACAAAGCACTCAACCACCATCTTAAACACTCTTGCATTTAAAATGCACATGAATGAATCAAAATGACAACTCTCGGTCCACATAATTTTCATTGTGCACCAGTGGAACATTAACAGTTGTAAAGTACCGAAACTACTCTTATTCGCTCAATATGAACCAATAATCAAGTCACAGTTGTCGATTGAACGTAATCAGACGTGTAAAGATAAAACTCAATGTGTGATCAATGAATAAAAACTCAAATCAAGGTAACACGACAAAGTGAATTAGATTCCATGAATTTCCAACAAAATTATGTAATAATATATTGTGCATCAAAGTATTCGCGAAAGTTTACAAAGAGTCATAGGAAATGAACTACGTATACAAACTTATTAAACAAGGATTATTCTCGCATGGATAGTTTTTGCTTGTTGTAAAAACATGTAATCCTATGCGGTTTTCACTTATGAAGCCTTCTAAACACACTCCGGTGCTAATTTAAGCCAATTAAAGCGTAATGATCAATGAAATCACACTAAACAATAAAAAAGGAAAGTTTGAATGCACTATTAAAACCAAACCAAAACGTATAAGGAGACCACATAAATCAACCTTTAACCGATCAACTTCTGCCAAACTCGTACAAAGCACTCAACCACCATCTTAAACACTCTTGCATTTAAATGCACATGAATGAATCAAATGACAACTCTCGGTCCACATAATCATTTATTGTGCACCAGTGGAACATTAACAGTTGTAAAGTACCGAAACTACTCTTATTCGCTCAATATGAACCAATAATCAGTCACAGTTGTCGATTGAACGTAATCAGACGTGTTAAGATAAAACTCAATGTGTGATCAATGAATAAAAACTCAAATCAAGGTAACACGACAAAGTGAATTAGATTTCCATGAATTTCCAACAAAATTATGTATAATATATTTGTGCATCAAAGTATTCGCGAAAGTTTACAAAGAGTCATAGGAAATGAACTACGTATACAAACTTATTAAACAAGGATTATTCTCGCATTGATAGTTTTTGCTTGTTGTAAAAACATGTAATCCTATGCGGTTTCACTTATGAGCTTCTAAACACACTCCTGTGCTAATTTAAGCCATTCAAGCGTAATGATCAATGAATCACACTAAACAATAAAAAAAGAAAGTTTGAATGCACTATTAAAACCGAAACCAAAACGTATAAGGAGACCACATAAATCAACCTTAACCGATCAACATCTGCCAAACTCATACAAAGCACTCAACACCATCTTTAAACACTCTTGCATTTAAAATGCACATGAATGAATCAAAATGACAACTATCGGTCCACATATCATTTATATGCACCAGTGGAACATTAACAGTTGTAAAGTACCGAAAACTACTCTTATTCGCTCATTATCAAAAATAATCAGTCACAGTTGTCGATTGAACGTAATCAGCATGTTAAGATAAAACTCAATGTGTGATCAATGAATAAAAACTCAAATCAAGGTAACACGACAAAGTGAATTAGATTTCCATAAATTTCCAACAAAATTATGTAATATATATTGTGCATCAAAGTATTCACGAAAGTTTACAATGAGTCATGGGAAATGAACTACGTATACAACTTATTAAACAAGGATTATTCTCGCATGGATAGTTTTTGCTTGTTGTAAAAACATGTAATCCTATGCGGTTTCACTTATGAAGCCTTCTAAACACACTCCGGTGCTAATTTAAGCCAATTAAAGCGTAATGACCATGAAATCACACTAAACAATAACAAAAGAAAGTTTGAATGCACTATTAAAACCGAAACCAAAAAATAAGGAGACCACATAAATCAACCTTTAACCGATCAACTTCTGCCAAACTCATACAAAGCACTCAACCACCATCTTTAAACACTCTTGCATTTTAAATGCCCAGAATGAATCAAAATGACAACTCTCGGTCCACATAATCATTTATGTGCACCAGTGTAACATTAACCGTTGTAAACTACCAAAAGTACTCTTATTCGCTCAATATGAACCAATAATCAAGTCACAGTTGTCGATTGAACGTAATCAGACGTGTTAAGATAAACTCAATGTGTGATCAATGAATAAAAACTCAAATCAAGGTAACAGGACAAGTGAATTAGATTTCCATAAATTTCCAAAAAATTATGTAATAATATATTTGTGCATCAAAGTATTCGCGAAAGTTTACAATAGTCATGGGAATGAACTACGTATACAAACTTATTAAACAACGATAGTTATTGCATTGATAGTTTTTGCTTGTTGTAAAAACATGTAATCCTATGCGGTTTCACTTATCAAGCCTTCTAAAGACACTCCTGTGCTAATTTAAGCAATCAAAGCGTAATGATCAATGAAATCACACTAAACAATAACAAAAGGAAAGTTTGAATGCACTATTAAAACCAAACCAAAACGTATAAGGAGACCACATAAATCAACCTTTAACCGATCAACTTCTGCCAAACTCATACAAAGCACTCAACCACCATCCTTAAACACTCTTGCATTTAAAATGCACATGAATGAATCAAATGACAACTCTCGGTCCACATAATCATTCATTGTGCACCAGTGGAACATTAACAGTTGTAAAGTACCGAAAGTACTCTTATTCGCTCAATATGAACCAATAATCAAGTCACAGTTGTCGATTGAACGTAATTAGACATGTTAAAGATAAAACTCAATGTGTGATCAATGAATAAAACTCAAATCAAGGTAACACGACAAAGTGAATTAGATTTTTATGAATTTCCAACAAATTATGTAATAATATATTTGTGCATCAAAGTATTCACGAAAGTTTACAAAGAGTCATAGGAAATGAACTACGTATAAACTTATTAAACACGATAGTTATTGCATGATAGTTTTTTGCTTGTTGTAAAACATGTAATCCTATGCGGTTTCACTTATGAAGCCTTCTAAACACACTCCGTGCTAATTTAAGCCAATTAAAGCGTAATGACCAATGAAATCACACTAAACAATAACAAAAGAAAAGTTTGAATGCACTATTAAAACCGAAACCAAAACGTATAAGGAGACCACATAAATCAACCTTTAACCGATCAACTTCTGCCAAACTCATACAAAGCACTCAACCACCATCTTTAAACACTCTTGCATTTAAAATGCACATGAATGAATCAAAATGACAACTCTCGGTCCACATAATCATTTATTGTGCACCAGTGGAACATTAACAGTTGTAAAGTACCGAAAACTACTCTTATTCGCTCAATATGAACCAATAATCAAGTCACAGTTGTCGATTGAACGTAATCAGACGTGTTAAGATAAAACTCAATGTGTGATCAATGAATAAAACTCAAATCAAGGTAACACGACAAGTGAATTAGATTTCCATGAATTTCCAACAAAATTATGTAATAATATATTTGTGCATCAAAGTATTCGCGAAAGTTTACAAAGAGTCATAGGAAATGAACTACGTATACAAACTTATTAAACAAGGATTATTCTCGCATTGATAGTTTATGCTTGTTGTAAAAACATGTAATCCTATGCGGTTTCACTTATGAAGCTTTCTAAACACACTCCTGGTGCTAATTTAAGCCAATCAAAGCGTAATGATCAATGAAATCACACTAAACATAAAAAAGAAAAGTTTGAATGCACTATTAAAACCGAAACCAAAACATAAGGAGACCACATAAATCAACCTTTAACCGATCAACATCTGCCAAACTCATACAAAGCACTCAACCACCATCTTTAAACACTCTTGCATTTAAAATGCACATGAATGAATCAAAATGACAACTATCGGTCCACATAATCATTTATTATGCACCAGTGGAACATTAACAGTTGTAAAGTACCGAAAACTACTCTTATTCGCTCAATATGAACCAATAATCAAGTCACAGTTGTCGATTGAACGTAATCAGACATGTTAAAGATAAAACTCAATGTGTGATCAATGAATAAAAACTCAAATGAAGGTAACACGACAAAGTGAATTAGATTTCTATAAATTTCCAACAAAATTATGTAATAGTATATTTGTGCATCAAAGTATTCACGAAAGTTTACAATGAGTCATGGGAAATGAACTACGTATACAAACTTATTAAACAAGGGTTATTCTCGCATGGATAGTTTTTGCTTGTTGTAAAAACATGTAATCCTATGCGGTTTCACTTATGAAGCCTTCTAACCACACTCCGGTGCTAATTTAAGCCAATTAAAGCGTAATGACCAATGAAATCACACTAAACAATAAAAAGAAATTTGAATGCACTATTAAAACCGAAACCAAAACGTATAAGGAGACCACATAAATCAACCTTTAACCGATCACTTCTGCCAAACTCATACAAAGCACTCAACCACCATCTTTAAACACTCTTGCATTTAAAATGCACATGAATGAATCAAAATGACAACTCTCGGTCCACATAATCATTTATTGTGCACCAGTGGAACATTAACAGTTGTAAAGTACCGAAAACTACTCTTATTCGCTCAATATGAACCAATAATCAAGTCACAGTTGTCGATTGAACGTAATCAGACGTGTTAAAGATAAAACTCAATGTGTGATCAATGAATAAAAACTCAAATCAAGGTAACACGACAAAGTGAATTAGATTTCCATGAATTTCCAACAAAATTATGTAATAATATATTTGTGCATCAAAGTATTCGCGAAAGTTTACAAAAGTCAGGGAAATGAACTACGTATACAAACTTATTAAACAACGATAGTTATTGCATTGATAGTTTTGCTTGTTGTAAAAACATGTAATCCTATGCGGTTTCACTTATGAAGCCTTCTAAAGACACTCCTGTGCTAATTTAAGCCAATCAAAGCGTAATGATCAATGAAATCACACTAAACATAACAAAAGGAAAGTTTGAATGCACTATTAAAACCAAAACCAAAACGTATAAGGAGACCACATAAATCAACCTTTAACCGATCAACTTCTGCCAAACTCGTACAAAGCACTCAACCACCATCTTTAAACACTCTTGCATTTAAATGCACATGAATGAATCAAAATGACAACTCTCGGTCCACATAATCATTCATTGTGCACCAGTGGAACATTAACAGTTGTAAAGTACCGAAACTACTCTTATTCGCTCAATATGAACCAATATCAAGTCACAGTTGTCGATTGAACGTAATGACTGTTAAAGATAAAACTCAATGTGTGATCAATGAATAAAAACTCAAATCAAGGTAACACGACAAAGTGAATTAGATTTCCATGAATTTCCAACAAAATTATGTAATAATATATTTGTGCATCAAAGTATTCACGAAAGTTTACAAGAGTCATAGGAAATGAACTACGTATAAAACTTATTAAACAAGGATATTATCGCATGGATAGTTTTTGCTTGTTGTAAAACATGTAATCCTATGCGGTTTCACTTATGAAGCTTCTAAACACACTCCTGTGCTAATTTAAGCAATTAAAGCGTAATGACCAATGAATCACACTAAACAATAACAAAAGAAAGTTTGAATGCACTATTAAACCGAAACCAAAACGTATAAGGAGACCAATAAATCAACCTTTAACCGATCAACTTCTGCCAACTCGTACAAAGCACTCAACCACCATCCTTAAACACTCTTGCATTTAAAATGCACATGAATGAATCAAATGACAACTCTCGGTCCACATAATCATTCATTGTGCACCAGTGGAACATTAACAGTTGTAAAGTACCGAAAACTACTCTTATTCGCTCAATATGAACCAATAATCAAGTCACAGTTGTCGATTGAACGTAATTAGACTGTTAAGATAAAACTCAATGTGTGATCAATGAATAAAAACTCAAATCAAGGTAACACGACAAAGTGAATTAGATTTCCATGAATTTCCAACAAAATTATGTAATAATATATTTGTGCATCAAAGTATTCGAACATTAACAGTTGTAAAGTACCGAAAACTACTCTTATTCGCTCAATATGAACCAATAATCAAGTCACAGTTGTCGATTGAACGTAATTAGATGTTAAAGATAAAACTCATGTATGATCAATGAATAAAAACTCAAATCAAGGTAACACGACAAGTGAATTAGATTTTATGAATTTCCAACAAAATTATGTAATAATATATTTGTGCATCAAAGTATTCACGAAAGTTTACAAGAGTCATAGGAAATGAACTACGTATAAAACTTATTAACAACGATAGTTATTGCATTGATAGTTTTTGCTTGTTGTAAAAACATGTAATCCTATGCGGTTTCACTTATGAAGCCTTCAAAACACACTCCGGTGCTAATTTAAGCCAATTAAAGCGTAATGACCAATGAAATCACACTAAACAATAACAAAAGAAAAGTTTGAATGCACTATTAAAACCGAAACCAAAACGTATAAGGAGACCACATAAATCAACCTTTAACCGATCAACTTCTGCCAAAATCGTACAAAGCACTCAACCACCATCCTTAAACACTCTTGCATTTAAAATGCACATGAATGAATCAAAATGACAACTCTCGGTCCACATAATCATTCATTGTGCACCAGTGGAACATTAACAGTTGTAAAGTACCGAAAACTACTCTTATTCGCTCAATATGAACCAATAATCAAGTCACAGTTGTCGATTGAACGTAATCAGACGTGTTAAGATAAAACTCAATGTTTGCAATGAATAAAAACTCAAATCAAGGTAACACGACAAAGTGATTAGATTTCCATGAATTTCCAACAAATTAGTAATAATATATTTGTGCATCAAAGTATTCGCGAAAGTTTACAAAGAGTCAGGAAATGAACTACGTATACAAACTTATTAAACAAGGATTATTTCGCATGGATAGTTTATGCTTGTTGTAAAAACATGTAATACTATGCGGTTTCACTTATGAAGCTTTCTAAACCACTCCTGTGCTAATTTAAGCCAATCAAAGCGTAATGATCAATGAAATCACACTAAACAATAAAAAAGGAAAGTTTGAATGCACTATTAAAACCGAAACCAAACGTATAAGGAGACCACATAAATCAACCTTTAACCGATCAACATCTGCCAAACTCATACAAAGCACTCAACCCCATCTTTAAACACTCTTGCATTTAAAATGCACATGAATGAATCAAAATGACAACTATCGGTCCACATAATCATTTATTGTGCACCAGTGGCACATTAACAGTTGTAAAGTACCGAAAACTACTCTTATTCGCTCAATATGAACCAATAATCAAGTCACAGTTGTCGATTGAACGTAATCAGACGTGTTAAAGATAAAACTCAATTTGTGATCAATGAATAAAAACTCAAATCAAGGTAACAGACCAAGTGAATTAGATTCCATAAATTTCCAACAAAATTGTGTAACAATATATTTGTGCATCAAAGTATTCACGAAAGTTTACAATGAGTCATGGAAATGAACTACGTATACGAACTTATTAAACAAGGATTATTCTCGCATGGATAGTTTATGCTTGTTGTAAAAACATGTAATCCTATGCGGTTTCACTTATGAAGCCTTCTAAACACTCCTGTGCTAATTTAGCCAATCAAAGCGTAATGATCAATGAAATCACACTAAACAATAACAAAGAAAGTTTGAATGCACTATTAAAACCAAACCAAAACGTATAAGAGACCACATAAATCAACCTTTAACCGATCAACATCTGCCAACTCATACAAAGCACTCACCCTTTAAACACTCTTGCATTTAAAATGCACATGAATGAATCAAAATGACAACTATCGGTCCACATAATCATTTATTGTGCACCAGTGGAACATTAACAGTTGTAAAGTACCGAAAACTACTCTTATTCGCTCAATATGAACCAATAATCAAGTCACAGTTGTCGATTGAACGTAATTAGACTGTTAAAGATAAAACTCAATGTATGATCAATGAATAAAAACTCAAATCAAGGTAACACGACAAAGTGAATTAGATTTCCATAAATTTCCAACAAATTATGTAACAATATTTGTGCATCAAAGTATTCACGAAAGTTTACAAGAGTCATGGAAATGAACTACGTATACAAACTTATTAAACAAGGTTTATTCGCATGATAGTTTTTGCTTGTTGTAAAAACATGTAATCCTATGCGGTTTCACTTATGAAGCCTTCTAAGCACACTCCGGTGCTAATTTAAGCCATTAAAGCGTAATGACAATGAAATCACACTAAACAATAACAAAAGAAAGTTTGAATGCACTATTAAAACCGAAACCAAAACGTATAAGGAGACCACATAAATCAACCTTTAACCGATCAAATCTGCCAAACTCATACAAACACTCACCACCATCTTTAAACACTCTTGCATTTTAAATGCACATGAATGAATCAAAATGACAACTCTCGGTCCACATAATCATTTATGTGCACCAGTGTAACATTAACGTTGTAAACTACCGAAAACTACTCTTATTCGTTCAATATGAACAATAATCAAGTCACAGTTGTCGATTGAACGTAATCAGACCTGTTAAGATAAAACTCATGTGTGATCAATGAATAAAAACTCAAATCAAGGTAACAGGACCAAGTGATAGTTTTGCTTGTTGTAAAAACATGTAATCCTATGCGGTTTCACTTATCAAGCCTTCTAAACACTCCTGTGCTAATTTAAGCAAATCAAAGCGTAATGATCAATTGAAATCACACTGAACAATAACAAAAGGAAAGTTTGAATACACTATTAAAACCAAAACAAAAAGTATAAGGAGACCACATAAATCAACCTTTAACCGATCAACTTCTGCCAAACTCATACAAAGCACTCAACCACCATCTTTAAACACTCTTGCATTTAAATGCACATGAATGAATCAAAATGACAACTCTCGGTCCACATAATCATTTATTGTGCACCAGTGGAAACATTAACAGTTGTAAAGTACCGAAAATACTCTTATTCGCTCAATATGAACCAATAATCAAGTCACAGTTGTCGATTGAACGTAATAGACATGTTAAAGATAAAACTCAATGTGTGATCAATGAATAAAAACTCAAATCAAGGTAACACGACAAAGTGAATTAGATTTCATGAATTCCAACAAAATTATGTAATAATATATTTGTATCAAAGTATTCGCGAAAGTTTACAAAAGAGTCATAGGAAATGAACTACATACAAACTATTAAACAAGGATTATTCTGCATGGATAGTTTTTGCTTGTTGTAAAAACATGTAATCCTATGCGGTTTCACTTATGAAGCCTTCTAAACACACTCCGGTGCTAATTTAAGCCAATAAAGCGTAATGATCAATGAAATCACACTAAACAATAACAAAAAAAAGTTTGAATGCACTATTAAAACCGAAACCAAAACGTATAAGGACCACATAAATCAACCTTTAACCGATCAACATCTGCCAAACTCATACAAAGCACTCAACCACCATCTTTAAACACTCTTGCATTTAAAATGCACATGAATGAATCAAAATGACAACTATCGGTCCACATAATCATTTATTGTGCACCAGTGGAACATTAACAGTTGTAAAGTACCGAAAACTACTCTTATTCGCTCAATATGAACCAATAATCAAGTCACAGTTGTCGATTGAACGTAATCAGACGTGTTAAAGATAAAACTCAATTTGTGATCAATGAATAAAAACTCAAATCAAGGTAACACGACCAAGTGAATTAGATTTCCATAAATTTCCAACAAAATTATGTAACATTTTGTGCATCAAAGTATTCACGAAAGTTTACAATGAGTCATGGGAAATAAACTACGTATGCAACTTATTAAACAAGGATTATTCTCGCATGGATAGTTTTTGCTTGTTGTAAAAAACATGTAATCCTATGCGGTTTCACTTATGAAGCCTTCTAAACACACTCCTGTGCTAATTTAAGCCAATCAAAGCGTAATGATCAATGAAATTACACTAAACAATAAAAAAAGAAAAGTTTCAATGCACTATTAAAACCAAAACCAAAACGTATAAGGAGACCACATAAATCAACCTTTAACCGATCAACTTCTGCCAAACTCATACAAAACACTCAACACCATCTTTAAACACTCTTGCATTTAAATGCCATGTAATGAATCAAAATGACAACTCTCGGTCCACATAATCATTTATTGTGCACCGTGTAACATTAACAGTTGTAAACTACCGAAAAGTACTCTTATTCGCTCAATATGAACAATAATCAAGTCACAGTTGTCGATTGAACGTAATCAGACGTGTTAGGATAAAACTCAATGTGTGATCAATGAATAAAAACTCAATCAAGGTAACCGACCAAGTGAATTAGATTTCCATAAATTTCCAACAAATTATGTAACAATATTTGTGCATCAAAGTATTCGCGAAAGTTTACAATAAATCATGGGAAATGACTACGTATACAAACTCATTAAACAACGATAGTTTTGCATTGATAGTTTTTGCTTGTTGTAAAAACATGTAATCCTATGCGTTTCTCTTATCAAGCCTTCTAAAAACTCTCCTGTGCTAATTTAAGCAATTAAAGCCTAATGATCAATGAAATCACACTGAACAATAACAAAAGAAAAGTTTGAATACACTATTAAAACCAAAACCAAAACGTACAAGGAGACCACATAAATCAACCTTTAACTGATCAACTTCTGCCAAACTCGTACAAAGCACTCAACCACCATCCTTAAACACTCTTGCATTTAAAATGCACATGAATGAATCAAAATGACAACTCTCGGTCCACATAATCATTCATTGTGCACCAGTGGAACATTAACAGTTGTAAAGTACCGAAAAGTACTCTTATTCGCTCAATATGAACCAATAATCAAGTCACAGTTGTCGATTGAACGTAATTAGACATGTTAAAGATAAAACTCAATGTATGATCAATGAATAAAAACTCAAATCAAGGTAACACGACAAAGTGAATTAGATTTTTATGAATTTCCAACAAAATTATGTAATAATATATTTGTGCATCAAAGTATTCACGAAAGTTTACAAAGAGTCATAGGAAATGAAGTACGTATAAAACTTATTAAACAACGATAGTTATTGCATTGATAGTTTTTGCTTGTTGTAAAAACATGTAATCCTATGCGGTTTCACTTATGAAGCCTTCTAAACACACTCCGGTGCTAATTTAAGCCAATTAAAGCGTAATGACCAATGAAATCACACTAAACAATAACAAAAGAAAAGTTTGAATGCACTATTAAAACCGAAACCAAAACATATAAGGAGACCACATAAATCAAACTTTAACCGATCAACTTCTGCCAAACTCATACAAAACACTCAACTACCATCTTTAAACACTCTTGCATTTTAAATGCCCAGTAATGAATCAAAATGACAACTCTCGGTCCACATAATCATTTATTGTGCACCAGTGTAACATTAACCATTGTAAACTACCGAAAAGTACTCTTATTCGCTCAATATGAACCAATAATCAAGTCACAGTTGTCGATTGAACGTAATCAGACGTGTTAAGATAAAACTCAATGTGTGATCAATGAATAAAAACTCAAATCAAGGTAACAGGACTAAGTGAATTAGATTTCCATAAATTTCCAACAAAATTGTATAACAATATATTTGTGCATCAAAGTATTCGCGAAAGTTTACAATAAATCATGGGATATGAACTACTTGTACAAACTCATTAAACAACGATAGTTATTGCATTGATAGTTTTTGCTTGTTGTAAAAACATGTAATCCTATGCGGTTTCTCTTATCAAGCCTTCTAAAGACTATCCTGTGCTAATTTAAGCAAATCAAAGCCTAATGATCAATGAAATCACACTGAACAATAACAAAAGGAAAGTTTGAATACACTATTAAAACCAAAACCAAAACGTACAAGGAGACCACATAAATCAACCTTTAACCGATTAACTTCTGCCAAACTCGTACAAAGCACTCAACCACCATCCTTAAACACTCTTGAATTTAAAATGCACATGAATGAATCAAAATGACAACTCTCGGTCCACATAATCATTCATTGTGCACCAGTGGAACATTAACAGTTGTAAAGTACCGAAAACTACTCTTATTCGCTCAATATGAACCAATAATAAAGTCACAGTTGTCGATTGAACGTAATCAGACGTGTTAAGATAAAACTCAATGTGTGAACAATGAATAAAAACTCAAATCAAGGTAACAAGACCAAGTGAATTAGATTTCCATAAATTTCCAACAAAATTATGTAACAACATGTTTGTGCATCAAAGTATTCACGAAAGTTTACAATGAGTCATGGGAAATCAACTACGTATGCGAACTTATTAAACAAGGATTATACTCGCATGGATAGTTTATGCTTGTTGTAAAAACATGTAATCCTATGCGGTTTCACTTATGAAGCCTTCTAAACACACTCCCGTGCTAATTTAAGCCAATCAAAGCGTAATGATCAATGAAATTAGACTAAACAATAACAAAAGAAAATTTTGAATGCACTATTAAAACCAAAACCAAAACATATAAGGAGACCACATAAATCAACCTTTAACCGATCAACTTCTGCCAAACTCATACAAAACACTCAACTACCATCTTTAAACACTCTTGCATTTTAAATGCCCAGTAATGAATCAAAATGACAACTCTCGGTCCACATAATCATTTATTGTGCACCAGTGTAACATTAACCATTGTAAACTACCGAAAAGTACTCTTATTCGCTCAATATGAACCAATAATCAAGTCACAGTTGTCGATTGAACGTAATCAGACGTGTTAAGATAAAACTCAATGTGTGATCAATGAATCTCAAATCAAGGTATCAGGACCAAGTGAATTAGATTTCCATAAATTTCCAACAAAATTATGTAACAATATATTTGTGCATCAAAGTATTCGCGAAAGTTTACAATAAATCATGGGAAATGAACTACGTGTACAAACTCATTAAACAACGATAGTTATTGCATTGATAGTTTTTGCTTGTTGTAAAAACATGTAATCCTATGCGGTTTCTCTTATCAAGCCTTCTAAAGACTCTCCTATGCTAATTTAAGCAAATCAAAGCCTAATGATCAATGAAATCACACTGAACAATAACAAAAGGAAAGTTTGAATACACTATTAAAACCAAAACCAAAACATACAAGGAGACCACATAAATCAACCTTTAACCGATTAACTTCTGCCAAACTCGTACAAAGCGCTCAACCACCATCCTTAAACACTCTTGCATTTAAAATGCACATGAATGAATCAAAATGACAACTCTTGGTCCACATAATCATTCATTGTGCACCAGTGGAACATTAACAGTTGTAAAGTACCGAAAAGTACTCTTATTCGGTCAATATGAACCAATAATCAAGTCACAGTTGTCGATTGAACGTAATTAGACATGTTTAAGATAAAACTCAATGTATGATCAATGAATAAAAACTCAAATCAAGGTAACACGACAAAGTGAATTAGATTTTTATGAATTTCCAACAAAATTATGTAATAATATATTTTTGCATCAAAGTATTCACGAAAGTTTACAAAGAGTCATAGGAAATGAAGTACGTATAAAACTTATTAAACAACGATAGTTATTGCATTGATAGTTTTTGCTTGTTGTAAAAACATGTAATCCTATGCGGTTTCACTTATGAAGCCTTCTAAACACACTCCGGTGCTAATTTAAGCCAATTAAAGCGTAATGACCAATGAAATCACACTAAACAATAACAAAAGAAAAGTTTGAATGCACTATTAAAACCGAAACCAAAACATATAAGGAGACCACATAAATCAACCATTAACCGATCAACTTCTGCCAAACTCATACAAAACACTCACCTACCATCTTTAAACACTCTTGCATTTTAAATGCCCAGTAATGAATCAAAATGACAACTCTCGGTCCACATAATCATTTATTGTGCACCAGTGTAACATTAACCGTTGTAAACTTCCGAAAAGTACTCTTATTCGCTCAATATGAACCAATAATCAAGTCACAGTTGTCGATTGAACGTAATCAGACGTGTTAAGATAAAACTCAATGTGTGATCAATGAATAAAAACTCAAATCAAGGTAACAGGACCAAGTGAATTAGATTTCCATAAATTTCCAACAAAATTGTGTAACAATATATTTGTGCATCAAAGTATTCGCGTAAGTTTACAATAAATCATGGGAAATGAACTACGTGTACAAACTCATTAAACAACGATAGTTATTGCATTGATAGTTTTTGCTTGTTGTAAAAACATGTAATCCTATGCGGTTTCTCTTATCAAGCCTTCTAAAGACTCTCCTGTGCTAATTTAAGCAAATCAAAGCCTAATGATCAATGAAATCACACTGAACAATAACAAAAGGAAAGTTTGAATACACTATTAAAACCAAAACCAAACGTACAAGGAGACCACATAAATCAACCTTTAACCGATAACTTCTGCCAAACTCGTACAAAGCACTCAACCACCATCCTTAAACACTCTTGCATTTAAAATGCACATGAATGAATCAAATTGACAACTCTCGGTCCACATAATCATTCATTGTGCACCAGTGGAACATTAACAGTTGTAAAGTACCGAAAAGTACTCTTATTCGGTCAATATGAACCAATAATCAAGTCACAGTTGTCGATTGAACGTAATTAGACATGTTAAAGATAAAACTCAATGTATGATCAATCAATAAAAACTCAAATCAAGGCAACACGACAAAGTGAATTAGATTTTTATGAATTTCCAACAAAATTATGTAATAATATATTTGTGCATCAAAGTATTCACGAAAGTTTACAAAGAGTCTTAGGAAATGAAGTACGTATAAAACTTATTAAACAACGATAGTTATTGTATTGATAGTTTTTGCTTGTTGTAAAAACATGTAATCCTATGCGGTTTCACTTATGAAGCCTTCTAAACACACTCCGGTGCTAATTTAAGCCAATTAAAGCGTAATTACCAATGAAATCACACTAAACAATAACAAAAGAAAAAGTTTGAATGCACTATTAAAACCGAAACCAAAACGTATAAGAAGACCACATAAATCAACCTTTAACCGATCAACTTCTGCCAAACTCGTACAAAGCACTCAACCACCATCCTTAAACACTCTTGCATTTAAAATGCACATGAATGAATCAAAATGACAACTCTCGGTCCACATAATCATTCATTGTGCACGAGTGGAACATTAACAGTTGTAAAGTACCGAAAACTACTTTTATTCGCTCAATATGAACCAATAATAAAGTCACAGTTGTCGATTGAACGTAATCAGACGTGTTAAGATAAAACTCAATGTGTGAACAATGAATAAAAACTCAAATCAAGGAAACACGACAAAGTGAATTTGATTTCCATGAATTTCCAACAAAATTATGTAATAATATATTTGTGCATCAAAGTATTCGCGAAAGTTTACAAAGATTCATAGGAAATGAACTACGTATACAAACATATTAAACAAGGATTATTCTCGCGTGGATAGTTTATGCTTGTTGCAAAAACGTGTAATCCTATGCGGTTTCACTTATGAAGCTTTCTAAACACACTCCTGTGCTAATATAAGCCAATCAAAGCGTAATGATCAATGAAATCACACTAAACAATAAAAAAAGGAAAGTTTGAATGCAATATTAAAACCGAAACCAAAACGTATAAGGAGACCACATAAATCAACCTTTAACCGATCAACATCTGCCAAACTCATACAAAGCACTCAACCACCATCTTTAAACACTCTTGCATTTAAAATGTACATGAATGAATAAAAATGACAACTATCGGTCCACATAATCATTTATTGTGCACCAGTGGCACATTAACAGTTATAAAGTACCGAAAACTACTCTTATTCGCTCAATATTAACCAATAATCTAGTCACAGTTGTCGATTCAACGTAATCAGACGTGTTAAAGATAAAACTCAATTTGTGATCAATGAATAAAAACTCAAATCAAGGTAACAAGACCAAGTGAATTAGATTTCCATAAATTTCCAACAAAATTGTGTAACAACATATTTGTGCATCAAAGTATTCACGAAAGTTTATAATGAGTCATGGGAAATCAACTACGTATGCGAACTTATTAAACAAGGATTATACTCGCATGGATAGTTTATGCTTGTTGTAAAACGTGTAATCCTATGCGGTTTCACTTATGAAGCCTTCTAAACACACTCCTGTGCTAATTTAAGCCAATCAAAGCGTAATGATCAATGAAATCACACTAAATAATAACAAAAGAAAAGTTTGAATGCACTATTAAAACAGAAAACAAAACGTATAAGGAGACCACATAAATCAACCTTTAACCGATCAACATCTGCCAAACTCATACAAAGCACTCAACCACCATCTTTAAACACTCTTGCATTTAAAATGCACATGAATGAATTAAAATGACAACTATCGGTCCACATAATCATTTATTATGCACCAGTGGAACATTAACAGTTGTAAAGTACCGAAAACTACTCTTATTGACTCAATATGAACCAATAATCAAGTCACAGTTGTCGATTGAACGTAATTAGACATGTTAAAGATAAAACTCAATGTATGATCAATGAATAAAAACTCAAATCAAGGTAGAATTTCCAACAAAATTATGTAATAATATATTTGTACATCAAAGTATTCACGAAAATTTACAAAGAGTCATAGGAAATGAACTACGTATACAAACTTATTAAACAAGGATTATTCTCGCATTAATAGTTTTTGCTTGTTGTAAAAACATGTAATCCTATGCGGTTTCACTTATGAAACCTTCTAAACACACTCCTGTGCTAATTTAAGCCAATTAAAGCGTAACGACCAATGAAATCACACTAAACAATAACAAAAGAAAAGTTTGAATGCACTATTAAAACCAAAACCAAAACGTATAAGGAGACCACATAAATCAACCTTTAACCGATCAACTTCTGCCCAACTCGTACAAAGCACTCAACCACCATCCTTAAACACTCTTGCATTTAAAATGCACATGAATGAATCAAAATGACAACTCTCGGTCAACATAATCATTTATTGTGCATCAGTGGAACATTAACAGTTGTAAAGTACCGAAAACTACTCTTATTCGCTCAATATGAACCAATAATCAACTCACAGTTGTCGATTGAACGTAATCAGATGTGTTAAAGATAAAACTCAATGTGTTAACAATGAATAAAAACTCAAATCAAGGTAACACGACAAAGTGAATTAGATTTCCATGAATTTCCAACAAAATTATGTAATAATATATTTGTGCATCAAAGTATTTGCGAAAGTTTACAAAGAGTCATAGGAAATGAACTACGTATACAAACTTCTTAAACAAGGATTATTCTCGCATGGATAGTTTATGCTTGTTGTAAAAACATGTAATCCTATGCGGTTTCACTTATGAAGCTTTCTAAACACACTCCGGTGCTAATTTAATCCAATTAAAGCGTAATGACCAATGAAATCACACTAAACAATAACAAAAGAAAAGTGTGAATGCACTATTAAAACTGAAACCAAAACGTATAAGGAGACCACATAAATCAACCTTTAACCGATCAAAATCTGCCAAACTCATACAAAGCACTCAACCACCATCTTTAAACACTCTTGCATTTAAAATGTACATGAATGAATAAAAATGACAACTATCGGTCCACATAATCATTTATTATGCGCCAGTGGAACATTAGCAGTTGTAAAGTACCGAAAACTACTCCTATTCGCTCAATCTGAACCAATAATCAAGTCATAGTTGTCGATTGAACGTAATCAGACATGTTAAAGATAAAACTCAATGTGTGATCAATGAATAAAAACTCAAATAAAGGTAACACGACAAAGTGAATTAGATTTCCATAAATTTCAAATAAAATTATGTAATAGTATATTGGTGCATCAAAGTATTCACGAAAGTTTATAATGAGTCATGAGAAATGAACTACGTATAAAAACTTATTAAACAAGGGTTATTCTCGCATGGATAGTTTTTGCTTGTTGTAAAAACATGTAATCCTATGCGGTTTCACTTATGAAGCCTTCTAAGCACACTCCGGTGCTAATTTAAGCCAATTAAAGCGTAATGACCAATGAAATCACACTAAACAATAACAAAAGAAAAGTTTGAATGCACTATTAAAACCGAAACCAAAACATATAAGGAGACCACATAAATCAACCTTTAACCGATCAACTTCTGGCAAACTCATACAAAACACTCAACTACCATCTTTAAACACTCTTGCATTTTAAAGGCCCAGTAATGAATCAAAATGACAACTCTCGGTCCACATAATCATTTATTGTGCACCAGTGTAACATTAACCGTTGTAAACTACCGAAAAGTACTCTTATTCGCTCAATATGAACCAATAATCAAGTCACAGTTGTCGATTGAACGTAATCAGACGTGTTAAGATAAAACTCAATGTGTGATCAATGAATAAAAACTCAAATCAAGGTAACAGGACCAAGAGAATTAGATTTCCATAAATTTCCAACAAAATTGTGTAACAATATATTTGTGCATCAAAGTATTCGCGAAAGTTTACAATAAATCATGGGAAATGAACTACGTGTACAAACTCATTAAACAACGATAGTTATTGCATTGATAGTTTTTGCTTGTTGTAAAAACATGTAATCCTATGCGGTTTCTCTTATCAAGCCTTCTAAAGACTCTCCTGTGCTAATTTAAGCAAATCAAAGCCTAATGATCAATGAAATCACACTGAACAATAACAAAAGGAAAGTTTGAATACACTATTAAAACCAAAACCAAAACGTACAAGGAGACCACATAAATCAACCTTTAACCGATTAACTTCTGCCAAACTCGTACAAAGCACTCAACCACCATCCTTAAACACTCTTGCATTTAAAATGCACATGAATGAATCAAAATGACAACTCTCGGTCCACATAATCATTCATTGTGCACCAGTGGAACATTAACAGTTGTAAAGTACCAAAAAGTACTCTTATTCGGTCAATATGAACCAATAATCAAGTCACAGTTGTCGATTGAACGTAATTAGACATGTTAAAGATAAAACTCAATGTATGATCAATGAATAAAAACTCAAATCAAGGTAACACGACAAAGTGAATTAGATTTTTATGAATTTCCAACAAAATTATGTAATAATATATTTGTGCATCAAAGTATTCACGAAAGTTTACAAAGAGTCATAGGAAATGAAGTACGTATAAAACTTATTAAACAACGATAGTTATTGCATTGATAGTTTTTGCTTGTTGTAAAAACATGTAATCCTATGCGGTTTCACTTATGAAGCCTTCTAAACACACTCCGGTGCTAATTTAAGCCAATTAAAGCGTAATGACCAATGAAATCACACTAAACAATAACAAAAGAAAAAGTTTGAATGCACTATTAAAACCGAAACCAAAACGTATAAGGAGACCACATAAATCAACCTTTAACCGATCAACTTCTGCCAAACTCGTACAAAGCACTCAACCACCATCCTTAAACACTCTTGCATTTAAAATGCACATGAATGAATCAAAATGACAACTCTCGGTCCACATAATCATTCATTGTGCACGAGTGGAACATTAACAGTTGTAAAGTACCGAAAACTACTCTTATTTGCTCAATATGAACCAATAATAAAGTCACAGTTGTCGATTGAACGTAATCAGACGTGTTAAGATAAAACTCAATGTGTGAACAATGAATAAAAACTCAAATCAAGGAAACACGACAAAGTGACTTTGATTTCCATGAATTTCCAACAAAATTATGTAATAATATATTTGTGCATCAAAGTATTCGCTAAAGTTTACAAAGATTCATAGGAAATGAACTACGTATACAAACTTATTAAACAAGGATTATTCTCGCGTGGATAGTTTGTGCATGTTGCAAAAACATGTAATCCTATGCGGTTTCACTTATGAAGCTTTCTAAACACACTCCTGTGCTAATATAAGCCAATCAAAGCGTAATGATCAATGAAATCACACTAAACAATAAAAAAATGAAAGTTTGAATGCACTATTAAAACCGAAACCAAAACGTATAAGGAGACCACATAAATCAACCTTTAACCGATCAACATCTGTCAAACTCATATAAAGCACTCAACCACCATCTTTAAACACTCTTGCATTTAAAATGCACATGAATGAATCAAAATGACAACTATCGGTCCACATAATCATTTATTGTGCACCAGTGGCACATTAACAGTTATAAAGTACCGAAAACTACTCTTATTCGCTCAATATTAACCAATAATCTAGTCACAGTTGTCGATTGAACGTAATCAGACGTGTTAAAGATAAAACTCAATTTGTGATCAATGAATAAAAACTCAAATCAAGGTAACAAGACCAAGTGAATTAGATTTCCATAAATTTCCAACAAAATTGTGTAACAACATATTTGTGCATCAAAGTATTCACGAAAGTTTACAATGAGTCGTGGGAAATCAACTACGTATGCGAACTTATTAAACAAGGATTATACTCGCATGGATAGTTTATGCTTGTTGTAAAAACGTGTAATCCTATGCGGTTTCACTTATGAAGCCTTCTAAACACACTCCTGTGCTAATTTAAGCCAATCAAAGCGTAATGATCAATGAAATCACACTAAACAATAACAAAAGAAAAGTTTGAATGCACTATTAAAACAGAAACCAAAACGTATAAGGAGACCACATAAATCAACCTTTAACCGATCAACATCTGCCAAACTCATACAAAGCACTCAACCACCATCTTTAAACACTCTTGCATTTAAAATGCACATGAATGAATCAAAATGACAACTATCGGTCCACATAATCATTTATTATGCACCAGTGGAACATTAACAGTTGTAAAGTACCGAAAACTACTCTTATTCAGTCAATATGAACCAATAATCAAGTCACAGTTGTCGATTGAACGTAATTAGACATGTTAAAGATAAAACTCAATGTATGATCAATGAATAAAAACTCAAATCAAGGTAACACGACAAAGTGAATTAGATTTTTATGAATTTCCAACAAAATTATGTAATAATATATTTGTGCATCAATGTATTCACGAAAATTTACAAAGAGTCATAGGAAATGAACTACGTATACAAACTTTTTAAACAAGGATTATTCTCGCATTAATAGTTTTTGCTTGTTGTAAAAACATGTAATCCTATGCGGTTTCACTTATGAAGCCTTCTAAACACACTCCTGTGCTAATTTATGCCAAGTAAAGCGTAATGACCAATAAAATCACACTAAACAATAACAAAAGAAAAGTTTGAATGCACTATTAAAACCAAAACCAAAACGTATAAGGAGACCACATAAATCAACCTTGAACCGATCAACTTCTGCCAAACTCGTACAAAGCACTCAACCACCATCCTTAAACACTCTTGCATTTAAAATGCACATGAATGAATCAAAATGACAACTCTCGGTCAACATAATCATTTATTGTGCATCAGTGGAACATTAACAGTTGTAAAGTACCGAAAACTACTCTTATTCGCTCAATATGAACCAATAATCAACTCACAGTTGTCGATTGAACGTAATCAGATGTGTTAAAGATAAAACTCAATGTGTTAACAATGAATAAAAACTCAAATCAAGGTAACACGACAAATTGAATTAGATTTCCATGAATTTCCAACAAAATTATGCAATAATATATTTGTGCATCAAAGTATTCGCGAAAGTTTACAAAGAATCGTAGGAAATGAACTACGTATACAAACTTATTAAACAAGGATTATTCTCGCATGGATAATTTATGCTTGTTGTAAAAACATGTAATCCTATGCGGTTTCACTTATGAAGCTTTCTAAACACACTCCGGTGCTAATTTAAGCCAATTAAAGCGTAATGACCAATGAAATCACACTAAACAATAACAAAAGAAAAGTTTGAATGCACTATTAAAACTAAAACCAAAACATATAAGGAGACCACATAAATCAACCTTTAACCGATCAATATCTGCCAAACTCATACAAAGCACTCAACCACCATCTTTAAACACTCTTGCATTTAAAATGTACATGAATGAATCAAAATGACAACTATTGGTCCACATAATCATTTATTATGCTCCAGTGGAACATTAGCAGTTGTAAAGTACCGAAAACTACTCTTATTCGCTCAATCTGAACCAATAATCAAGTCATAGTTGTCGATTGAACGTAATCAGACATGTTAAAGATAAAACTCAATGTGTGATCAATGAATAAAAACTCAAATAAAGGTAACACGACAAAGTGAATTAGATATCCATAAATTTCAAATAAAATTATGTAATAGTATATTTGTGCATCAAAGTATTTACGAAAGTTTACAATGAGTCATGAGAAAAGAACTACGTATAAAAACTTATTAAACAAGGGTTATTCTCGCATGGATAGTTTTTGCTTGTTGTAAAAACATGTAATCCTATGCGGTTTCACTTATGAAGCCTTCTAAGCGCACTCCAGTGCTAATTTAAGCCAATTAAAGTGTAATGACCAATGAAATCACACTAAACAATAACAAAAGAAAAGTTTGAATGCACTATTAAAACCGAAACCAAAACGTATAAGGAGATCACATAAATCAACCGTTAACCGATCAACATCTGCCAAACTCATACAAAGCACTCAACCACCATCTTTTAACACTCTTGCATTTAAAATGCACATGAATGAATCAAAATGACAACTATCGGTCCACATAATCATTTATTATGCACCAGTGGAACATTAACAGTTGTAAAGTACCGAAAACTACTCTTATTCACTCAATATGAACCAATAATCAAGTCACAGTTGTCGATTGAACGTAATTAGACATGTTAAAGATAAAACTCAATATATGATCAATGAATAAAAACTCAAATCAAGGTAACACGAAAAAGTGAATTAGATTTTTATGAATTTCCAACAAAATTATGTAATAATATATTTGTGCATCAAAGTATTCACGAAAGTTTACAAACAGTCATAGGAAAAGAACTACGTATAAAACTTATTGAACAACGATAGTTATTGCATTGATAGTTTTTGCTTGTTGTAAAAACATGTAATCCTATGCGGTTTCACTAATGAAGCCTTCTAACGACACTCTAATGCTAATTTAAGCCAATTAAAGCGTAATGACCAATGAAATCACACTAAACAATAACAAAAGAAAAGTTTGAATGCACTATTAAAACCGAAACCAAAACGTATAAGGAGACAACATAAATCAACCTTTAACCCATCAACTTCTGCCACACTCATACAAAACACTCAACTACCATCTTTAAACACTCTTGCATTTTAAATGCTCAGTAATGAATCAAAATGACAACTCTCGGTCCACATAATCATTTATTGTGCACCAGTGTAACATTAACCGTTGTAAACTACCGAAAAGTACTCTTATTCGGTCAATATGAACCAATAATCAAGTCACAGTTGTCGATTGAACGTAATTAGACATGTTAAAGATAAAACTCAATGTATGATCAATGAATAAAAACTGAAATCAAGGTAACACGACAAAGTGAATTAGATTTTTATGAATTTCCAACAAAATTATGTAATAATATTTTTGTGCATCAAAGTATTCACGAAAGTTTACAAAGAGTCATAGGAAATGAAGTACGTATAAAACTTATTAAACAACGATAGTTATTGCATTGATAGTTTTTGCTTGTTGTAAAAACATGTAATCCTATGCGGTTTCACTTATGAAGCCTTCTAAACACACTCCGGTGCTAATTTAAGCCAATTAAAGTGTAATGACCAATGAAATCACACAAAACAATAACAAAAGAAAAGTTTGAATGCACTATTAAAACCAAAACCAAAACGTATAAGGAGACCACATAAATCAACCTTTAACCGATCAACTTCTGCCAAACTCGTACAAAGCACTCAACCACCATCCTTAAACACTCTTGCATTTAAAATGCACATGAATGAATCAAAATGACAACTCTCAGTCCACATAATCATTCATTGTGCACCAGTGGAACATTAACAGTTGTAAGTACCGAAAACTACTCTTATTCGTTCAATATAAACCAATAATCAAGTCATAGTTGTCGATTGAACGTAATCAGACGTGTTAAGATAAAACTCAATGTGTGAACAATGAATAAAAACTCAAATCAAGGTAACACGATAAAGTGAATTAGATTTCCATGAATTTCCAACAAAATTATGTAACAACATATTTGTGCATCAAAGTATTCGCGAAAGTTTACAATGAGTCATGGGAAATCAACTACGTATGCGAACTTATTAAACAAGGATTATACTCGCATGGATAGTTTATGCTTGTTGTAAAAACATGTAATCCTATGCGGTTTCACTTATGAAGCCTTCTAAACACACTCCGGTGCTAATTTAAGCCAATTAAAGCGTAATGACCAATGAAATCACACTAAACAATAACAAAAGAAAAGTTTGAATGCACTATTTAAACTAAAACCAAAACGTATAAGGAGACCACATAAATCAACCTTTAACCGATCAACATCTGCCAAACTCATACAAAGCACTCAACCACCATCTTTTAACACTCTTGCATTTAAAATGCACATGAATGAATCAAAATGACAACTATCGGTCCACATAATCATTTATTATGCACCAGTGGAACATTAACAGTTGTAAAGTACCAAAAACTACTCTTATTCACTCAATATGAACCAATAATCAAGTCACAGTTGTCGATTGAACGTAATTAGACATGTTAAAGATAAAACTCAATGTATGATCAATGAATAAAAACTCAAATCAAGGTAACACGACAAAGTGAATTAGATTTTTATGAATTTCCAACAAAATTATGTAATAATATATTTGTGCATCAAAGTATTCACGAATGTTTACAAACAGTCATAGGAAATGAACTACGTATAAAACTTATTGAACAAAGATAGTTATTGCATTGATAGTTTTTGCTTATTGTAAAAACATGTAATCCTATGCGGTTTCACTAATGAAGCCTTCTAAAGACACTCTAATGCTAATTTAAGCCAATTAAAGCGTAATGACCAATGAAATCACACTAAACAATAACAAAAGAAAAGTTTGAATGCACTATTAAAACCGAAACCGAAACCAAAACGTATAAGGATACCACATAAATCAACCTTTAACCGATCAACTTCTGCCACACTCATACAAAACACTCAACTACCATCTTTAAACACTCTTGCATTTTAAATGCTCAGTAATGAATCAAAATGACAACTCTCGGTCCACATAATCATTTATTATGCACCAGTGTAACATTAACCGTTGTAAACTACAGAAAAGTACTCTTATTCGGTCAATATGAACCAATAATCAAGTCACAGTTGTCGATTGAACGTAATTAGACATGTTAAAGATAAAACTCAATGTATGATCAATGAATAAAAACTCAAATCAAGGTAACACGACAAAGTGAATTAGATTTTTATGAATTTCCAACAAAATTATGTAATAATATATTTGTGCATCAAAGTATTCACGAAAGTTTACAAAGAGTCATAGGAAATGAAGTACGTATAAAACTTATTAAACAACGATAGTTATTGCATTGATAGTTTTTGCTTGTTGTAAAAACATGTAATCCTATGCGGTTTCACTTATGAAGCCTTCTAAACACACTCCGGTGCTAATTTAAGCCAATTAAAGCGTAATGACCAATGAAATCACACTAAACAATAACAAAAGAAAAGTTTGAATGCACTATTAAAACCGAAAGCAAAACGTATAAGGAGACCACATAAATCAACCTTTAACCGATCAACTTCTGCCAAACTCGTACAAAGCACTCAACCACCATCCTTAAACACTCTTGCATTTAAAATGCACATGAATGAATCAAAATGACAACTCTCGGTCCACATAATCATTCATTGTGCACCAGTGGAACATTAACAGTTGTAAAGTACCGAAAACTACTCTTATTTGCTCAATATGAACCAATAATCAAGTCACAGTTGTCGATTGAACGTAATCAGACGTGTTAAGATAAAACTCAATGTGTGAACAATGAATAAAAACTCAAATCAAGGTAACACGACAAAGTGAATTAGATTTCCATGAATTTCCAACAAAACTAAGTAATAATATATTTGTGCATCAAAGTATTCACGAAAGTTTACAAAGATTCATAGGAAATGAACTACGTTTACAAACTTATTAAACAAGGATTATTCTCGCATGGATAGTTTATGCTTGTTGTAAAAACATGTACTCCTATGCGGTTTCACTTATGAAGCTTTCTAAACACACTCCTGTGCTAATTTAAGCCAATCAAAGGGTAATGATCAATGAAATCACACTAAACAATAAAAAAGGAAAGTTTGAATGCACTTTTAAAACCGAAACCAAAACGTATAAGGAGACCACATAAATCAACCTTTAACCGATCAACATCTGCCAAACTCATACAAAGCACTCAACCACCATCTTTAAACACTCTTGCATTTAAAATGCACATAAATGAATCAAAATGACAACTATCGGTCCACATAATCATTTATTGTGCACCAGTGGCACATTAACAGTTATAAAGTACCGAAAACTACTCTTATTCGCTCAATATTAACCAATAATCTAGTCACAGTTGTCGATTGAACGTAATCAGACGTGTTAAAGATAAAACTCAATTTGTGATCAATGAATAAAAACTCAAATCAAGGTAACAAGACCAAGTGAATTAGATTTCCATAAATTTCCAACAAAATTGTGTAACAACATATTTGTGAATCAAAGTATTCACGAAAGTTTACAATGAGTCATGGGAAATCAACTACGTATGCGAACTTATTAAACAAGGAATATACTCGCATGGATAGTTTATGCTTGTTGTAAAAACGTGTAATCCTATGCGGTTTCACTTATGAAGCCTTCTAAACACACTCCTGTGCTAATTTAAGCCAATCAAAGGGTAATGATCAATGAAATCACACTAAACAATAAAAAAGGAAAGTTTGAATGCACTTTTAAAACCGAAACCAAAACGTATAAGGAGACCACATAAATCAACCTTTAACCGATCAACATCTGCCAAACTCATACAAAGCACTCAACCACCATCTTTAAACACTCTTGCATTTAAAATACACATGAATGAATCAAAATGACAACTATCGGTCCACATAATCATTTATTATGCACGAGTGGAACATTAACAGTTGTAAAGTACCGAAAACTACTCTTATTCACTCAATATGAACCAATAATCAAGTCACAGTTGTCGATTGAACGTACTTAGACATGTTAAAGATAAAACTCAATGTATGATCAATGCACAAAAACTCAAATCAACGTAACCCGACAAAGTGAATTAGATTTTTATGAATTTCCAACAAAATTATGTAATAATATATTTGTGCATCAAAGTATTCACGAAAGTTTACAAACAGTCATAGGAAATGAACTACGTATAAAACTTATTAAACAACGATAGTTATTGCTTTGATAGTTTTTGCTTGTTGTAAAAACATGTAATCCTATGCGGTTTCACTTATGAAGCCTTCTAAAGACACTCCGGTGCTAATTTAAGCCAATTAAAGCGTAATGACCATTGAAATCACAGTAAACAATTACAAAAGAAAAGTTTGAATGCACTAGTAAAACCAAAACCAAAACGTATAAGGAGACCACATAAATCAACCTTTAACCGATCAACTTCTGCCAAACTCGTACAAAGCACTCAACCACCATCCTTAAACACTCTTGCATTTAAAATACACATGAATGAATCAAAATGACTACTCTCGATCCACATAATCATTCATTGTGCACCAGTGGAACACTAATAGTTGTAAAGTACCGAAAACTACTCTTATTCGCTCAATATGAACCAATAATCAAGTCACAGTTGTCGATTGAACGTAATCAGATGTGTTAAAGATAAAACTCAATGTGTGAACAATGAATAAAAACACAAATCAAGGTAACACGACAAAGTAAATTAGATTTCCATGAATTTCCAACAAAATTATGTAATAATATATTTGTGCATCAAAGTATTCGCGAAAGTTTACAAAGAGTCATAGGAAATGAACTACGTATACAAACTTATTAAACAAGGATTATTCTCGCACGGATAGTTTATGCTTATTGTAAAAACATGTAATCCTATGCGGTTTCACTTATGAAGCTTTCTAAACACACTCCTGTGCTAATTTAAGCCAATCAAAGCATTATGATCAATGAAATCACACTAGATAATAAAAAAAGGAAAGTTTGAATGCACTATTAAAACGGAAACCAAAACATATAAGGAGACCACATATATCAACCTTTAACCGATCAACATCTGCCAAACTCATACAAAGTACTCAACCACCATCTTTAAACACTCTTGCACTTAAAATGCACATGAATGAATCAAAATGACAACTATCGGTCCACATAATCATTTATTATGCACCAGTGGAACATTAATAGTTGTAAAGTACCGAAAACTACTCTTATTCGCTCAATATGAACCAATAATCAAGTCACAGTTGTCGATTGAACGTAATCAGACATGTTAAAGATAAAACTCAATGTGTGATCAATGAATAAAAACTCAAATCAAGGTAACAAGACCAAAGTGAATTAGATTTCATAAATTTCCAACAAAATTATGTAACAACATATTTGTGCATCAAAGTATTCGTGAAAGTTTACAATGAGCCATGGTAAATCAACTACGTATGCAAACTTATTAAGCAAGGATTATACTCGCATGGATAGTTTATGCTTGTTGTAAAAACATGTAATCCTATGCGGTTTCACTTATGAAGCCTTCTAAACACACTCCTATGCTAATTTAAGCCAATCAAAGCGTAATGATCAATGAAGTCACACTAAACAATAACAAAAGAAAAGTTTGAATGCACTATTTAAACTGAAACCAAAACATATAAGGAGACCACATAAATCAACCTTTAACCGATCAACATCTGCCAAACTCATACAAAGAACTCAACCACCATCTTTAAACACTCTTGCATTTAAAATGCACATGAATGAATCAAAATGACAACTATCGGTCCACATAATCATTTATTATGCAACAGTGGAACATTAACAGTTGTAAAGTACCAAAAACTACTCTTATTCGCTCAATATGAACCAATAATCAAGTCACAGTTGTCGATTGAACGTAATCAGACATGTTAAAGATAAAACTCAATGTGTGATCAATGAATAAAAACTTAAATCAAGGTAACACGACAAAGTTAATTAGATTTCTATGAATTTCCAACAAAATTATTTAATAATATATTTGTGCATCAAAGTATTCAAAAAAATTTACAATGAGTCATGGGAAATGAACTACGTATACAAACTTATTAAACAAGGATTATTCTCGCATTAATAGTTTTTGCTTGTTGTAAAAACATGTAATCCTATGCGGTTTCACTTATGAAGCCTTCTAAACACACTCCTGTGCTAATTTAAGCCAATTAAAGCGTAATGACCAATGAAATCACACTAAACAATAAAAAAGGAAAGTTTGAATGCACTTTTAAAACCAAAACCAAAATGTATAAGGAGACCACATAAATCAACCTTTAACCGATCAACATCTGCCAAACTCATACAAAGCACTCAACCACCATCTTTAAACACTCTTGCATTTAAAATACACATGAATGAATCAAAATGACAACCATCGGTCCACATAATCATTTATTATGCACGAGTGGAACATTAACAGTTGTAAAGTACCGAAAACTACTCTTATTCACTCAATATGAACCAATAATCAAGTCACAGTTGTCGATTGAACGTAATTAGACATGTTAAAGATAAAACTCAATGTATGATCAATGAATAAAAACTCAAATCAACGTAACCCGACAAAGTGAATTAGATTTTTATGAATTTCCAACAATATTATGTTATAATATATTTGTGCATCAAAGTATTCACGAAAGTTTACAAAGAGTCATAGGAAATGAACTACGTATAAAACTTATTAAACAACGATAGTTATTGCTTTGATAGTTTTTGCTTGTTGTAAAAACATGTAATCCTATGCGGTTTCACTTATGAAGCCTTCTAAAGACACTCCGGTGCTAATTTAAGCCAATTAAAGCGTAATGACCATTGAAATCACAGTAAACAATTACAAAAGAAAAGTTTGAATGCACTATTAAAACCAAAATCAAAACGTATAAGGAGACCACATAAATCAACCTTTAACCGATCAACTTCTGCCAAACTCGTACAAAGCACTCAACCACCATCCTTAAACACTCTTGCATTTAAAATACACATGAATGAATCAAAATGACTACTCTCGATCCACATAATCATTCATTGTGCACCAGTGGAACATTAATAGTTGTAAAGCACCGAAAACTACTCTTATTCGCTCAATATGAACCAATAATCAAGTCACAGTTGTCGATTGAACGTAATCAGACGTGTTAAAGATAAAACTCAATGTGTGAACAATGAATAAAAACACAAATCAAGGTAACACAACAAAGTAAATTAGATTTCCATGAATTTCCAACAAAATTATGTAATAATATATTTGTGCATCAAAGTATTCGCGAAAGTTTACAAAGAGTCATAGGAAATGAACTACGTATACAAACTTATTAAACAAGGATTATTCTCGCACGGATAGTTTATGCTTATTGTAAAAACATGTAATCCTATGCGGTTTCACTTATGAAGCTTTCTAAACACACTCCTGTGCTAATTTAAGCCAATCAAAGCATTATGATCAATGAAATCACACTAGATAATATAAAAAGGAAAGTTTGAATGCACTATTAAAACGGAAACCAAAACATATAAGGAGACCACATATATCAACCTTTAACCGATCAACATCTGCCAAACTCATACAAAGTACTCAACCACCATCTTTAAACACTCTTGCACTTAAAATGCACATGAATGGATCAAAATGACAACTATCGGTCCACATAATCATTTATTATGCACCAGTGGAACATTAATAGTTGTAAAGTACCGAAAACTACTCTTATTCGCTCAATATGAACCAATAATCAAGTCACAGTTGTCGATTGAACGTAATCAGACATGTTAAAGATAAAACTCAATGTGTGATCAATGAATAAAAACTCAAATCAAGGTAACAAGACCAAAGTGAATTAGATTTCATAAATTTCCAACAAAATTATGTAACAACATATTTGTGCATCAAAGTATTCGTGAAAGTTTACAATGAGCCATGGGAAATCAACTACGTATGCAAACTTATTAAGCAAGGATTATACTCGCATGGATAGTTTATGCTTGTTGTAAAAACATGTAATCCTATGCGGTTTCACTTATGAAGCCTTCTAAACACACTCCTATGCTAATTTAAGCCAATCAAAGCGTAATGATCAATGAAGTCACACTAAACAATAACAAAAGAAAAGTTTGAATGCACTATTTAAACTGAAACCAAAACATATAAGGAGACCACATAAATCAACCTTTAACCGATCAACATCTGCCAAACTCATACAAAGAACTCAACCACCGTCTTTAAACACTCTTGCATTTAAAATGCACATGAATGAATCAAAATGACAACTATCGGTCCACATAATCATTTATTATGCACCAGTGGAACATTAACAGTTGTAAAGTACCAAAAACTACTCTTATTCGCTCAATATGAACCAATAATCAAGTCACAGTTGTCGATTGAACGTAATCAGACATGTTAAAGATAAAACTCAATGTGTGATCAATGAATAAAAACTCAAATCAAGGTAACACGACAAAGTTTATTAGATTTCTATGAATTTCCAACAAAATTATTTAATAATATATTTGTGCATCAAAGTATTCATGAAAATTTACAATGAGTCATGGGAAATGAACTACGTATACAAACTTATTAAACAAGGGTTATTCTCGCATGGATAGTTTTTGCTTGTTGTAAAAACATGTAATCCTATGCGGTTTCACTTATGAAGCCTTCTAAGCACACTCCGGTGCTAATTTAAGCCAATTAAAGCGTAATGATCAATGAAATCACACTAAACAATAACAAAAGAAAAGTTTGAATGCACTATTAAAACCGAAACCAAATCGTATAAGGAGACCACATAAATCAACCGTTAACCGATCAACATCTGCCAAACTCATAGAAAACACTCAACTACCATCTTTAAACACTCTTGCATTTTAAATGCCCAGTAATGAATCAAAATGACAACTCTGGGTCCACATAATCATTTATTGTGCACCAGTGTAACATTAACCGTTGTAAACTACCGAAAAGTACTCTTATTCGCTCAATATGAACCAATAATCAAGTCACGGTTGTCGATTGATCGTAATCAAACGTGTTAAGATAAAACTCAATGTGTGATCAATGAATAAAAACTCAAATCAAGGTAACAGGACCAAGTGAATTAGATTTCCATAAATTTCCAACAAAATTATGTAACAATATATTTGTGCATCAAAGTATTTACGATAGTTTACAATAAATCATGGGAAATGAACTACGTGTACAAACTCATTAAACAACGATAGTTATTGCATTGATAGTTTTTGCTTGTTGTAAAAACATGTAATCCTATGCGGTTTCTCTTATCAAGCCTTCTAAAGACTCTCCTGTGCTAATTTAAGCAAATCAAAGCCTAATGATCAATGAAATCACACTGAACAATAACAAAAGGAAATTTTGAATACACTAGTAAAACCAAAACCAAAACGTATAAGGAGACCACATAAATCAAGCTTTAACCGATCAACTTCTGCCAGACTCATACAAAGCACTCAACCACCATCCTTAAACACTCTTGCATTTAAAATGCACATGAATGAATCAAAATGACAACTCTCGGTCCACATAATCATTCATTGTGCACCAGTGGAACATTAACAGTTGTAAAGTACCGAAAACTACTCTTATTCGCTCAATATGAACCAATAATCAAGTCACAGTTGTCGATTGAACGTAATCAGACGTGTTAAGATAAAACTCAATGTGTGAACAATGAATAAAAACTCAAATCAAGGTAACACGATAAAGTGAATTAGATTTCCATGAATTTCCAACAAAATTATGTAATAATATATTTGTGCATCAAAATATTCGCGAAAGTTTACAAAGAGTCATAGGAAATGAACTACGAATACAAACTTATTAAACAAGGATTATTCTCGTATGGATAGTTTATGCTTGTTGTAAAAACATGTAATACTATGTGGTTTCACTTATGAAGCTTTCTAAGCACGCTCCGGTGCTAATTTAAGCCAATTAAAGCGTAATGACCAATGAAATCACACTAAACAACAAAAGAAAAGTTTGAATGCACTATTAAAACTGAAACCTAAAGGTATAAGGAGACCACGTAAATCAACCTTTAACCGATCAACATCTGGCAAACTCATACAAAGCACTCAACCACCATCTTTAAACACTCTTGCATTTAAAATGTACATGAATGAATCAAAATGACAACTATCGGTCCACATAATCATTTATTGTGCACCAGTGTAACATTAACCGTTGTAAACTACCGAAAAGTACTCTTATTCGCTCAGTATGAACCAATAATCAAGTCACGGTTGTCGATTGAACGTAATCAAACGTGTTAAGATAAAACTCAATGTGTGATCAATGAATAAAAACTCAAATCAAGGTAACAGGACCAAGTGAATTAGATTTCCATAAATTTCCAACAAAATTATGTAACAATATATTTGTGCATCAAAGTATTTACGATAGTTTACAATAAATCATGGGAAATGAACTACGTGTACAAACTCATTAAACAACGATAGTTATTGCATTGATAGTTTTTGCTTGTTGTAAAAACATGTAATCCTATGCGGTTTCTCTTATCAAGCCTTCTAAAGACTCTCCTGTGCTAATTTAAGCAAATCAAAGCCTAATGATCAATGAAATCACACTGAACAATAACAAAAGGAAATTTTGAATACACTAGTAAAACCAAAACCAAAACGTATAAGGAGACCACATAAATCAACCTTTAACCGATCAACTTCTGCCAAACTCATACAAAGCACTCAACCACCATCCTTAAACACTCTTGCATTTAAAATGCACATGAATGAATCAAAATGACAACTCTCGGTCCACATCATCATTCATTGTGCACCAGTGGAACATTAACAGTTGTAAAGTACCAAAAACTACTCTTATTCGCTCAATATGAACCAATAATCAAGTCACAGTTGTCGATTGAACGTAATCAGACGTGTTAAGATAAAACTCAATGTGTGAACAATGAATAAAAACTCAAATCAAGGTAACACGATAAAGTGAATTAGATTTCCATGAATTTCCAACAAAATTATGTAATAATATATTTGTGCATCAAAGTATTCGCGAAAGTTTACAAAGAGTCATAGGAAATGAACTACGAATACAAACTTATTAAACAAGGATTATTCTCGTATGGATAGTTTATGCTTGTTGTAAAAACATGTAATACTATGCGGTTTCACTTATGAAGCTTTCTAAACACGCTCCGGTGCTAATTTAAGCCAATTAAAGCGTAATGACCAAGGAAATCACACTAAACAACAACAGAAAAGTTTGAATGCACTATTAAAACTGAAACCTAAAGGTATAAGGAGTCCACGTAAATCAACCTTTAACCGATCAACATCTGGCAAACTCATACAAAGCACTCAACCACCATCTTTAAACACTCTTGCATTTAAAATGTACATGAATGAATCAAAATGACAACTATCGGTCCACATAATCATTTATTGTGCACCAGTGTAACATTAACCGTTGTAAACTACCGAAAAGTACTCTTATTCGCTCAATATGAACCAATTATCAAGTCACAGTTGTCGATTGAACGTAATCAGAGGTGTTAAGATAAAACTCAATGTGTGATCAATGAATAAAAACTCAAATCAAGGTAACAGGACCACGTGAATTAGATTTCCATAAATTTCCAACAAAATTATGTAACAATATATTTGTGTATCAAAGTATTCGTGAAAGTTTACAATAAATCATGGGAAATGAACTACGTGTACAAACTCATTAAACAACGATAGTTATTGCATTGATAGTTTTTACTTGTTGTAAAAACATTTAATCCTACGCGGTTTCTCTTATCAAGCCTTATAAAGACTCTCCTGTGCTAATTTAAGCAAATCAAAGGATAATGATCAATGAAATCACACTGAACAAAAACAAAAGGAAAGTTTGAATACACTACTAAAACCAAAACCAAAACGTATAAGGAGACCACATAAATCAACCTTTAACCGATCAACTTCTGCCAAACTCGTACAAAGCACTCAACCACCATCCTTAAACACTCTTGCATTTAAAATGCACATGAATGAATCAAAATGACAACTCTCGGTCCACATAATCATTCATTGTGCACCAGTGGAACATTAACAGTTGTAAAGTACCGAAAACTACTCTTATTCGCTCAATATGAACCAATAATCAAGTCACAGTTGTCGATTGAACGCAATCAGACGTGTTAAGATAAAACTCAATGTGTGAACAATGAATAAAAACTCAAATCAAGGTAACACGACAAAGTGAATTAGATTTCCATGAATTTCCAACAAAATTATGTAATAATATATTTGTGCATCAAAGTATTCGCGAAAGTTTACAAAGAGTCATAGGAAATGAACTACGTATACAAACTTATTAAACAAGGATTATTCTCGCATGGATAGTTTATGCTTGTTGTAAAAACATGTAATCCTATGCGGTTTCACTTATGAAGCTTTCTAAACACACTCCTGTGCTAATTTAAGCGAATCAAAGCGTAATGATCAATGAAATCACACTAAACAATAAAAAAAGGAAAGTTTGAATGCACTATTAAAACCGAAACCAAAACGTATAAGGAGACCACATAAATCAACCTTTAACAATCAACATCTGCCAAGATCATACAAAGCACTCAACCAGCATCTTTAAACACTCTTGCATTTAAAATGCACATGAATGAATCAAAATGACAACTATCGGTCCACATAATCATTTATTGGGCACCAGTGGCACATTAACAGTTATAAAGTACCGAAAACTACTCTTATTCGCTCAATATGAACCAATAATCAAGTCACAGTTGTCGATTGAACGTAATTAGACATGTTAAAGATAAAACTCAATGTATGATCAATGAATAAAAACCCAAATCAAGGTAACACTACAAGGTGAATTAGATTTTTATGAATTTCCAACAAAATTATGTAATAATATATTTGTGCATCAAAGTATTCACGAAAGTTTACAAAGAGTCATAGGAAATGAACTACGTATAAAACTTATTAAACAACGATAGTTATTGCATTGATAGTTTTTGCTTGTTGTAAAAACATGTAATCCTATGCGGTTTCACTAATGAAGCCTTCTAAAGACACTCCGGTGCAAATTTAAGCCAATTAAAGCGCAATGACCAATGAAATCACACTAAACAATAACAAAAGAAAAGTTTGAATGCACTATTAAAACCAAAATCAAAACGTATAAGGAGACCACATAAATCAACCTTTAACCGATCAACTTCTGCCAAACTCATACAAAACACTCAACTACCATATTTAAATACTCTTGCATTTTAAATGCCCAGTAATTTATCAAAATGACAACTCTCGGTCCACAATCATTTATTGTGCACCAGTGTAACATTAACCGTTGTAAACTACCAAAAAGTACTCTTATTCGGTCAATATGAACCAATAATCAAGTCACAGTTGTCGATTGAACGTAATTAGACATGTTAAGGATAAAACTCAATGTGTGAACAATGAATAAAAACTCAAATCAAGGTAACACGACAAAGTGAATTAGATTTCCATGAATTTTCAACAAAATTATGTAATAATATATTTGTGCATCAAAGTATTCGCGAAAGTTTACAAAGAGTCATAGGAAATGAACTACGTATACAAACTTATTAAACAAGGATTATTCTCGCATGGATAGTTTATGCTTGTTGTAAAAACATGTAATCCTATGCGGTTTCACTTATGAAGCCTTCTAAACACACTCCTGTGCTAATTTAAGCCAATGAAAGCGTAATGATCAATAAAATCACACTAAACAATAACAAAAGAAAAGTTTGAATGCACTATTAAAACAGAAACCAAAACGTATAAGGAGACCACATAAATCAACCTTTAACCGATCAACATCTGCCAAACTCATGCAAAGCACTCAACCACCATCTTTAAACACTATTGCATTTAAAATGCACATGAATGAATCAAAATGACAACTATCGGTCCACATAATCATTTATTATGCACCAGTGGAACATTAACAGTTGTAAAGTACCAAAAACTTCTCTTATTCACTCAATATGAACCAATAATCAAGTCACAGTTGTCGATTGAACGTAATTAGAGATATTAAAGATAAAACTCAATGTATGATCAATGAATAAAAACTCAAATCATGGTAACACGACAAAGTGAATTAGATTTTTATGAATTTCCAATAAAATTATGTAATAATATATTTGTGCATCAAAGTATTCACGAAAGTTTACAAAGAGTCATAGGAAATGAACTACGTATAAAACTTATTAAACAACGATAGTTATTGCATTGATAGTTTTTGCTTGTTGTAAAAACATGTAATCCTATGCAGTTTCACTTATGAAGCCTTCTAAAGACACTCCGGTGCTAATTTAAGCTAATTAAAGCGTAATGACCAATGAAATCACACTAAACAATAACAAAAGAAAAGTTTGAATGCACAATTAAAACCGAAACCAAAACGTACAAGGAGACCACATAAATCAACCTTTAACCGTTCAATTCTGCCAAACTCATACAAAACCCTTAACTACCTTCTTTAAACACTCTTGCATTTTAAATGCCCAGTAATGAATCAAAATGACAACTCTCGGTCCACATAATCATTTATTGTGCACCAGCGTAACATTAACCATTGTAAACTACCGAAAAGTACTCTTATTCGGTCAATATGAACCAATAATCAAGTCACAGTTGTCGATTGAACGTAATTAGACATGTTAAAGATAAAACTCAATGTATGATCAATGAATAAAAACTCAAATCAAGGTAACACGACAAAGTGAATTAGATTTTTATGAATTTCCAACAAAATTATGTAATAATACATTTGTGCATCAAAGTATTCACGAAAGTTTACAAAGAGTCATAGAAAATGAAGTACGTATAAAACTTATTAAACAACGATAGTTATTGCATTGATAGTTTTTGCTTGTTGTAAAAACATGTAATTCTATGCGGTTTCACTTATCAAGCCTTCTAAAGACTCTCCTGTGCTAATTTAAGCAAATCAAAGCCTAATAATCAATGAAATAACACTAAATAATAACAAAAGGAAAGTTTGAATACACTATTAAAACCAAAGCCAAAACGTATAGGGAGACCATAGAAATCAATATTTAACCGATCAACTTCTGCCAAACTCGTACAAAGCACTCAACCACCATCCTTAAACACTCTTGCATTTAAAATGCACATGAATGAATGAAAATGACAACTCTCGGTCAACATAATCATTCATTATGCACCAGTGGAACATTAACAGTTGTAAAGTACCGAAAACTACTCTTATTCGCTCAATATGAACCAATAATCAAGTCACAGTTGTCGATTGAACGTAATTAGACATGTTAAGGATAAAACTCAATGTGTGAACAATGAATAAAAACTCAAATCAAGGTAACACGACAAAGTGAATTAGATTTCCATGAATTTTCAACAAAATTATGTAATAATATATTTGTGCATCAAAGTATTCGCGAAAGTTTACAAAGAGTCATAGGAAATGAACTACGTATACAAACTTATTAAACAAGGATTATTCTCGCATGGATAGTTTATGCTTGTTGTAAAAACATGTAATCCTATGCGGTTTCACTTATGAAGCCTTCTAAACACACTCCTGTGCTAATTTAAGCCAATGAAAGCGTAATGATCAATAAAATCACACTAAACAATAACAAAAGAAAAGTTTGAATGCACTATTAAAACAGAAACCAAAACGTATAAGGAGACCACATAAATCAACCTTTAACCGATCAACATCTGCCAAACTCATGCAAAGCACTCAACCACCATCTTTAAACACTATTGCATTTAAAATGCACATGAATGAATCAAAATGACAACTATCGGTCCACATAATCATTTATTATGCACCAGTGGAACATTAACAGTTGTAAAGTACCAAAAACTTCTCTTATTCACTCAATATGAACCAATAATCAAGTCACAGTTGTCGATTGAACGTAATTAGAGATATTAAAGATAAAACTCAATGTATGATCAATGAATAAAAACTCAAATCATGGTAACACGACAAAGTGAATTAGATTTTTATGAATTTCCAATAAAATTATGTAATAATATATTTGTGCATCAAAGTATTCACGAAAGTTTACAAAGAGTCATAGGAAATGAACTACGTATAAAACTTATTAAACAACGATAGTTATTGCATTGATAGTTTTTGCTTGTTGTAAAAACATGTAATCCTATGCAGTTTCACTTATGAAGCCTTCTAAAGACACTCCGGTGCTAATTTAAGCTAATTAAAGCGTAATGACCAATGAAATCACACTAAACAATAACAAAAGAAAAGTTTGAATGCACAATTAAAACCGAAACCAAAACGTACAAGGAGACCACATAAATCAACCTTTAACCGTTCAATTCTGCCAAACTCATACAAAACCCTTAACTACCTTCTTTAAACACTCTTGCATTTTAAATGCCCAGTAATGAATCAAAATGACAACTCTCGGTCCACATAATCATTTATTGTGCACCAGCGTAACATTAACCATTGTAAACTACCGAAAAGTACTCTTATTCGGTCAATATGAACCAATAATCAAGTCACAGTTGTCGATTGAACGTAATTAGACATGTTAAAGATAAAACTCAATGTATGATCAATGAATAAAAACTCAAATCAAGGTAACACGACAAAGTGAATTAGATTTTTATGAATTTCCAACAAAATTATGTAATAATACATTTGTGCATCAAAGTATTCACGAAAGTTTACAAAGAGTCATAGAAAATGAAGTACGTATAAAACTTATTAAACAACGATAGTTATTGCATTGATAGTTTTTGCTTGTTGTAAAAACATGTAATTCTATGCGGTTTCACTTATCAAGCCTTCTAAAGACTCTCCTGTGCTAATTTAAGCAAATCAAAGCCTAATAATCAATGAAATAACACTAAATAATAACAAAAGGAAAGTTTGAATACACTATTAAAACCAAAGCCAAAACGTATAGGGAGACCATAGAAATCAATATTTAACCGATCAACTTCTGCCAAACTCGTACAAAGCACTCAACCACCATCCTTAAACACTCTTGCATTTAAAATGCACATGAATGAATGAAAATGACAACTCTCGGTCAACATAATCATTCATTATGCACCAGTGGAACATTAACAGTTGTAAAGTACCGAAAACTACTCTTATTCGCTCAATATGAACCAATAATCAAGTCACAGTTGTCGATTGAACGTAATCAGACGTGTTAAGATAAAACTCAATGTGTGAACAATGAATAAAAACTCAAATCAAGGCAACACGACAAAGTGAATTAGATTTCCATGAATTTCCAACAAAATTATGTAATAATATATTTGTGCATCAAAGTATTGGCGAAAGTTTACAAATATTCATAGGAAATGAACTACGTATACAAACTTATTAAACAAGGATTATTCTCGCATGGATAGTTTATGCTTGTTGTAAAAACATGTAATCCTATGCGGTTTCACTTATGAAGCTTTCTAAACACACTCCTGTGCTAATTTAAGCCAATCAAAGTGTAATGATCAATGAAATCACACTAAACAAAATCAACCTTTAACCTATCAACATCTTCCAAACTCATACAAAGCACTCAACCACCATCTTTAAACACTCTTGCATTTAAAATGCACATGAATGAATCAAAATGACAACTATCGGTCCACATAATCATTTATTGTGCACCAGTGGCACATTAACAGTTATAAAGTAGCGAAAACTACTCTTATTCGCTCAATATTAACCAATAATCTAGTCACAGTTGTCGATTGAACGTAATCAGACGTGTTAAAGATAAAACTCAATTTGTGATCAATGAATAAAAACTCAAATCAAGGTAACAAGACCAAGTGAATTAGATTTCCATAAATTTCCAACAAAATTATGTAACAACATATTTGTGCATCAAAGTATTCACGAAAGTTTACAATGAGTCATGGGAAATCAACTACGTATGCGAACTTATTAAACAAGGATTATACTCGCATGGATAGTTTATGCTTGTTGTAAAAACGTGTAATCCTATGCGGTTTCACTTATGAAGCCTTCTAAACACACTCCTGTGCTAATTTAAGCCAATCAAAGTGTAATGATCAATAAAATCACACTAAACAATAACAAAAGAAAAGTTTGAATGCACTATTAAAACAGAAACCAAAACGTATAAGGAGACCACATAAATCAACCTTTAACCGATCAACATCTGCCAAACTCATGCAAAGCACTAAACCACCATCTTTAAACACTATTGCATTTAAAATGCACATGAATGAATCAAAATGACAACTATCGGTCCACATAATCATTTATTATGCACCAGTGGAACATTAACAGTTGTAAAGTACCAAAAACTTCTCTTATTCACTCAATATGAACCAATAATCAAGTCACAATTGTCGATTGAACGTAATTAGAGATGTTAAAGATGAAACTCAATGTATGATCAATGAATAAAAACTCAAATCATGGTAACACGACAAAGTGAATTAGATTTTTATGAATTTCCAATAAAATTATGTAATAATATATTTGTGCATCAAAGTATTCACGAAAGTTTACAAAGAGTCATAGGAAATGAACTACGTATAAAACTTATTAAACAACGATAGTTATTGCATTGATAGTTTTTGCTTGTTGTAAAAACATGTAATCCTATGCAGTTTCACTTTTGAAGCTTTCTAAACACACTCCTGTGCTAATTTAAGCCAATTAAAGCGTAATGACCAATGAAATCACACTAAACAATAACAAAAAAAAAAGTTTGAATGCACTATTAAAACCGAAACCAAAAGGTGTAAGGAGACCACATAAATCAACCTTTAACTGATCAACTTCTACCAAACTCATACAAAACACTTAACTACCATCTTTAAACACTCTTGCATTTTAAATGCCCAGGAATGAATCAAAATGACAACTCTCGGTCCACATAATCATTTATTGTGCACCAGTGTAACATTAACCGTTGTAAACTACCGAAAAGCACTCTTATTCACTCAATATGAACCAATAATCAAGTCACAGTTGTCGATTGAACGTAATCAGACGTTAAGGATAAAACTTAATTTGTGATCAATGAATAAAAACTCAAATCAAGGTAACAGGACCAAGTGAATTAGATTTCCATAAATTTCCAACAAAATTATGTAACAATATATTTGTGCATCAAAGTATTCGCGAAAGATTACAATAAATAATGGGAAATGAACTACGTGTACAAACTCATTAAACAACGATAGTTTTTGCATTGGTAGTTTTTGCTTGTTGTAAAAACATGTAATCCTATGCGGTTTCTCTTATCAAGCCTTCTAAAGACTCTCCAGTGCTAATTTAAGCAAATCAAAGCCTAATGATCAATGAAATCACACTGAATAATAACAAAAGGAAAGTTTGAATACACTATTAAAACCAAAGCCAAAACGTATAAGGAGACCACATAAATCAATATTTAACCGATCTGCCAAACTCGTACAAAGCACTCAACCACCATCCTTAAACACTCTTGCATTTAAAATGCACATGAATGAATGAAAATGACAACTCTCGGTCCACATAATCATTCATTGTGCACGAGTGGAATATTAACCGTTGTAAAGTACCGAAAACTACTCTTATTCGCTCAATATGAACCAATAATCAAGTCATAGTTGTCGATTGAACGTAATCAGATGTGTTAAGATAAAACTCAATGTGTGAACAATGAATAAAAACTCAAATCAAGGTAACACGACAATATGAATTAGATTTCCATGAATTTCCAACAAAATTATGTAATAATATATTTGTGCATCAAAGTATTCGTGAAAGTTTACAAAGAGTCATAGGAAATGAACTACGTATACAAACTTATTAAACAAGGATTATTGTCGCATGGATAGTTTATGCTTGTTGTAAAAACATTTAATCCTATGCGGTTTCACTTATGAAGCTTTCTAAACACACTCGTGTGCCAATTTAAGCCAATCAAAGCGTAATGATCAATTAAATCACACTAAACAATAAAAAAAGGAAAGTTTGAATGCACTATTAAAACCGAAACCAAAACGTATAAGGAGACCACATAAATCAACCTTTAACCGATCAACATCTGCCAAACTCATACAAAGCACTCAACCACCATCTTTAAACACTCTTGCATTTAAAATGCATATGAATGAATCAAAATGACAACTATCGGTCCACATAATCATTTATTGTGCACCAGTGGAACATTAACAGTTGTAAAGTACCGAAAACTACTCTTATTCACTCAATATGAACCAATAATCAAGTCACAGTTGTAGATTGAACCTAATCAGACATGTTAAAGATAAAACTCAATGTGTGATCAATGAATAAAAACTAAAATCAAGGTAACACGACAAAGTGAATTAGATTTCTTTGCATTTCCAACAAAATTATGTAATAATATATTTGTTATTCAAAGTATTCACGAAAGTTTACAATAAGTCATGGGAAATGAACTACGTATACAAACTTATTAAACTAGGATTATTCTCGCATGCATAGTTTTTGCTTGTTGTAAAAACATGTAATCCTATGCTGTTTCACCTATGAAGCCTTCTAAACACACTCCTGTTCTATTTTAAGCCAATTAAAACGTAATGACCAATGAAATCACACTAAACAATAACAAAAGAAAAGTTTGAATGCACTATTAAAACCGAAACCAAAACGTATAAGGAGACCACATAAATCAACCTTTAACCATCAGCTTCTACCAAACTCATACAAAACACTCAACTACCATCTTTATACACTCTTGCATTTTAAATGCACATGAATGAATCAAAATGACAACTCTCGGTCCACATAATCATTCATTGTGCTCCAGTGGAACATTAACCATTGTAAAGTACCAAAAAATACTCTTATTCACTCAATATGAACCAATAATCAAGTCACAGTTGTCGATTGAACGTAATCAGACATTAAGAATAAAACTCAATTTGTGATCAATGAATAAAAACTCAAATCAAGGTAACAAGACCAAGTGAATTAGATTTCCATAAATTTCCAACAAAAATTATGTAACAACATATTTGTGCATTAAAGAATTCGTGAAAGTTTACAATGAGTCATGGGAAATGAACTACGTATGCAAACTTATTAAACAAGGCTTGTTCTCGCATGGTTTGTTTTTGCTTGTCGTAAAAACATGTAATCCTATGCGGTTTCACTTATTAAGCCTTCTAAACACACTCCTGTGCTAATTTAAGCAAATCAAAGAGTAATGATCTATGAAATCACACTGAACAATAACAAAAGGAAAGTTTGAATACACTATTAAAACCGAAACCGAAACGTAAAAGGAGACCACATAAATCAACCTTTAACCGATCAACTTCTGCCAAACTCGTACAAACCACTCAACCACCATCTTTAAACACTCTTGCATTTAAAATGCAAATGAATGAATCAAAATGACAACTCTCGGTCCACATATAAAAAATGATTATGTTGATCGAGAGTTGTCATTTTGATTCATTCATGCCCATTTTAAATGCAAGAGTGTTTAACGATGGTGGTTGAGTGTTTTGTATGTGTTTGGTAGAAGTTGATCGGTTAAAGGTTGATTTATGTGGTCTCCTTGTGTATTCAAACTTTCCTTTTGTTATTGTTTAGTGTGATTTCATTGATCATTACGCTTTGATATGATTAAATTAGCACAAGAGTGTGTATAGAAGGCTTCATAAGTGAAACCGCATAGCATTACATGTTTTTACAACAAGCAAAAACTATCCATGTGAGAACAATCCTTCTTTAATGAGTTTATAAACGTAGTTCCTTTTCCTTGATTTATTGTAAACTTTCGTTAATACTTTGATGCCCAAGTATATTGCTACATAATTTTGTTGAAAATTCATGGAAATCTAATTCACTTGGTCCAGTTACCTTGATTTGAGTTTTTATTCATTGATCACAAATTGAGTTTTATCCTTAACGTCTGATTAAGTTCAATCGACAACTATGACTTGATTATTGGTTCATATTGAGTGAATAGGAGTAGTTTTCCATACTTTACAACGGTTAATGTTACACTGGTGCACAATAAATGATTATGTGGACTGAGAGTTGTCATTTTGATTCATTCGTTTGCATTTTAAAAACAAGAGTGTTTAAAGATGGTGGTTGAGTGTTTTGTATGAGTTTGGGAGTAGTTGATCAGTTAAACGTTGATTTATGTGGTCTTCTTATAAGATTTGGGTTCGATGTTAATAGTGTATTCAAACTTTCCTTTTTTTATTGTTTAGTGGGATTTAATTGATCATTACGCTTTGATTTGCTTAAATTCGCACCGGTGCACAATAAATGATTATGTTGACCGAGAGTTGTCATTTTGATTCATTCATGCGCATTTTAAATGCAAGAGTGTTTAAAGAGGGTGGTTGAGTGTTTTGTACGAGTATGGCAGAAGTTGAACGGTCAAAGGTTGATTTATGTGGTCTCCTTATACGTTTTGGTTTCGGTTTTAATAGTGTATTCAAACTTTCCCTTTGTTATTGTTTAGTGTGATTTCATTGATCATTACGCTTTGATTTGAATAAATTAGCACAGGAATGTGCTTAGAAGGCTTGATAAGTGAAACCGCATAGCATTACATGTTTTTACAATAAACAAAAACTATCCATTTTAGAACAAACCTTGTTTAATGAGTTTGTATACGTAGTTAATTTCCCATGATTTGTTGTAAACTTTCACGAAAACTTTGATGCACAAGTATATTCTTACATAATTTTGTTAGAAATTCATGGAAATCTAATTAACTTGGTCGTGTGAGCTTGATTTGAGTTTTTATTCATTGATCAAACATTGAGTTTTATCCTTAACGTCTGATTACGTTCAATCTACAACTATAAATTGATTGTTGGTTAATATTCAGCGAATAAGAGTAGTTTACGGTACTTTACAACTGTTAATGATCCACTGGTGCACAATAAATGATTTTGTTGAACGAGAGTTGTCATTTTGATTCATTCATGCGCATTTTAAATGGAAGAGCGTTTAATGATGGTGGTTGAGTGTTTTGTATGATTTTAGCAGAAGTTGATCTGTTAAAGGTTGATTTATGTGGTCTCCTTATATGTTTTGGTTTCGGTTTTAATAGTGTATTCAAACTTTCCTTTTGTTATTGTTTAGTGTGATTTCATTGATCATTACACTTTGATATGATTAAATTAGCACAGGAGTGTGTTTAGAAGGCTTCATAAGTGAAACAGCATAGCATTACATGTTTTTACAACAAGCAAAAACTATCCATGGGAGAACAATCGTTGTTTAATGAGTTTGTATACGTAGTTCATTTCTCTTGATTTATTGTAAACTTTCACGAATACTTTGATGCCCAAGTATATTGTTACATAATTTTGTTGAAAATACATTGAAATCTAATTCACTTGGTCTTGTTACCTTGATTTGAGTTTTTATTCATTGATCACAAATTGAGTTTTATTCTTAACATCTGATTACCTTCAATTGACAACTATGACTTGATTATTGGCTCATATTGAGTGAATAAGAGTAGTTTTCCGTACTTTACAACGGTTAATGTTACACTGGTGCATAATAAATGATTATGTGGACCGAGAGTTGTCATTTTGATTCATTCATGTGCATTTTAAAAGCAAGAGTGTTTAAAGATGGCGGTTGAGTGTTTTGTATGAGATCGGCTGAAGTTGATCGGTTAAACGTTGATTTATGTGGTCTCCTTATAAGATTTGGTTTCGATTTTAATAGTGTATTCAAACTTTCCTTTTGTTATTGTTTAGTGGGATTTAATTGATCATTACGCTTTGATTTGATTAAATTAGCACAGGAGAGTGTTTGGAAGGCTTCATTAGTGAAACCGCATAGGACTACAAGTTTTTACAACAAGTAAAAACCATCCATGCAATAACTATCATTGTTTAATGAGTATGTAACGTAGTTCATTTCCCATGATTCATTGTAAACTTTCACAAATACTTTGATGCACAAATATATTGTAACATAATTTTGTTGGAAATTCATGGAAATCTAATTAACTTGGTCCTGTTCGCTTGATTCGAGTTTTTATTCGTTGATCAAACATTGTGTTTCATCCTTAACGTCTGATTACGTTCAATCGAAAACTGTAAATTGATTGTTGGTTTATATTCAGCGAATAAGAGTAGTTTTTGGTACTTTACAACTGTTAATGTTCCACTGGTGCACAATAAATGATTATGTTGACCAAGAGTTGTCATTTTGATTCATTCATGCGCATTTTAAATGCAAGAGTGTTTAAAGATGGTTGTTGAGTGTTTTGAATGAGTTTTGCAGAAGTTGAACGGTTAATGGTTGATTTGTGTGGTCTCCTTGTACCTTTTGGTTTTTGTTTTAATAGTGTATTCAAACTTTCCCTTTGTTATTGTTTAGTGTAATTTCATTAATCATTACGCTTTGATTTGATTAAATTTGCCAGGAGTGTGTTTAGAAGGCTTGATAAGTGAAACGGCATAGCATTACATGTTTTTACTACAAGCAAAAATTATCCATGCTAGAACAATCCTTGTTTAATGAGTTTGTATACGTAGTTCATTTCCCATTGTAAACATTTACGAATACTTTGGTGCACAAGTATATTGTTACATAATTTTGTTAGAAATTCATGGAAATCTAATTACCTTTGTCGTGTTAGCTTGATTTGAGTTTTTATTCATTGATCAAACATTGAGTTTTATCCTTAACGTATGATCACGTTCAATCGACAACTGTAAATTGATTGTTGGTTCATATTCATCGAATAAGAGTAGTTTTTGGTACTTTACAGCTGTTAATGTTCCATTGGTGCACAATAAATGATTATGTTGACCGAGAGTTGTCATTTTGATTCATTCATGCGTATTTTAAATGCAAGGGTGTTTAAAGATGGTGGTTGAGTGTTTTGTATGCGTATGGCAGAAGTTGATCGGTTAAAGGTTGATTTATGTGGTCTCCTTATACATTTTGGTTTCGGTTTTAATAGTGTATTCAAACTTTCCTTTTGTTATTGTTTAGTGTGATTTCATTGATCATTACACTTTGATATGATTAAATTAGCACAGGAGTGTGTTTAGAAGGCTTCATAAGTGAAACAGCATAGCATTACATGTTTTTACAACAAGCAAAAACTATCCACGCGAGAACAATCCTTGTTTAATGAGTTTGTATACGTAGTTCATTTCCCTTGATTTATTGTAAACTTTCACGAATATTTTGATGCCCAAGTATATTGTTACATAATTTTGTTGAAAATACATGGAAATCTAATTCACTTGGTCCTGTTACCTTGACTTGAGTTTTTATTCATTGATCACAAATTGAGTTTTTTCGTTAACGTCTGATTACGTTCAATCGACAACTATGACTTGATTATTGGTTCATATTGAGTGAATAAGTGTAGTTTTCCGTACTTTACAATGGTAAATGTTACACTGGTGCACAATAAATGATTATGTGGACCGAGAGTTGTCATTTTGATTCATTCATGTGCATTTTAAAAGCAAGAGTGTTTAAAGATGGTGGTTGAGTGTTTTGTATGAGTTTGGCAGAAGTTGATCGGTTAAACGTTGATTTATGTAGTCTCCTTATAAGATTTGGTTTCGAATTTAATAGTGTATTCAAACTTTCCTTTTGTTATTGTTTAGTGGGATTTAATTGATCATTACTCTTTGATTTGCTTAAATTCGCACAGGTGTGTGTTTAGAAGGCTTCATAAGTGAAACCGCATAGGACTACAGGTTTTTACTACAAGCAAAAACTATCCATGCGATAACTATCATTGTTTAATGAGTTTGTATACGTAGTTCATTTCCCATGATTTATTGTAAACTTTCGCGAATACTTTGATGCACAAATATATTGTTACATAATTTTGTTGGAAATTCATGGAAATGTAATTAACTTGGTCATGTTCGGTTGATTTGAGTTTTTATTTATTGCTCAAACATTGTGTTTTATCCTTAACGTCTGATTACGTTCAATTCGACAACTGTAAATTGATTGTTGGTTCATATTTAGCGAATAAGAGTAGTTTTTGGTACTTTACAACTGTTAATGTTCCACTGGTGCACAATAAATGATTATGTTGATTGAGAGTTGTCATTTTAATTCATTCATGCACATTTTAAATGCAAGAGTGTTTAAAGATGGTGGTTGAGTGTTTTGTATGAGTTTGGCAGAAGTTGATCGGTTAAAGGTTGATTTATGTGGTCTCCTTATACGTTTTGGTTTTGGTTTTAATAGTGTATTCAAACTTTCCATTTGTTATTGTTTAGTGTGATTTCATTGATCATTACGCTTTGATATGATTAAATTAGCACAGGAGTGTGTTTAGAAGGCTTCATAAGTGAAACCGCATAGCATTACATGTTTTTACAACAAGCAAAAACTATCCATTCGAGAACAATCCTTGTTTAATGAGTTTGTATACGTAGTTCATTTCCCTTGATTTATTTTAAACTTTTGTGAATACTTTGATGCCCAAGTATATTGTTACATAATTTTGTTAGAAATTCATGGAAATCTTATTAACCTGGTCGTGTTAGCTTGATTTGAGTTTTTATTCATTGATCAAACATTGAGTTTTATCCTTAACGTCTGTTTACGTTCAATCGACAACTGTAAATAGATTGTTGGTTCATATTCAGCAAATAAGAGTAGTTTTTGGTACTTTACAACTGTTAATGTTCCACTTGTGCACAATAAATGATTATGTTGATTGAGAGTTGTCATTTTGATTCATTCATGCGCATTTTAAATGCAAGAGTGTTTAAATATGGTTGTTGAGTGTTTTGTATGAGTTTTTCAGAAGCTGAACGATTAAAGGTTGATTTGTGTGGTCTCCTTATACCTTTTGGTTTTGGTTTTAATAGTGTATTCAAAGTTTCCCTTTCTTATTGTTTAGTGTGATTTCATTAATCATTACGCTTTGATTTGATTAATTTAGCCAGGAGTGTGTTAAGAAAGCTTGATAAGTGAAACCGCATAGCATTACATGTTTTTACTACAAGCAATAATTATCCATGCCAGAACAATCCTTGTTTAATGAGTTTGTATACGTAGTTCATTTCCCATGATTTATTATAAACTTTTCACGAATACTTTGATGCACAAGTATATTATTACATAATTTTGTTAGAAATTCTTGGAAATCGAATTAACTTGGTCGTGTTAGCTTGATTTGAGTTTTTATTCATTGATCAAACATTGTGTTTTATCCTTAACGTCTGTTCACGTTCAATTCGACAACTGTAAATTGATTGTTGGTTCATATTCAGGGAATAAGATTAGTTTTCGATACTTTACAATTGTTAATGTTCCACTGGTGCACAATAAATGATTATGTTGACCGAGAGTTGTCATTTTGATTCATTCAAGCGCATTTTAAATGCAAGAGTGTTTAAAGATGGTTGTTGAGTGTTTTGTATGAGTTTTGCAGAAGTTGAACGGTTAAAGGTTGATTTTTGTGGTCTCCTTATACTTTGGTTTCGGTTTTAATAGTGTATTCAAACTTTCCCTTTGTTATTGTTTAGTGTGATTTCATTAATCATTACGCTTTGATGTGATTAAATTAGCACAGGAGTGTGTTTAGAAGGCTTGATAAATGAAACCGCATATCATTACTTGTTTTTAGAACAAGCAAAAACTATCCATGCCAGAACAATCCTTGTTTAATGAGTTTGTATACGTAGTTAATTTCCCATGATTTATTGTAAACTTTCATGAATACTTTGATGCACAAGTATATTGTTACATAATTTAGTTAGAAATTCATGGAAATCTAATTAACTTGGTCGTGTTAGCTTGATTTGAGTTTTTATTCATTGATCAAACATTGAGTTTATCCTTAACGTCTGATTACGTTCAATCGACAACTGTAAATTGATTGTTGGTTCATATTCAGCGAATAAGAGTAGTTTTCGGTACTTTATAACTGTTAATGTTCCACTGGTGCACAATAAATGATTATGTTGACCAAGAGTTTTCATTTTGATTCATTCATGCACATTTTAAATGCAAGAGTGTTTAAAGATGGTGGTTGAGTGTTTTGTATTTGTTTGGCAAATGTTGATCGGTTAAAGGTTGATTTATGTGGTCTCCTTATACGTTTTGGTTTTGATTTTTATAGTGTACTCAAACTTTCCTTTTGTTATTGTTTAGTGTGATTTCATTGATCATTACGCTTTGATATGATTAAATTAGCACAGGAGTGTGTTTAGAAGGCTTCATAATTTAAACTACATAGCATTACATGTTTTTACAACAAGCAAAAACTATCCATGCGAGAACAATCCTTGTTTAATGTGTTTGTAAACGTAGTTCATTTCCCTTGATTTATTGTAAACTTTCGTGAATACTTTGATGCACAAGTATATTGTTACATAATTTTGTTAGAAATTCATAGAAATCTAATTAACCTGGTCGTGTTAGCTTGATTTGAGTTTTTATTAATTGATCAAACATTGAGTTTTATCCTTAACGTCTGATTACGTGCAATCGACAACTGTAAATTGATTGTTGGTTCATATTCCGCAAATAAGAGTAGTTTTTGGTACTTTACAACTGTAAATCTTCCATTGGTGCACCATAAATGATTATGTTGACAGAGACTTGTCATTTTGATTCATTCATGCGCATTTGAAATGCAAGAGTGTTTAAAGATGGTGGTTGAGTGTTTTGTATGAGTATGGCAGAAGTTAAATGGTTAAAGGTTGATTTATGTGGTCTCCTTATAAGATTTGGTTTTGATTTTAATAGTGTATTCAAACTTTTACTTTTGTTATTGTTTAGTGTGATTTAATTGATCCTTACACTTTGATTTGCTTATATTGGCACAGGAGTGTGCTTGCTTAAATTAGCACAGGAGTGTGCTTAGAAGGCTTTATAAGTGAAACCGCATAGGATTACAGGTTTTCACAACAGGCAAAAAGTATCCATGCAATAACTACCGTTGTTTAATGAGTTTGTATACGTAGTTCATTTCCTATGATTCATTGTAAACTTTCGCGAATACTTTGATGCACAAATATATTGTTACATAATTTTGTTGGAAACTCATGAAAATCTAATTAACTTGGTCATGTTCACTTGATTTGAGTTTTTATTCATTGATCAAATGTTGTGTTTTATCCTTAACGTCTGATTACATTCAATCAACAACTGTAAATTGATTGTTGGTTCATATTCAGCGAATAAGAGTAGTTTTCGGTACTTTACAACTGTTAATGTTCCACTGGTGCACAATAAATGATTATTTTGACCGAGAGTTGTCATTTTGATTCATTCAAGCGCATTTTAAATGCAAGAGTGTTTAAAGATGGTTGTTGAGTGTTTTGTATGAGTTTTGCAGAAGTTGAACGGTTAAAGGTTGATTTTTGTGGTCTCCTTATACGTTTTGGTTTCGGTTTTAATAGTGTATTCAAACTTTCCCTTTGTTATTGTTTAGTGTGATTTCAATAATCATTACGCTTTGATGTGATTAAATTAGCACAGGAGTGTGTTTAGAAGGCTTGATAAATGAAACCGCATATCATTACTTGTTTTTAGAACAAGCAAAAACTATCCATGCCAGAACAATCCTTGTTTAATGAGTTTGTATACGTAGTTAATTTCCCATGATTTATTGTAAACTTTCACGAATACTTTGATGCACAAGTATATTGTTACATAATTTAGTTAGAAATTCATGGAAATCTAATTAACTTGGTCGTGTTAGCTTGATTTGAGTTTTTATTCATTGATCAAACATTGAGTTTTATCCTTAACGTCTGATTACGTTCAATCGACAACTGTAAATTGATTGTTGGTTCATATTCAGCGAATAAGAGTAGTTTTCGGTACTTTATAACTGTTAATGTTCCAATGGTGCACAATAAATGATTATGTTGATCGAGAGTTTTCATTTTGATTCATTCATGCACATTTTAAATGCAAGAGTGTTTAAAGATGGTGGTTGAGTGTTTTGTATTTGTTTGGCAGAAGTTGATCGGTTAAAGGTTGATTTATGTGGTCTCCTTATACGTTTTGGTTTTGATTTTTATAGTGTACTCAAACTTTCCTTTTGTTATTGTTTAGTGTGATTTCATTGATCATTACGCTTTGATATGATTAAATTAGCACAGGAGTGTGTTTAGAAGGCTTCATAATTTAAACTACATAGCATTACATGTTTTTACAACAAGCAAAAACTATCCATGCGAGAACAATCCTTGTTTAATGTGTTTGTAAACGTAGTTCATTTCCCTTGATTTATTGTAAACTTTCGTGAATACTTTGATGCACAAGTATATTGTTACATAATTTTGTTAGAAATTCATAGAAATCTAATTAACCTGGTCGTGTTAGCTTGATTTGAGTTTTTATTAATTGATCAAACATTGAGTTTTATCCTTAACGTCTGATTACGTGCAATCGACAACTGTAAATTGATTGTTGGTTCATATTCCGCAAATAAGAGTAGTTTTTGGTACTTTACAACTGTAAATCTTCCATTGGTGCACCATAAATGATTATGTTGACAGAGACTTGTCATTTTGATTCATTCATGCGCATTTGAAATGCAAGAGTGTTTAAAGATGGTGGTTGAGTGTTTTGTATGAGTATGGCAGAAGTTAAATGGTTAAAGGTTGATTTATGTGGTCTCCTTATAAGATTTGGTTTTGATTTTAATAGTGTATTCAAACTTTTACTTTTGTTATTGTTTAGTGTGATTTAATTGATCCTTACACTTTGATTTGCTTATATTGGCACAGGAGTGTGCTTGCTTAAATTAGCACAGGAGTGTGCTTAGAAGGCTTTATAAGTGAAACCGCATAGGATTACAGGTTTTCACAACAGGCAAAAAGTATCCATGCAATAACTACCGTTGTTTAATGAGTTTGTATACGTAGTTCATTTCCTATGATTCATTGTAAACTTTCGCGAATACTTTGATGCACAAATATATTGTTACATAATTTTGTTGGAAACTCATGAAAATCTAATTAACTTGGTCATGTTCACTTGATTTGAGTTTTTATTCATTGATCAAATGTTGTGTTTTATCCTTAACGTCTGATTACATTCAATCAACAACTGTAAATTGATTGTTGGTTCATATTCAGCGAATAAGAGTAGTTTTCGGTACTTTACAACTGTTAATGTTCCACTGGTGCACAATAAATGATTATTTTGACCGAGAGTTGTCATTTTGATTCATTCAAGCGCATTTTAAATGCAAGAGTGTTTAAAGATGGTTGTTGAGTGTTTTGTATGAGTTTTGCAGAAGTTGAACGGTTAAAGGTTGATTTTTGTGGTCTCCTTATACGTTTTGGTTTCGGTTTTAATAGTGTATTCAAACTTTCCCTTTGTTATTGTTTAGTGTGATTTCATTAATCATTACGCTTTGATGTGATTAAATTAGCACAGGAGTGTGTTTAGAAGGCTTGATAAATGAAACCGCATATCATTACTTGTTTTTAGAACAAGCAAAAACTATCCATGCCAGAACAATCCTTGTTTAATGAGTTTGTATACGTAGTTAATTTCCCATGATTTATTGTAAACTTTCACGAATACTTTGATGCACAAGTATATTGTTACATAATTTAGTTAGAAATTCATGGAAATCTAATTAACTTGGTCGTGTTAGCTTGATTTGAGTTTTTATTCATTGATCAAACATTGAGTTTTATCCTTAACGTCTGATTACGTTCAATCGACAACTGTAAATTGATTGTTGGTTCATATTCAGCGAATAAGAGTAGTTTTCGGTACTTTATAACTGTTAATGTTCCAATGGTGCACAATAAATGATTATGTTGATCGAGAGTTTTCATTTTGATTCATTCATGCACATTTTAAATGCAAGAGTGTTTAAAGATGGTGGTTGAGTGTTTTGTATTTGTTTGGCAGAAGTTGATCGGTTAAAGGTTGATTTATGTGGTCTCCTTATACGTTTTGGTTTTGATTTTTATAGTGTACTCAAACTTTCCTTTTGTTATTGATTAGTGTGATTTCATTGATCATTACGCTTTGATATGATTAAATTAGCACAGGAGTGTGTTTAGAAGGCTTCATAATTTAAACTGCCTAGCATTACATGTTTTTACAACAAGCAAAAACTATCCATGCGAGAACAATCCTTGTTTAATGAGTTCGTATACGTAGTTCATTTCCCTTGATTTATTGTAAACTTTCGTGAATACTTTGATGCACAAGTATATTGTTACATAATTTTGTTAGAAATTCATAGAAATCTAATTAACCTGGTCGTGTTAGCTTGATTTGAGTTTTTATTCATTGATCAAACATTGAGTTTTATCCTTAACGTCTGATTACGTGCAATCGACAACTGTAAATTGATTGTTGGTTCATATTCCGCAAATAAGAGTAGTTTTTGGTACTTTACAACTGTAAATCTTCCATTGGTGCACCATAAATGATTATGTTGACAGAGACTTGTCATTTTGATTCATTCATGCGCATTTGAAATGCAAGAGTGTTTAAAGATGGTGGTTGAGTGTTTTGTATGAGTATGGTAGAAGTTAAACGGTTAAAGGTTGATTTATGTGGTCTCCTTATAAGATTTGGTTTTGATTTTAATAGTGTATTCAAACTTTTACTTTTGTTATTGTTTAGTGTGATTTAATTGATCCTTACACTTTGATTTGCTTATATTAGCACAGGAGTGTGCTTGCTTAAATTAGCACAGGAGTGTGCTTAGAAGGCTTTATAAGTGAAACCGCATAGGATTACAGGTTTTCACAACAGGCAAAAAGTATCCATGCAATAACTACCGTTGTTTAATGAGTTTGTATACGTAGTTCATTTCCTATGATTCATTGTAAACTTTCGCGAATACTTTGATGCACAAATATATTGTTACATAATTTTGTTGGAAATTCATGAAAATCTAATTAACTTGGTCATGTTCACTTGATTTGAGTTTTTATTCATTGATCAAATATTGTGTTTTATCCTTAACGTCTGATTACATTCAATCAACAACTGTAAATTGATTGTTGGTTCATATTCAGCGAATAAGAGTAGTTTTCGGTACTTTACAACTGTTAATGTTCCACTGGTGCACAATAAATGATTATGTTGACCGAGAGTTGTCATTTTGATTCATTCAAGCGCATTTTAAATGCAAGAGTGTTTAAAGATGGTTTTTGAGTGTTTTGTATGAGTTTTGCAGAAGTTGAACGGTTAAAGGTTGATTTTTGTGGTCTCCTTATACGTTTTGGTTACGGTTTTAATAGTGTATTCAAACTTTCCCTTTGTTATTGTTTAGTGTGATTTCATTAATCATTACGCTTTGATGTGATTAAATTAGCACAGGAGTGTGTTTAGAAGGCTTGATAAATGAAACCGCATATCATTACTTGTTTTTAGAACAAGCAAAAACTATCCATGCCAGAACAATCCTTGTTTAATGAGTTTGTATACGTAGTTAATTTCCCATGATTTATTGTAAACTTTCACGAATACTTTGATGCACAAGTATATTGTTACATAATTTAGTTAGAAATTCATGGAAATCTAATTAACTTGGTCGTGTTAGCTTGATTTGAGTTTTTATTCATTGATCAAACATTGAGTTTTATCCTTAATGTCTGATTACGTTCAATCGACAACTGTAAATTGATTGTTGGTTCATATTCAGCGAATAAGAGTAGTTTTCGGTAATTTATAACTGTTAATGTTCCACTGGTGCACAATAAATGATTATGTTGACCGAGAGTTTTCATTTTGATTCATTCATGCACATTTTAAATGCAAGAGTGTTTAAAGATGGTTTTTGAGTGTTTTGTATGAGTTTTGCAGAAGTTGAACGGTTAAAGGTTGATTTTTGTGGTCTCCTTATACGTTTTGGTTACGGTTTTAATAGTGTATTCAAACTTTCCCTTTGTTATTGTTTAGTGTGATTTCATTAATCATTACGCTTTGATGTGATTAAATTAGCACAGGAGTGTGTTTAGAAGGCTTCATAAGTGAAACCGCATAGCATTACATGTTTTTACAACAAGCAAAAACTATCCATTCGAGAACAATCCTTGTTTAATGAGTTTGTATACGTAGTTCATTTCCGTTGATTTATTGTAAACTTTCGCGAATACTTTGATGCCCAAGTATATTGTTACATAATTTTGTTAGAAATTCATGGAAATCTTATTAACCTGGTCGTGTTAGCTTGATTTGAGTTTTAATTCATTGATCAAACATTGAGTTTTATCCTTAACGTCTGTTTACGTTCAATCGACAACTGTAAATTGATTGTTGGTTCATATTCAGCGAATAAGAGTAGTTTTTGGTACTTTACAACTGTTAATGTTCCACTGGTGCACAATAAATGATTATGTTGATTGAGAGTTGTCATTTTGATTCATTCATGCGCATTTTAAATGCAAGAGTGTTTAAAGATGGTTGTTGAGTGTTTTGTATGAGTTTTGCAGAAGCTGAACGATTAAAGGTTGATTTGTGTGGTCTCCTTATACCTTTTGGTTTTGGTTTTAATAGTGTATTCAAACTTTCCCTTTCTCATTGTTTAGTGTGATTTCATTAATCATTACGCTTTGATTTGATTAATTTAGCCAGGAGTGTGTTTAGAAAGCTTGATAAGTGAAACCGCATAGCATTACATGTTTTTACTACAAGCAAAAATTATCCATGCCAGAACAATCCTTGTTTAATGAGTTTGTATACGTAGTTCATTTCGCATGATTTATTTTAAACTTTCACGAATACTTTGATGCACAAGTATATTATTACATAATTTTGTTAGAAATTCTTGGAAATCGAATTAACTTGGTCGTGTTAGCTTGATTTGAGTTTTTAGTCATTTATCAAACATTGTGTTTTATCCTTAACGTCTGTTTACGTTCAATTCGACAACTGTAAATTGATTGTTGGTTCATATTCAGCGAATAAGAGTAGTTTTCGGTACTTTACAATTGTTAATGTTCCAGTGGTGAACAATAAATAATTATGTTGACTGAGTGTTTTCATTTTGATTCATCCATGCGCATTTTAAATGCAAGAGTGTTTAAAGATGGTGGTTGAGTGTTTTGTATGAGTTTGGCAGAAGTTGATCGATTAAAGGTTGATTTATGTAGTCTCATTATACGTTTTGGTTTTGGTTTTAGTAGTGTGTTCAAACTTTCCTTTTGTTGTTGTTTAGTGTGATTTCATTGATCATTACCCTTTGATTTGATTAAATTAGCACAGGAGTGTGTTTAGAAGGCTTGATAAGTGAAACCGCATAGCATTACATGTTTTTACATCAAGCAAAAACTATCCATGCGAGAACAATCCTTGTTTAATGAGTTTGTATACGTAGTTCATTTCCAATGATTTATTGTAAACTTTCACGAATACTTTGATGCACAAGTATATTGTTACATAATTTTGTTAGAAATTCATGGAAATGTAATTAACTTGGTCGTGTTTGCTTTATCTCAGTTTTTATTCATTGATCAAACATTGAGTTTTGTCCTTAACGTCTGATTACGTTCAATCGACAACTGTAAATTGATTGTTGGTTCATATTCAGCGAATAAGAGTAGTTTTTGGTACTTTACAACTGTTAATGTTCCACTTGTGCACAATAAATGATTATGTTGATTGAGAGTTGTCATTTTGATTCATTCATGCGCATTTTAAATGCAAGAGTGTTTAAAGATGGTTGTTGAGTGTTTTGTATGAGTTTTTCAGAAGCTGAACGATTAAAGGTTGATTTGTGTGGTCTCCTTATACCTTTTGGTTTTGGTTTTAATAGTGTATTCAAAGTTTCCCTTTCTTATTGTTTAGTGTGATTTCATTAATCATTACGCTTTGATTTGATTAATTTAGCCAGGAGTGTGTTTAGAAAGCTTGATAAGTGAAACCGCATAGCATTACATGTTTTTACTACAAGCAATAATTATCCATGCCAGAACAATCCTTGTTTAATGAGTTTGTATACGTAGTTCATTTCCCATGATTTATTATAAACTTTCACGAATACTTTGATGCACAAGTATATTGTTACATAATTTAGTTAGAAATTCATGGAAATCTAATTAACTTGGTCGTGTTAGCTTGATTTGAGTTTTTATTCATTGATCAAACATTGAGTTTTATCCTTAACGTCTGATTACGTTCAATCGACAACTGTAAATTGATTGTTGGTTCATATTCAGGGAATAAGATTAGTTTTCGATACTTTACAAGTGTTAATATTCCACTGGGGCACAATAAATGATTATGTTGACCGAGAGTTGTCATTTTGATTCATTCAAGCGCATTTTAAATGCAAGAGTGTTTAAAGATGGTTGTTGAGTGTTTTGTATGAGTTTTGCAGAAGTTGAACGGTTAAAGGTTGATTTTTGTGGTCTCCTTATACGTTTTGGTTTCGGTTTTAATAGTGTATTCAAACTTTCTTTTTGTTATTGTTTAGTGTGATTTCATTGATCATTACGCTTTGATATGATTAAATTAGCACAGGAGTGTGTTTAGAAGGTTTCATAATTTAAACTACATAGCATTACATGTTTTTGCAACAAGCAAAAACTATCCATGCGAGAACAATCCTTGTTTAATGAGTTTGTATACGTAGTTCATTTCCCTTGATTTATTGTAAACTATCGCGAATACTTTGATGCACAAGTATATTGTTACGTAATTTTGTTAGAAATTCATGGAAATCTAATTAACCTGGTCGTGTTAGCTTGATTTGAGTTTTTATTCATTGATCAAACATTGAGTTTTATCCTTAACGTCTGTTTACGTTCAATCGAGAACTGTAAATTGATTGTTGGTTCATATTCAGCGAATAAGAGTAGTTTTTGGTACTTTACAACTGTTAATGTTCCACTGCTGCACAATAAATGATTATGTTGATTGAGAGTTGTCATTTTGATTCATTCATGCGCATTTTAAATGCAAGAGTGTTTAAAGATGGTTGTTGAGTGTTTTGTATGAGTTTTGCAGAAGTTGAACGATTAAAGGCTGATTTGTGTGGTCTCCTTATACCTTTTGGTTTTGGTTTTAATAGTGTATTCAAACTTTCCCTTTGTTATTGTTTAGTGTGATTTCATTAATCATTACGCTTTGATTTGATTAAATTAGCCAGGAGTGTGTTTAGAAAGCTTGATATGTGAAACCGCATAGCGTTACATGTTTTTACTACATGCAAAAATTATCCATGCCAGAACAATCCTTGTTTAATGAGTTTGTATACGTAGTTCATTCCCATGATTTGAGTTTTTATTCATTGATCAAACATTGTGTTTTATCCTTAACGTCTGTTTACGTTCAATCGACAACTGTAAATTGATTGTTGGTTCATATTCAGCGAATAAGTGTAGTTTTTGGTACTTTACAATTGTTAATGTTCCACTGGTGCACAATAAATTATTATGTTGACCGAGAGTTGTCATTTTGATTCATTCAAGCAAATTTTAAATGCAAGAGTGTTTAAAGATGGTTGTTGAGTGTGTTGTATGAGTTTAGCAGAAGTTGAACGGTTAAAGGTTGATTTATGTGGTCTCCTTATACGTTTTGGTTTCGTTTTTAATAGTGTATTCAAACTATCCCTTTGTTATTGTTTAGTGTGATTTCATTAATAATTACGCTTTGATGTGATTAAATTAGCACTGGAGTGTGTTTAGAAGGCTTGATAAGTGAAACCGCATATCATTACATGTTTTTAGAACATGCAAAAACTATCCACGCCAGAAAAATCCTTGTTTAATGAGTTTGTATACGTAGTTAATTCCCATGATTTATTGTAAACATTCACGAATACTTTGATGCACAAGTATATTGTTACATAATTTTGTTAGAAATTCATGGAAATCTAATTAACTCGGTCGTGTTAGCTTGATTTGAGTTTTTATTCATTAATCAAACATTGAGTTTTATCCGTAACGTCTGATTAGGTTCAATCGACAACTGTAAATTGACTGTTGGTTCATATTCAGCGAATAAGAGTAGTTTTCGGTACTTTACAACTGTTAATGTTCCACTGGTGCACAATAAATGATTATGTTGACCGAGAGTTGTCATTTCGATTCATTCATGCGCATTTCAAATGCAAGAGTGTTTAAAGATGGTGGTTGAGTGTTTTGTATGAGTTTGGCAGAAGTTTATCGGTTAAAGGTTGATTTATGTGGTCTCCTTATACGTTTTGGTTTCGGTTTTAATAGTGTATTCAAACTTTCCTTCTGTTATTGTTTAGTGTGATTTCATTGATCATTACGCTTTGATATGATTAAATTAGCACAGGAGTGTGTTTAGAAGGCTTCATAAGTGAAACCGCAGAGCATTACACGTTTTTACAACAAGCAAAAACTATCCACGCGAGAACAATCCTTGTTTAATAAGTTTGTATACGTAGTTCATTTCCCTTGATTTATTGTAAACTTTCGCGAATATATTGATTCCCAAGTATATTGCTACATAATTTTGTTGAAAATTCATGAAAATCTAATTCACTTGGTCCTCTTACCTTGATTTGATTTTTTATTCATTGATCACAAATTGAGTTTTATCCTTAACGTCTGATTACGTTCAATCGACAACTTTGACTTGATTATTGGTTCATATTGAGTGAATAAAAGTAGTTTTCCGTACTTTACAACGGTTATTGTTATACTGGTGCACAAAAAATGATTATGTGGACCGAGAGTTTTTATCTTGATTCATTCATGTGCATTTTAAAAGAAAGAGTATTCAAAGATGGTGGTTGAGTGTTTTGTATGAGTTTGGCATAAGTTGATCGGTTAAACGTTGATTTATGTGGTCTCCTTATAAGATTTGGTTTCGATTTTAATAGTGTATTCAAACTTTTCCTTTTGTTATTGTTTAGTGGGATTTAATTGATCATTACCATTACGCTTTGATTTGCTTAAATTAGCAGAGAAGTGTGTTTAGAAGGCTTCATAAGTGAAACCGTATAGGACTACAGGTTTTTACAACAAGCAAAAACTATCCATGCAATGACTATAATTGTTTAATGAGTTTGTATACGTATTTCATTTCCCATGATTCATTGTAAACATTCACGAATACTTTGATGCACAAATATATTGTTACATAATTTTGTTGGAAATTCATGGAAATCTAATTAACTTGGTCATGTTCGCTTGATTTGAGTGTTTATTCATTGATCAAACATTGTGTTTTATCCTTAACGTCTGATAACGTTTAATCGACAACTGTAAATTGATTGTTGGTTCATATTCAGCGAATAAGAGTAGTTTTCGGTACTTCACAACTGTTAATGTTCCACTGGGGCACAATAAATGATTATGTTGACCGAGAGTTGTCATTTTGATTCATTCATGCGCATTTTAAATGCAAGAGTGTTTAAAGATGGTGGTTGAGTGTTTTGTATGAGTTTGGCAGAAGTTGAACGGTTAAAGGTTGATTTATGTGGTCTCGTTATACATTTTGGTTTTGGTTTACATAGTGTATTCAAACTTTCCCTATGTTATTGTTTAGTGTGATTTCATTGATCATTACGCTTTGATTTGATTAAATTAGCATAGGAGTGTGGTTAGAAGGCTTGATAAGGGAAACCGCATAGCATTACATGTTTTTACAACAAGCAAAAACTATCCATTCCAGAACAATCCTTGTTTAATGAGTTTGTACACGTAGTTGATTTCCCATGATTTATTGTAAACTTTCACGAATACTTTGATGCACAAGTATATTGTTACATAATTTTGTTAGAAATTCATGGAAATCTAATTAACTTGGTCTTGTTAGCTTGATTTGAGTTTTTATTCATTGATCAAACATTGAGTTTTACCCTTAACGTCTGATTACGTTCAATCGACAACTGTAAATTGATTGTTGGTTCATATTCAGCGAATAAGAGTAGTTTTTGGTACTTTACAACTGTTCATGTTCCACTGGTGCACAATAAATGATCAAGTTGATCGAGAGTTGTCATTTTGATTCATTCATGCGCATTTTAAATGCAAGAGTGTTTAAAGATGGTGGATGAGTGTTTTGTATGAGTTTGGCAAAAGTTGATCGGTTAAAGGTTGATTTATGTGGTCTCCTTATACGTTTTGGTTTCGGTTTTAATAGTGTATTCAAACTTTCCTTTTGTTATTGTTTAGTGTGATTTCATTGATCATTACGCTTTGATATGATTAAATTAGCACAGGAGTGTGTTTAGAAGGCTTCACAAGTGAAACCGCATAGAATTACATGTTTTTACAACAAGCAAAAACTATCCATGTGAGAACAATCCTTGTTTAATGAGTTTGTATACGTAGTTCATTTCCCTTGATTTATTGTAAACTTTCGTGAATATTTTGATGCCCAAGTATATTGTTACATAATTTTGTTGAAAATTCATGCAAATCTAATTCACTTGGTCCTGTTACCTTGATTTGAGTTTTTATTCATTGATCACAAATTGAGTTTTATCTTTAACGTCTGATTATGTTCAATCGACAACTATGACTTCATTATTGGTTCATATTGAGTGAATAAAAGTAGTTTTCCGTACTTTACAACGGTTAATGTTACACTGGTGCACAATAAATGATTATGTGGACCGAGAGTTTTCATTTTGATTCATTCATGTGCATTTTAAAAGAAAGGGTGTTTAAAGATGTCACACCCCAACCAAAGCGGTTTGCCGCGAGGCATGATCATCATGGAAACCATAGTCATTGATTGACCACTACATGATTAGATAAAAGCATACGTTGCAATCACGTTAAAAGATACATAATTGTTTTCAGAGTTATATTGCGGAAGTAGTAGCAAAATGTAAATTGTTTTTCAAACAAGGCCATTTAGAAATAATGTCCCAAAAGCATGCGTGAATCCTAGAATGTGATAAGCTCCGGACAAGCCTATCATCGTGCAAACCTTAATTTCCTGAGAAAACATGCGTGAAATATGTCAACATAAAGTTAGTGAGTTCACAGGTTTTAAGTAACAGTAATCAGTATAATGGACCACAAGACTTTCTATGATTTGAATGTCGATCATACAATACTACAATATTATATAAGCACCGCAACTGAAGCTAGACTATAAATGTAATAGATTGCCCCTACCTGTGCCTACCGTAAGCACAGGTTTGAACAGGCTAATAATGCACCCGTTTATACCTCCAGTCAAGGTTAGGGTAATTAACCCGGGTGGGGGTAGTCAAACCCAATAATACTATCCATGATTACCTCGCTTTGGGAAATAAACTAACGGTCCGATAACAGGGGACTTTATACGGTAAGTAAACAACTTATATAATAATGTGAAATCATTGACAAGTAAATGTGTCCATGAAAATAGTAATTTGCATGTAATCTCCCCCAAAATAAAAATAAGTAAAAATGGGGCCGTGAAACTCACCTGACAGTGGTAAACGAGTATGTAAGCTTGTAAATATCCAAAGTACTCGGGGAAACCGACCTAAGCTTGCCCTAGAATAAATATGGCAACTTATGTCTAAGTAATTGTTCCTACATGTAATGTGAGCATGTAACCATTTCATCCACATAATTTGGTAACAAAGTGTTTGACTTGGTGACCCGTTGGTGATATAGGATGATAATTTGTGAAAATATATATTACTTAGAAAATATTAATAAATAATATTTTGCTTGAAAATGTTTAAAAACCTTTGTATTTTAAAGTTGACATATTATTTGGGTAACTAAATATCATTTTGGCTTGACCCGAGATGTGACTTGAGTGTCTTGTAATTATTTATAAAATTTTCATATGTAATTTATAGAAATTAGAGTTTTGAAGAAATCTTATTTTCCTCGGTAAAATAACACTTGAATTATTTTAAATGAATTACAATTTGAAAATGTTTACATCCAAGTAAAATCGCCAACTTTCATATTTTACAACCCATGTATAAATATATAGATATATTTGTCCATAGAATAATTATTTAATTATTTTCTTAGTAGATTTATTATTTTATTTTATTTAACTTTTATGAACTTACCTTTATGAAATTAGGGTTTCTTTAAATTATTTATAATTTTTATTACATTATATTATAATGTAAAATATCTTTAATGAATTAATTAGTCACTTTAGTCACTTTATCAACTTGTTTTAATCCATGTTTTTAATGAACTAGTAGCTAACATCATAAAGTCCATAAATTTTATATTTTAAGTCCAATGTCAAGATAACAAAGTCATGTGTCATATTTGTTAAAAGTCATCTACTAACTATTTTAACGCACTATTTAACTAACATAATATTTAATTATGAAGTTTATATTTTTACATTTAAGTCTTATGTATATATATGTATATTTAACCATTACAGTAAACTTGGTCAAATTATCATCTAGTCATAACCCAACTTTTGTAATAATAAACTATCATTCATCAACTTAGTATAACTTGAAGAATATGTATAAGTATTCATAATAACACTTGTAAATAATTATAGTTACATAACCATAATATAACCCTTTTGTAGTTTTTCTTGAGTTTTAATAATTTTTATAACTTTTATAAAAATCATCAACTAGTAATTTGATCAAACATGAATCTATGAATATTTACTTTTTAAGAACAAAAATCATTTTTTAACTAATGTTAAAATGTTTAGTATGAAATATTATTCTTGAAACTTTTTGTTTGTAAAAATATTATTTTCCATAAAAATATATTTGGTGGATGAAGCTAGTTACATATGAACTAGTAGATGAATAATATAATGAAATGATACATATATACATATATTTGTAAGTAGAGAAAGTTTTTACTAGAATCAAGCAAAAAAAGATGAAATGGTTGTTATAGGATGCTTGAACACTTTAAAATTCACTTGGCCTTCAACAATAATACTTGAACCACCTTGGATTTGAAAGGAAGATGTTTAAAAATTGGTGGGATGATGGAGATGGTGGTGGAACGATTTCAAGAGGGAGGAAGAGAAGAAGATAAGTGTTGGTGTGTTTGTATGGTGAAGCTAGCTACATGAATACATGTATATATATTTGGTGATACCACTTTTTGGTGGTTTGAGCCTCATTCACGGTCAAACAAAATAAAAAAAAAAAAAAAAGAGAAGAAGTTATGTATGGTAAGTAGACATGGTGCTTTATACTTTGCATATGTGTTTCACAAAAAGGGAAATCTTCAAAATCAACAAAGTCAACAAGTATTTTGCATGGGAAAGGAAAAGAAGGAGAGGTGAGGTGAGTAGGGGAGGGTGGACGGCCAAGGGAGGGGGAAATGGAGGTTTTGTTTTGCTTTTAAGTAGTATTGGGTATTTGGGTGGTATTTGTTGCATTATGGTAATTTTTATATATTTTTATATTTTTACTAGTTACTTTTTAAAATACATAAAAATATTATAAGAAATCATACAAGGTCACATATTTTAATATTGATGATACGTAATTAATAACTCGTGTATCTAATAGTTGCGTTATACGCGTTTTATCCGGGTAAAATATCAATTTACGCGTTAAGGTTTATTTATGAGTTTAAGCTTTTTCAATGTACTTAATTTGGGATCTAAAATACTTTGAAACACTTTAAAGTATTTATTAACACATATATATATTAATGAGTAAATTGTCGTTTTCATCCCTGAGGTTTTGTACATATCGCCATTTTCATCCAAAAATAAAATTTTTATCCTCTGTGTCCCTGACATTTAAAAAACTTGCTATTTTCATCTATTTTTGTTAACCCCGTTAATTATCCTGTTAAGTAGCCATCGCATGCACATCATGTGAGGGACATTTAGGTATTTTTGCACATCACCAGGAAAAAAGAAAACTTAAATAAACATTGTTACATTTCCCTGAGCATTTAAATATAATTAGATTGCTTTTAATATTTAAAGCTAATGTCCGCTTAACGGGTAAAACAAACGAAGTTAACAGAAGTGGATGAAAATGGCAAAATTTTAAAATGTCAGGGACACATAGGGGAAAAATAAAGTTTTTGGATGTAAACGGCAAAAAGCATCAAAACTCAGGGACGAAAATGGCAATTAACTCTATATTAATTATCACCAACGTTCGTGTGTGCTTGTATCGCGTGTAAAAATGATAATTACGCCGAATTACCGATGCATGAACTGTTATGTGTGAAATTTTGCAATGCATAAAACGACTTCAATAAATGTAATTAAATTGAAAACCAAGTATTATAGGTGTAATTATAACCAAGTCAAGGCCGGGTATTGACCTGAAATTGCCGGTTGTCACATACTCCCCATGTTAGAAAGAATTTCATCCCGAAATTCAGTTAGGCTTGTCTGTAGATGCCAGGGTTTCAAACAAGTAAGGGTAGTTGAGCTTCATTTGGTCTTCGTGTTCCCAAGTAAATTCAAGTCCTCGTCTGGAATTCCATCGGACCTTCACTATGGGAATGCGGCTTCGTTTCATCTTCTTTACATCTCGATCTAGGATCTCCACAGGTTTCTCAATAAAATGAAGTTGTTCATCAATCTGAACCTCATCGAGTGGTATAACTAGAGTTTCATCTGACAGGCACTTCTTCAGATTTGACACGTGAAAAGTGTCATGAACACTACTAAGTTCTTGAGGAAGTTTGAGCTTGTAAGCTACAGGACCAATCCTGGCTAGGATTTCAAACGGTCCAATGTATCTAGGGTTTAGCTTACCACGTTTACCGAATCGAATGACTCCTTTCCAAGGTGAGACTTTAAGTAGAACTTTATCCCGCACTTGGAATTCCAATGGTTTACGCCTCACGTCAGCGTAGCTTTTCTGACGGTCACGCGCGGCTTTGAGTCGGTTCTGAATCTGAGCGATCTTTTCCGTGGTCTCTTGTATGATCTTGGGACCAGTAAGTTGACTATCACCAGCCTCTGCCCAACACAGTGGTGATCGACACTTCCTTCCGTATAGTGCTTCAAACGGTGCAGCTTTGATACTTGTGTGATAACTGTTATTGTAAGAAAACTCAGCTAAGGGTAGATGAGTATCCCAATGGTTTTCGAAGTCTATCACACAAGCTCTGAGCATGTCTTCCAATGTCTGAATGGTCCGTTCACTCTGACCATCCGTTTGAGGGTGGTATGCGGTACTCATATCCAACCGTGTACCCAAGGCCTTTTGTAATGATTGCCAAAACCACGAGGTAAATCGACTGTCTCGATCGGAGATAATGGAGATTGGTACTCCATGTCTCGAAACAACCTCCTTGAGATAAACCCTCGTCAACCTTTCCATTTTATCAGTTTCTTTAATTGGTAGGAAGTGAGTAGACTTTGTCAGTCGATCCACAATTACCCAAATCGGATCACAACCGGTGGATGTCTTGGGTAGTTTCGTGATGAAGTCCATGGAAATCTGCTCCCATTTCCATTGCGGAATCTCTGGTTGGTGCAGTAATCCAGACGGTTTCTGATATTCCGCCCTAACCTTTGAGCATGTGAGGCACTTGCTAACATAGGTGGCTATGTCAGCTTTCATGTTAGGCCACCAGTATAACTCCTTCAGGTCCTGATACATCTTATCAGAGCCCGGGTGGATGGAGTATCTTGATTTGTGTGCCTCGTTCATTATAAGTTCCATTAAGTTTCCGAAATTTGGCACCCAAATTCGGTTAATGAAGTAACAAGCTCCATCAGACTTAATCTCAAATTGCTTATCCATGCCGCGAAGAGATTCATTTTTCAAATTTTGTTCTTTCAGTGCTTCGGACTGAGCATCTCGAATTTGAGTAGTTAGACTCGTATGGATCGTCATTCCCAACGCTCGCACCCGTAAGGTTTTGGTTCGTTCTTTCCTGCTCAGAGCATCTGCTACAACATTCGCCTTTCCAGGATGATAACGAATCTCACAGTCATAATCGTTTAGTAACTCGACCCACCTGCGTTCTCTCATGTTTAGTTCCTTCTGATCGAAGATGTGTTGCAGGCTTTTGTGATCAGTGAATATAGTACACTTGGTACCATACAGGTAGTGTCGCCAAATCTTTAGTGCAAAAACAACAGTTCCTAATTCGAGGTCGTGAGTGGTGTAATTTTTCTCATGCACTTTCAATTGTCAGGAAGCGTAAGCAATAACCTTGTCGTGTTGCATCTGGACACAGCCAAGTCCTTGTCGTGATGCGTCGTAGTACACCACAAAACCTTCGTTTCCCTCTGGTAGGGATAAAATTGGCGCGCAACACAGTTTCTGCTTTAACAATTGAAATGCTGCTTCCTGCTTAACCCCCCAATCGAATTTCTTGTCTTTCTGAGTCAAGGTTATCAATGGTTGGGCTATTTTGGAGAAATTTTCGATAAAGCACCAGTAATAACCTGCCAAACCTAGGAATTGTCGCACCTCAGTCGGGGTCTTAGGTGCTTCCCAGTTCTTAATGGCCTCTATCTTGGAGGGGTCAACATGTATGCCATTCTCGTTGACTACATGCCCGAGAAATTGCACTTCTCGAATCCAGAAGTCGCATTTTGAGAATTTGGCGTACAACTTCTCGTTTTTGAGTAGTTCCAAGATTAACCTTAGGTGTTGCTCGTGCTCATCCTTGGTTCGCGAGTATATTAAGATGTCATCGATGAAGACGATCATGAATTTATCCAAATAGGGTTTGCACACTCTATTCATGAGGTCCATGAATACAACGGGTGCATTGGTTAACCCAAATGGCATGACCATGAACTCGTAGTGGCTGTAACGAGTTCGAAATGCGGTCTTAGGAATATCCTCCTCTTGGATTCGTAATTGGTGATATCTTGAACGTAATCAATTTTCGAGTAGTAGCTAGATCCTTGAAGTTGGTCGAATAAGTCGTCGATTCAAGGGAGAGGATACCGGTTCTTAATGGTGAGTTTATTTAACTCTCGATAGTCGATGCACATTCGAAAAGATCCATCCTTCTTCTTGACAAACAAGACCGGGGCTCCCCATGATGAGAAACTTGGTCTTATGAATCCTTTATCTAACAATTCTTGTAATTGATTAGACAACTCTTGCATCTCTGACGGTGCTAGTCGGTATGGGGATCGTGCTACTGGAGCAGCTCCAGGTACCAGGTCAATTCGAAATTCGACTTGCCTTTGAGGTGGAAGTCCGGGCAAGTCCTCGGGAAAGACTTCCGGATAGTCTCGCACGATGGGTATATCCTCGATTCTTTTCTCCTCGGTTTGCTTCTCCACTACGTGCGCTAAGATTGCATGATAGCCCTTTCGTAAGTACTTTCGGGCCTTCATACATGAAATGATCCTTAACACCGTACCATACTTTTCTCCTTGAATCGATATGGTCTCTCCACTCGGAAGTGGAATGCGAACGATCTTCTCACGACAAATGATTTCTGCTCGGTTTTCCGACAACCAATCCATGCCAATAACGATGTCGAAACTCCCTAGGGTTACAGGTAGCAAATCTATATTGAACGTGTGATCCGCCAAACTAAGAGTGCATCCTTGTATGATTTTGTCGGTTTCAATCAACTTACCATCGGCTAACTCTATTGTATACTTAGAGGTCAAACAGGTAGGAGTAATTTCAAGCAATGGACTAAATTCACTAGACACGAAACTCCTATCGGCACCTGTATCGAATAGGATAGATGCATAGAGATTATTTACAAGAAACGTACCCGTAACAATGTTCGGGTCCTGTCGAGCTTCTCCAGCTCCAATCACAAAAGCTCGACCACGTGCGTTGTTTCCCCTAGTTTGCTTCAAGTTTGGACAATCCTTGCGAAAATGCCCGGTAACACCACATTCGAAGCAAGCACGATTGTTTCTTGTTTTAGGAGTAGGGTTGGGCTTTCGGTAGTCCTTAGTCGCACGGCCAAAACGTTTGCACTTCTGGCACATGGAATCCCCACATGCACCTAGATGATGAAAGTTGCATTTGTTACACTTAGGTAGGTTTCCAGCATACCCACCTCTTGTCTTCTTCTCAGATGGGCCAGCAGTGAATAACGATGTCGAAACTCCCTAGAGTTTAAGCTTTTTCAATGTATCTAATTTGGGATCTAAAATACTTTGAAACACTTTAAAGTATTTATTGACACATATATATATTAATTATCACCAACGTTTGTGGGTGCTTGTATCGCGTGTAAAAATGATAATTACGCCGAATTACCAATGCATGAACTGTTATGCGTGAAATTTTGCAATGCATAAAACGACTTCAATAAATGTAATTAAATTGAAAACCAAGTATTATAGGTGTAATTATAACCAAGTCAAGGCCGAGTATTGACCTGAAATTGCCGGTTGTCACAAAAGATAGTGGTTGAGTGTTTTGTATGAGTTTGGCAGAAGTTGATCGGTTAAACGTTGATTTATGTGGTCTCCTTATAAGATTTGGTTTTGATTTTAATAGTGTATTCAAACTTTCCTTTTGTTATTGTTTAGTGGGATTTAATTGATCATTACGCTTTGATTTACTTAAATTAGCAGAGGAGTGTGTTTAGAAGGCTTCATAAGTGAAACCGTATAGGACTACAGATTTTTACAACAAGCAAAAACTATCCATACAATAACTATCATTGTTTAATGAGTTTGTATACGTAGTTCATTTCCCATATATTAATTGTAAACTTTCGCGAATACTTTGATGCACAAATATATTGTTACATAATTTTGTTGGAAATTCATGGAAATCTAATTAACTTGGTCATGTTCGTTTGATTTGAGTTTTTATTCATTGATCAAACATTGTGTTTTATCCTTAACATCTGATTACGTTCAATAGACAACTGTAAATTGATTGTTGGTTCATATCCAGCGAATAAGAGTAGTTTTCGGTACTTTACAACTGTTAATGTTCCACTGGTGCACAATAAATGATTATGTTGACCGAGAGTTGACATTTTGATTCATTCATGCGCATTTTAAATACAAGAGTATTTAAAGATGGTGGTTGAGTGTTTTGTATGAGTTTGGCAGAAGTTGAACGGTTAAAGGGTGATTTATGTGGTCTCCTTATACGTTTTGGTTTCGATTTTAATAGTGTATTCAAACTTTCCCTATGTTATTGTTTTGTGTGATTTCATTGATCATTACGCTTTGATTTGATTAAATTAGCATAGGAGTGTGCTTAGAAGGCTTGATAAGTGAAACCGTATAGCATTACATGTTTTTACAACAAGCAAAAACTATCCATTCGAGAACAATCCTTGTTTAATGAGTTTGTATACGTAGTTAATTTCCCATGATTTATTGTAAACTTTCACGAATACTTTGATGCACAAGTATATTGTTACAAAATTTTGTTAGAAATTCATGGAAATCTAATTAACTTGGTCGTGTTAGCTTGATTTGAGTTTTTATTCGTTGATCAAACATTGAGTTTTATCCTTAACGTCTGATTACGTTCAATCGACAACTGTAAATTGATTGTTTGTTCATATTCAGCGAATAAGAGTAGTTTTCGGTACTTTACAACTGTTAATGTTCCACTGGTGCACAATAAATGATTATGTTGACCGAGAGTTGTCATTTTGATTCATTCATGCGCATTTTAAATGCAAGAGTGTTTAAAGATGGTGGTTGAGTGTTTTGTATGAGTTTGGCAGAAGTTGATCGGTTAAAGGTTGATTTATGTGGTCTCCTTATACGTTTTGGTTTCGGTTTTAATAGTGTATTCAAACTTTCCTTTTGTTATTGTTTAGTGTGATTTCATTGATCATTACGCTTTGATGTGATTAAATTAGCACAGGAGTGTGTTTAGAAGGCTTCATAAGTGAAACTGCATTGCATTACATGTTTTTACAACAAGCAAAAACTATCCATGCGAGCACAATCATTGTTTAATGAGTTTGTATACGTAGTTCATTTTCCTTGATTTATTGCAAACTTTCACGAATACTTTGATGCCCAAGTATATTGTTACATAATTTTGTTAAAAATTCATGGAAATCTAATTCACTTGGTCCTGTTACCTTGATTTGAGTTTTTATTCATTGATCACAAATTGAGTTTTATCCTTAACGTATGATTACGTTCAATCGACAACTATGACTTGATTATTGGTTCATATTGAGTTAATAAAAGTAGTTTTCCGTACTTTACAACGGTTAATGTTACACCGGTGCACAATGAGGGATTATGTGGACCGAGAGTTTTCATTTTGATTCATTCATGTGCATTTTAAAAGAAAGAGTGTTTAAAGATGGTGGTTGAGTGTTTTGTATGAGTTTGGCAGAAGTTGATCGGTTAAACGTTGATTTATGTGGTCTCCTTATAAGATTTGGTTTCGATTTTAATAGTGTATTCAAACTTTTCTTTTGTTATTGTTTAGTGGGATTTAATAGATCATTATGCTTTGATTTGCTTAAATTAGCAGAGGAGTGTGTTTAGAAGGCTTCATAAGTGAAACCGTATAGGACTACAGGTTTTTACAACAAGCAAAAACTATCCATACAATAACTATCATTGTTTAATGAGTTTGTATACGTAGTTCATTTCGCATATATTAATTGTAAACTTTCGCGAATACTTTGATTCACAAATATATTGTTACATAATTTTGTTGGAAATTCATGGAAATCTAATTAACTTGGTCATGTTCGCTTGATTTGAGTTTTTATTCATTGATCAAACATTGTGTTTTATCCTTAACATCTGATTACGTTCAATAGACAACTGTAAATTGATTGTTGGTTCATATCCAGCGAATAATAGTAGTTTTCGGTACTTTACAACTGTTAATGTTCCACTGGTGCACAATAAATGATTATGTTGACCGAGAGTTGTCATTTTGATTCATTCATGCGCATTTAAATGCAAGAGTGTTTAAAGATGGTGGTTGAGTGTTTTGTATGAGTTTGGCAGAAGTTGAACGGTTAAAGGGTGATTTATGTGGTCTCCTTATACGTTTTGGTTTCGGTTTTAATAGTGTATTCAAACTTTCCCTATGTTATTGTTTTGTGTGATTTCATTGATCATTACACTTTGATTTGATTAAATTAGCATAGGAGTGTGCTTAGAAGGCTTGATAAGTGAAACCGCATAGCATTACATGTTTTTACAACAAGCAAAAACTATCCATTCCAGAACAATCCTTGTTTAATGAGTTTGTATACGAGTTAATTTCGCATGATTTATTGTAAACTTTCATGAATACTTTGATGCACAAGTATATTGTTACATAATTTTGTTAGAAATTCATGGAAATCTAATTAACTTGGTCGTGTTAGTTTGATTTGAGTTTTTATTCATTGATCAAACATTGAGTTTTATCCTTCACGTCTGATTACGTTCAATCGACAACTGTAAATTGATTGTTGGTTCATATTCAGCGAATAAGAGTAGTTTTCGGTACTTTACAACTCTTAATGTTCCACTGGTGCACAATAAATGATTGTGTTGACCGAGAGTTTTCATTGTCACACCCTCAATTTCCACAAATAGGGTATTACCGTTAGGCGCGTGACATACCCGGATCTCAGCCACTAGTTACACCAAACGACTCAGTAATTACAAAACGTAGGTGTTCCTTATTATCAGAAATTCCCAAAAACATAATTAATTATAAACTCATGAAAACATTTGCGGAGGCGTAAACATTCACAAATTAAACAGCGCAAAACACGCGCAACCCAAAGAAATATAATTTGTTGAAATATTGTTTAACCGTCTAAAATACTCAGAATGTATGCAAAAGTGAAATGCTCCTAGTCGTGCGCATATTAAGGACCTGAAAGAAATGCTAAAGTGTCAACACAGGGTTGGTGAGTTCACAAGTTTTAGTAAATAGTAATGAAATCAGTAAACAGATCCAGTAACCAAAGTATATCAAGTAGATAGCTAGTCTACATAGCAAGTTACATAGTGTATGAAGTTCGCAACCGAAGCTGACAAGTAATGAATGCCTCGGCTGTGGTTACCAGACCACAGCAACAGAAATTAGGTCAATTAAACACCCGTTTGACATGCAGTCGTGCTAGCGCGACTAGCCCGGGTGGGGTTTGTCAAACCCAGTAGATCTACTCAGAATCACCTCGCTAAAATACATAAATTAACGGTTCGAAAGTGAGGACTTAAATTGGTACAACACTAGTAAACAGGTGATAATACAGTAACACTAATCTAACGAAAGAATATTTAAAAGAACATGTTTCTTTCCCCCAAAAAAAGTACAATGAACGAGGGTCTTTAAACTCACCTTGAATGCACGACAATACAGTAATGTAGAGAGCAGGTAATTATGCTTCCAGAACACCTGAATTTCATTTGATGACTTATTAATACTAATTATTAATACTTGAATTATACGGTTTAGCGTTCACGACCCGGTTACGATTCAAGTCATAGATATCCCTCCACCCACAATCAAGCACAATAAAACACAAGTTCACACGAAATGCATAAACTCAATTTTTCTCAATTATACTGGATCACGTATAAGTAGCCTCTTCATCCATTTTAATTATATAACTTTACGTAATAAAACTCATATACATTTAGTCATAACGCACACGTCTTAACACCTAACGATCATAGATATACGAACCCATACTCACATAACGTAATTACTACTCATAACGTACACCCATTTTATGTCAATATGTATATATCACATATATTACTTACTAGAATATATATTATATAAATCAATGCACCCATATATATAATCATAATATATCATACGCTTTACTTATATAATAGTAATATATACTACACACACTTATAAGATAATATAAATTCTGCACATATAAACAAATCTAACACACACACAATCCCACGTATGCACCCCAAGAATCCACCACCAAAAACCAAGAATTGAGATTTACCATCACCACCAAGGTCATTGATTTCCAGCATGCCTAACTCATTCATACGCATACATGAGTGCACAAAAACATAACAATAATCCACATAAACTAACATGCTTCACACAACCAGAAGATGTGTATATATATATATATATATATATATATATATATATATATATATATATAAATCTCAACGCATATGAACAAGCACACATGCAAATCCCACGCACACGACACACAAAATACATACCCTCGATTATAACCGAGGGCGTTCAACACCACGCATAACCGACCATCCACATCACCCGCACAGATTCAACAGTATACATACAATACACATACTAATTCACAACTACACAAATATGACAAGATCATACAACCTGCATCGAAGCGAAACGAAACCGTAACCGAAATGAAATCAGGAAAAAAGATGGGGAAAACCTTACCGAGAAGGCTGTTTCGATGACAACCAAGGCTTCCCGGAATCGAATCGTCTGATGTGAGCTTGCAGGTTGGTGGCGGTTGGTTGCCGGAGGTGAGAGCACTTGCCGGTTGGCTTCGTTTACTAGACAGAAAACGTGACCCGTGAGAGAGGAGTAATATTAGCGTGAGGGGGGGGGGGTTAACTATGTAACCGAAAGAGAGGAGTGGCCGGATACGAAGGAGAAGTCTGTTAGGAGGAGATGTTTGGATAATATTATTTGGTTAAAAAGTTTATTGTTTTAAATACAAAATAAATCTGCTAATTAGTTCCATTTAAATAATTTCATTTGCTCAATTGATAATAATCATATTATTATCATTTATAAGAGAAAATTTAATAAACATTAATTAACGAAATTCGTTAGATGTGACGCTAACCTAAAAACACGAGGTATCACATCATTCTCTTGTTGAAGGAATTTTCGTCCCGAAAATTGAAACACCAGGTTTGGTGAGGTTTCTGAGGGGTTTTGAAACAAAACCAAAATAAAGAATTATGAAAGTTTGGCGAGCGTTGCGACATCATCCCTTGTTATAGGGAATTTCGCCTCGAAATTTTAAAGGAATATATCTTAAGAAATGGATAACTTAAGAAATGGATGCCTGATCTTTGAAGAGTTGTGGGTACTTCTTTTTCATCTGATCTTCGTGCTCCCAGGTAAATTCTGGTCCACGCTTAGAATTCCATCTAACACGTACAATAGGAATCTTGCTACGCTTTAAAGTCTTGACTTCTCGATCCATGATTTCAATTTGTTGCTCAACAAAACGTAGCTGTTCATCTAGTGGAACGACAAGTGATTCATCGGCTAAGCACTTTTTCAGGTTTGAGACATGGAACACGTTAAGAATACCATCAAGTTCTGCAGGTAAATCTAGCTGATAAGCTACTGGACCAATTCTTTTGACGATCTCAAAATGGTCCAACGTATCTAGGGTTTAGTTTTCCCCGCTTCCCAAAGCGTATCACACCCTTCCAAGGTGAAACTTTTAACAATACCATGTCTCCGACTTGAAATTCCAACGGTTTTCTCCGTTGATCAGCGTAACTCTTTTGACGATCTCGAGCTGCAGCCATATGGTTACGAATCTGAACAATCTTCTCAGTGGTTTCATGAACAAGCTCAGGACCTGTTAGCTGACTATCACCGATCTCTATCCAACAAAGAGGTGATCTACACTTTCTACCATAAAGAGCTTCAAATGGTGCAGCTTTAATGCTCGTATGATAGCTGTTGTTATAGGAAAATTCAATCAAAGGTAGATGAGTTTCCCAACTGTTTCCGAAGCCTATAACGCACGCCCTAAGCATATCTTCTAGGGTTTGAATCGTGCGTTCTGTCTGACCATCTATTTGTGGATGATAAGCCGTGCTCATATCCAAGCGAGTGCCTAGTGATTTCTGTAGTGACTGCCAGAAGTGGGAAGTGAATCGTGCGTCACGATCGGAGATGATCGAGAGTGGCACGCCATGCCGTGACACAATTTCTCTCAAGTAAATCTGTTCTAGTTTGTCCATTTTGTAATTCTCACGAATGGCCAAGAAATGTGCTGATTTAGTCAAACGATCCACTATCACCCAGATAGTATCGTTTCCACTCTGCGAACGAGGTAACTTGGTAACGAAATCCATGGAGATATTTTCCCATTTCCACATGGGAATCTCTGGTTGTTGAAGCAAACCCGACGGTTTCTGATACTCCACCTTGACCTTAGAACAAGTCAAACACTTCGACACGTAGGTGGCTATTTCAGCTTTCATGTTAGGCCACCGGTAAATGACCTTCAGATCTTGGTACATCTTGTCAGATCCAGGATGTACCGAATAGCAGGACTTGTGAGCTTCATCCATTACCAACTCCCTGAGATTCCCGAAGAGTGGAATCCATACTCGATCTTCATAGTAATGAAGACCATCTGATTTCTCCTGAAATAATTTCTCAGCTCCCCTGAGAGATTCTAACTTGATGTTCTGCTCGTATAATGCCTCAACCTGTGCATTCTTAATTTGTAAAGGTAGATCGGAATGAATGGTCAACTATAACGCACGGACACGACGAGGTTTTAAGGTTTCCTTATGACTGAGGGCATCAGCTACTACATTAGCCTTGCTCGGATGATACTTGATGGCACAATCGTAATCATTTAGTAATTCCAACCATCGTCGTTGTCTCATGTTCAACTCTTTCTGTTCATAGATGTGTTGAAGACTTTTATGATCGGCGTAGATCGTACACTTAGTTCCATAAAGATAATGTCTCCAGATCTTACGTGCAAATACCACAGCTCCCAACTCTAAGTCATGAGTTGTATAGTTCTTCTCATGCACCTTAAGCTGTCTTGATGCATAAGCTATCTCCTTCTCGCGTTGCATCAACACGCAACCCAAACCTTGGATTGACGCGTCATAATACACCACGAAGTCATCTGTTCCCTCTGGCAATGCCAAGATCGATGCACTACACAGCTTGTCTTTAAGCGCCTGAAAAGCTGCTTCTTTATTACTGCCCTACTTGTAAACAGTTCCTTTATGAGTTAGGGTAGTCAGAGGCTGTGCAAGTTTCGAGAATCCTTCTATGAAACGCGGGTAATAACCCGCTAGTCCAAGAAATTGGCGCACCTCGGAAGGCGTTGTCGGTGCAGGCCAATTCCTGATTGCCTCAATCTTGGATGGATCAACATGGATGCCATTCTCATTAACAACATGCCCTAGGAATTGTTCTTCTCACATCCAGAAGTCATATTTGGAAAACTTGGCATATAGCTGCTTGGTTTTCAAAAGCTCTAGAATAGTCCTTAAGTGTTCCTCATGTTCCTCCCTATTCTTTGAGTAAATCAGTATGTCATCAATGAATACGATGACAAACTTGTCTAAATAGGGTTTACAGACACGGTTCATGAGGTCCATAAAGACTACGGGAGCATTTGTCAATCCAAATGGCATGACTGCGAACTTAAAATGCCCGTATCGAGTTCTGAAAGCTGTTTTGGATATGTCTTCTTCTCGAACCCGGAGCTGATGATATCCAGATCTCAAGTCAACCTTTGAGTAGTAACTTGATCCTTGGAGCTGGTCAAATAAATCATCAATGCGTGGGAGAGGGTAACGGTTCTTGACAGTGACTTTGTTTTTCGTGATAGTCAATGCACATACGAAAGGTTCCGTCTTTCTTCTTCACAAACAACACAGGTGCTCCCCGGGGGGATGAACTGGGTCGTATGAAACCCTTGTCTAACAGTTCCTGCAACTGCTTAGACAATTCTTCCAGTTCATTTGGTGCTAAACGATACGGTGCACGAGCAATTGGGGCAGCTCTTGGTGTTAGTTCTATTTGAAACTCGACTTGTCTGTGTGGAGGAAGGCCAGGCAAATCTTCTGGGAACACATTTAGGAAATCTTTGACAATAGGGATGTCTTCAATTCGCCTTTCTTCTATTTTCTTTTTAGTAACTAAAGCCAATATAGCAGGATGTCCCTTACGCAAGCATTTCTGAGCCTTCATGAATGAAATGATGCCAACCACAGCACCACTTTTATCGCCCTCCACTGTAACATTTCTCCACTAGGGAGAGGAAGTTTGATAAGTTTCTATCGACATAAGATTTCATCTTGGTGTTTGGACAACCAATCCATGCCAACTATGACATCGAAGCTACCGAGAGTAATAGATAGGAGGTTAATGTCAAATTCATGTCCAGATAAGCCTATCTTACAACCATAGAACATATGTGAAGCTTCTATGATCTTACCATCGGCTATTTCTATAGTATAATTTGAGTCTAATGCCATAGGTGTAGCATCTAGCAACTTACTGAACTTATGGGAAATGAAACTTCTATCGGCACCAGAATCAAACAAAACAATACAGAGGCAAAACAACCATTTACAAGAAACTTACCAGTTACAACAAAAGGGTCATCACGAGCCTTAGCTGAACCAATGACGAAGGCCCTACCCTTGGCTCTATTGCCTTCGTTTCCCTGGTTGTCCTTTCCGTTGCCATTAGGGTTGTTGCCACCATTTTCGTTCTTCTTCAACTTAGGTCAGTTTCTTTTGAAATGTCCAGTTTGCCCACATTCATAACACCCCTTTTGTTGTTCTTGTGCTTGTTGCGGTCGGTTGGAGATGTTCACCCTACAGTTCTTGGCAGCATGGCCAAACTTGCCACACCGCTCGCAGGTATTTTTGTTACACGACCCATTATGATGGTAGTTGCACTTGTTGCATTTTGGAAGATTGCCACTGTAACCTCCTTGGTTTTGTGAGGAGGGAGTCTAGTTGGAGCTACGCGAGTTATCAAACTTTCTGGACTGCTGTTGCTGCTAAGATGGGGCTGAAGATGATTGTTTGTTGTTGTTGGAGCTAGAATCCCACTTCCTTTTGTTGCTGCCATCGATGGATGTAGATGTAGTTCCACGCGGGGGTAACTTGCCCTGAGTGATAGCCAGGTCGGTTAACTTATAGGCCAGCCTGATGGTTTCCTGTATAGTGGCCGGTCGGGCAGCAGTGACCATGCTTTGGATCTCTGGGACTAGGCCATTGATGTACCTTTCAATCCTTATATGAGGAGGGTTGATCATGTTTGGGCAGAGGGTGGCAAGCTCATGAGAGCGTGTAGTATAGGCCTATATCTCAGAACCCGTCATCTTCAGGTTCCAAAACTCCATTTCCAGTTTCTGCACTTCATCCTGGGAACAGTATTCTTCTTTCATGAGATTTTTGAAATCATCCCATGTAGTCTGGTTGGCAATTTCCACACCCAGCATATGGACCTGAGTGTTCCACCAGCTTAAGGCAGCTCCATCAAGCGTACCGGTGGCGTACTTCACCCAGTTTGCCACTGGACAATTGCACATTTCAAAGACTTATTCGAGCTTTTCGAACCAGCGAAGGAGTCCAACTGCTCCTTCAGTTCCAGTGAATGGGTTTGGTTTGCAGTCCATGAAAGACTTGTAGCTGCAAACTCCTTGACCTGTAACAGATTTTGATCAGGACTTAGGGATTTTCAAGAAATTGCTATCATTAGCGAGATCAACAGTGTAACTTTTATGTAACATAATGAACTGGTGTTATTTACCAATTGGATTTGGTTGAGGGTGGCGACTCGCCAGGGCATCAGCCACGTGCTGATTGATGAGGGTAGCAAGTTCTGCTGGTGTCATGTTAATACTGCCACGTCCACGTCCTCTTCCAGACATTCTTAACAATCACAACATACAAAAACAAGTAAATATCTAGCATATCAACTTCATTTAAGTATAAGCAATTAAAAGAATTTAGCACAACCACAACTTAATATTCAAACAATAATCTCTGATAAAACAAATTGTAAGTACGTCTACAATCAATTAAACCAAGCATCAAAATCCAAATATGTCAGTCGGATGGGAACAACCCTTCCCATCTAGGTGCAGAACACGTAAAAGTCAGATAGCTATAAGAAATAAAGTGAACATAGAAATCAATGAGATGCAACAGATCCAGCGCTATTCTCGGGTTCGTCTTCAGGCTGTTCCTCAGGATCTTCTTCTTCAGGTTCCAGCACTGCATTCAGTGCGATGACTTAACCCTCTAGATTTTGGAGTCTCTGTTCACCGACATTGACACGCTCGACTATACCGGTGACACGGTCCACATGAGCGTTATGGTGATCCACCAACGAGTCGAGCCGTCTCTCTAATTGCTTGATATTCTCAGTTGACTCCCGTACTACTTTCTTCAGCTCTCTGTTATCGTCCCACAATTCGGCAACGCGTTTACGCTCAAGATGTAGAGCGGCTGCCATAGCTGCCATGGCCTGATCGGGAGGACAAGGAAGAGGAGGTAAGGTAGGGGCATTAGGGTCCATAGCCGGAGTGGACCTAGTACGAGGCCGACTTTCAGGAGGTAAAGGAACGTTCTGATCCTGAATCAATCTAGTCATGTAGTAAGGATAGTATTCCCAACAATGAACACGTGGGTATTGAGGTAAGGCAAAAGGTTGGTCATAATCAAACTCTTCATTATTATTAGGACGCATGGGCCACTCATACGGACCCGTATGAGGAGGTATAGAATCATAGTAAATGGGTATTTTTCCTCGAGAGGAAGAAGGAGGCACAGATGATGATGATGCCATTCCTGCAAAGAACCGCTCACAGGAATGAGCAAAGCCAAGTAACCCAACAAGTAAAGCAAACAGACAAGGCCAATTTATGAAGCTAAACGTGTCTATGTGTGTAACTAAGGCATCAGGCTATAGTCTAAATGCAATGCAAATGAGATGCAAATTTATTTTAGTTCGCTATAACCATTGGCTCTAATACCAATCTGTCACACCCTCAATTTCCACAAACGGGGTGTTACCGTTAGACGCATGACATACCAGGATCTCAACCACTAGTTACACCAAACGACTCAGTAATTACAAAACATAGGTGTTCCTTATTATCAGAAATTCCCAAAAACATAATTAATTATAAACTCATGAAAACATTTGCGGAAGCGTAAACATTCACAAATTAAACAGCGCAAAACACGATCAACCCAAAGAAATATAATTTGTTGAAATATTGATTAACCGTCTAAAATACTCAGAATGTATGCAAAAGTGAAATGCTCCTAGTCGTGCGCACCTTAAGGACCTGAAAGAAACATGCTAAAGTGTCAACACAGGGTTGGTGAGTTCACAGGTTTTAGTAAACAGTAATGAAATCAGTAAACAGATCCAGTAACCAAAGTATATCAAGTAGATAGCTAGTCTACATTGCAAGTTACATAGTGTATGAAGTTCGCAACCGAAGCTGACAAGTAATGAATGCCTCGGCTATGGTTACCAGACCACAACAACAGAAATTAGGTCAATTAAACACCCGTTTGACATGCAGTCGTGCTAGCGCGACTAGTCCGGGTGGGGTTTGTCAAACCCAGTAGATCTACTCAGAATCACCTCGCTAAAATACATAAATTAACGGTTCGAAAGTGAGGACTTAAATTGGTACAACACTAGTAAACAGGTGATAATACAGTAATACTAATCTAATGAAAGAATATTTAAAAGAACATGTTTCTTTCCCCCAAAAAAAGTACAATGAACGAGAGGCTTTAAACTCACCTTGAATGCACGACAATACAGTAATGTAGAGAGCAGGTAATTATGCTTCCAGAACACCTGAATTTCATTTGATGACTTATTAATACTAATTATTAATACTTGAATTATACGGTTTAGCGTTCACGACCCGCTTACGATGCAAGTCATAGATATCCCTCCACCCACAATCAAGCACAATAAAACACAAGTTCACACGAAATGCATAAACTCAATTTTTCTCAATTATACTAGATCACGTATAAGTAGCCTCTTCATCCATTTTAATTATATAACTTTACGTAATAAAACTCAAATACATTTAGTCATAACGCACACGTCTTAACACCTAACGATCATAGATATACGAACCCATACTCACAGAAAGTAATTACTGCTCCATAACGTACACCCATTTTATGTCAATATGTATATATCACATATATTACTTACTAGAATATATATTATATAAATCAAGGCACCCATATATATAATCATAATATATCATGCACTTTACTAATATAATAGTAATATATACTACTCACACTTATAAGATAATATAAATTCTGCACATATAAACAAATCTAACACACACACAATCCCACGTATGCACCCCAAGAAACCCCCACCAAAAACCAAGAATTGAGATTTACCATCACCACCAAGGTCATTGATTTCCAGCATGCCTAACTCATTCATACGCATACATGAGTGCACATAAACATAACAATAATCCACATAAAATAACATGCTTCACACAACCAGAAGATGTGTATATATATATATATATATATATATATAAATCTCAACGCATATGAACAAGCACACATGCAAATCCCACGCACACGACACACAAAATACATACCCTCGATTATAACGAGGGCGTTCAACACCGCGCATAACCGAGCATCCACACCACTCGCACAGATTCAACAGTATACATACAATACACATACTAATTCACAACTACACAAATATGACAAGATCATACAACCTGCATCGAAGCGAAACGAAACCGTAACCGAAATGAAATCGGGAAAAAAGATGGGGAAACCTTACCGAGAAGGCTGTTTCGATGACAACCAAGGCTTCCCGGAATCGAATCGTCTGACGTGAGCTTGTAGGTTGGTGGCGGTTGGTTGCCGGAGGTGAGAGCACTTACTGGTTGGCTTCGTTTACTAGAGAGAAAACGTGACCCGTGAGAGAGGAGTAGTATTAGCGTGAGGGGGGGGGGTTAACTATGTAACCGAAAGAGAGGAGTGGCCGCATACGAAGGAGAAGTCGGTAAGGAGGAGATGTTTGGATAATATTATTTGGTTAACAAGTTTATTATTTTAAATATAAAATAAATCTGCTAATTAGTTCCATTTAAATAATTTCATTTGCCCAATTGATAATAATCATATTATTATCATTTATAAGAGAAAATTTAATAAACATTAATTAACGAAATTCGTTAGATGTGACGCTAACCTAAAAATACGAGGTATCACATCATTCCCTTGTTGAAGGAATTTTCGTCTCGAAAATTGAAACACCAGGTTCGGTGAGGTTTCTGAGGGGTTCTGAAACAAAACCAAAATAAAGAATTATGAAAGTTTGGTGAGCGTTGCGACATCATCCCCTTGTTAAAGGGAATTTCGCCTCGAAATTTTAAAGGAATATATCTTAAGAAAAGATACCTTAAGAAATGGATGCCTGATCTTTGAAGATGGTGGTTGAGTGTTTTGTATGAGTTTGGCAGAAGTTGAACGGTTAAGGGTTGATTTATGTGGTCTCCTTATACGTTTTGGTTTCGGTTTTAATAGTGTATTCAAACTTTCCCTATGTTATTGTTTAGTGTGACTTCATTGATCGCTACGCTTTGATTTGATTAAATTAGCATAGGAGTGTGCTTAGAAGGCTTGATAAGTGAAACCGGATAGCATTACATGTTTTTACAACAAGCAAAAACTATCCATTCCAGAACAATCCTTGTTTAATGAGTTTGTATACGTAGTTAATTTCCCATGATTTATTGTAAACTTTCTTGAATACTTTGATGCACAAGTATATTGTTACATAATTTTGTTAGAAATTCAAGGAAATCTAATTAACTTGGTCGTGTTAGCTTGATTTGAGTTTTTATTCATTGATCAAACATTGAGTTTTATCCTTAACGTCTGATTACGTTCAATCGACAACTGTAAATTGATTGTTGGTTCATATTCAGCGAGTAAGAGTAGTTTTCGGTACTTTATAACAGTTAATGTTCCACTGGTGCACAATAAATGATTATGTTGACCGAGAGTTGTCATTTTGATTCATTCATGCGCATATTAAATGCAAGAGTGTTTAAAGATGGTGGTTGAGTGTTTTGTATGAGTTTGGCAGAAGTTGATGGGTTAAAGGTTGATTTATGTGGTCTCCTTATAAGATTTGGTTTCGATTTTAATAGTGTATTCAAACTTTCCTTTTGTTATTGTTTAGTGGGATTTAATTGATCATTACGCTTTGATTTGCAAAAATTAGCAGAGGAGTGTGTTTAGAAGGCTTCATAAGTGAAACCGTATAGGACTACAAGTTTTTTCAACAAGCAAAAACTATCCATGCAATAACTATCATTGTTTAATTAGTTTGTATACGTAGTTCATTTCCCATGATTCATTGTAAACTTTCGCGAATACTTTGATGCACAAATATATTGTTACATTATTTTGTTGGAAATTCATGGAAATCTAATTAACTTGGTCGTGTTAGCTTGATTTGAGTTTTTATTCATTGATCAAACATTGTGTTTTATCCTTAACGTCTGATTACGTTCAATTGATAACTGTAAATTGATTGTTGGTTCGTATTTAGTGAATAAGAGTAGTTTTCAGTACTTTACAACTGTTAATGTTCCACTGGTGCATAATAAATGATTATGTTGACCGAGAGTTGTCATTTTGATTCATTCATGCACATTTTAAATGCAAGAGTGTTTAAAGATGGTGGTTGAGTGTTTTGTATGAGTTTGGCACAAGTTGATCGGTTAAAGGTTGATTTATGTGGTCTCCTTATACGTTTTGGTTTCGGTTGTAATAGTGTATTAAAACTTTCCTTTTGTTATTGTTTAGTGTGATTTCATTGATTATTACGCTTTGATATGATTAAATTAGCACCGGAGTGTGTTTAGAAGGCTTCATAAGTGAAACCGCATAGCATTACATGTTTTTACAACAAGCAAAAACTATCCATTCCAGAACAATCCTTGTTTAATAAGTTTGTATACGTAGTACATTTAACTTAATTTATTGTAAACTTTAACGAAAACTTTGATGCCCAAGTATATTGTTAGATAATTTTGTTGAAAATTCATGGAAATCTAATTCAATTGGTCCTGTTCCCATGATTTGAGTTTTTATTTATTGATCATAAATTGAGTTTTATCCTTAACGTCTGATTACGTTCAATCGACAACTATGACTTGATTATTGATTCATATTGATTGAATAAGAGTACTTTTCCGTTCTTTATAACGGTTAATGTTACACTAGTGCATAATAAATGATTATGTGTATCGAGAGTTGTCATTTTGATTCATTCATGTGCATTTTAAAAGCAAGAGTGTTTAAATATGGTGGTTGAGTGTTTTGTATGAGTTTGGCAGAAGTTGATCGGTTAAACGTTCATTTATGTGGTCTCCTTATAAGATTTGGTTTCGATTTTAATAGTGTATTCAAACTTTTCTTTTGTTATTGTTTAGTGGGATATAATTGATCATTACGCTTTGATTTGCTTAAATAAGCACAGGAGTGTGTTTAGAAGGCTTCATAAGTGAAACCGCATAGGACTACAGGTTTTTACAACAAGCAAAAACTATCCATGTAATAACTATCATTGTTTAATGAGTTTGTATACGTAGTTCATTTCCCATGATTCATTGTAAACTTTCGTGAATAATTTGATACACAAATATATTGTTACATAATTTTGTTGGAAATTTATGGAAATCTAATTAAGTTGGTCGTGTTAGCTTGATTTAAGTTTTTATTCATTGATCAAACATTGAGTTTTATCCTTAACATCTGATTACGTTCAATCGAAAACTATAAATTTATTGTTGGTTCATATTCAGCGAGTAAGAGTAGTTTTCGGTACTTTATAACAGTTAATGTTCCACTGGGGCACAATAAATGATTATGTTAACCGGGAGTTGTCATTTTGATTCATTCATGCGCATTTTAAATGCAAGAGTGTTTAAAGATGGTGGTTGAGTGTTTTGTATGAGTTTGGCAGAAGTTGATCGGTTAAAGGTTGATTTATGTGGTCTTCTTATACGTTTTGGTTTCGGTTTTAATAGTGTATTCAAACTTTTCTTTTGTTATTGTTTAGTGTGATTTCATTGATCATTACACTTTGATATGATTAAATTAGCACAGGACTGTTTAGAAGGCTTCATAAGTGAAACCGCATAGCATATATTGTTACAAACTCATTAAACAAGTATTGTTCTCGCATGGATAGTTTTTGCTTGTTGTAAAAACATGTAATGCTATGCGGTTTCACTTATGAAGCCTTCTAAACACACTCCTGTGCTAATTTAATCATATCAAAGCGTAATGATCAATGAAATCACACTAAACAATAACAAAAGGAAAGTTTGAATACACTATTAAAACCGAAACCAAAACGTATAAGGAGACCACATAAATCAACCTTTAACCGATCAAGTTCTACCAAACTCATACAAAGCACTCAACCAACATCTTTAAACACTCTTGCATTTAAAATGCACATGAATGAATCAAAATGACAACTATCGGTCCACATAATCATTTATTGTGCACCATTGAAACATTAACAGTTGTAAAGTACCAAAAACTACTCTTATTCGCTAAATATGAACCACTAATCAAGTCACAATTGTCAATTGAACGTAATCAGATGTGTTAAAGATAAAACTATATGTGTGATCAGTGAATAAAAACTCAAATCAAGGTAACATGACAAAGTAAATTAGATTTCCATGAATTTCCAACAAAATTATGTAATAATATATTTGTGCCTCAAAGTATTCGCGAAAGTTTACAAAGAGTCATAGGAAATGAACTACGTATACAAACTTATTAAACAAGGATTATTCTCGCATGGATAGTTTTTGCTTTTTGTAAAAACATGTAATCATATGCGGTTTCACTTATGAAGCCTTCTAAACACACTCCTGTGCTAATTTAAGCCAATCAAAGCATAATGATCAATGAAATCACACTAAACAATAACAAAAGGAAAGTTTTAATGCACTATTAAAATCGAAACCAAAACGTATAAGGAGACCACATAAATCAACTTTTAACCGATCAACTTCTGCCAAACTCATACAAAGCACTCAACCACCATCTTTAAACACTCTTGCATTTAAAATGCACATGAATGAATCAAAATGACAACTATCGGTCCACATAATCATTTATTGTGCACCAATGGAACACTAACAGTTGTAATGTACCAAAAACTACTGTTATTCGCTCAATATGAATCAATAATCAAGCCACAGTTGTCGATTGAACGTAATCAGACGTGTTAAAGATAAAACTCAATGTGTGATCAATGAATAAAAACTCAAATCAAAGTAACACGACAAAGTGAATTAGGTTTCCATGAATTTCCAACAAAATTATGTAATAATATATTTGTGCATCAAAGTATTTGCGAAAGTTTACAATAAATCATGGGAAATGAACTACCTATACAAACTCATTAAACAAGGATTATTCTCGCATGGATAGTTTTTGCTTGTTGTAAAAACATGTAATCCTATGCGGTTTCACTTTTGAAGCCTTCTAAACACACTCCGGTTGTAATTTAAGCCAATCAAAGTGTAATGATCGATGAAATCACACTAAACAGTAACAAATGAATGTTTGAATACACAATTAAAACCGAAACCAAAACGTATAAGGTGACCACATAAATCAACCTTTAGCCGATCAACTTCTACCATACTCATACAAAACACTCAGCTACCATCTTTAAACACACTTACATTTTAAATGCACATGAATAAATCAAAATGACAACTCTCGATCCACATAATCATTTATTGTGCACCAGTGTAACATTAACCGTTGTAAAGTACCGAAAACTACTCTTATTCACTCAATATGAACCAATAATCAAGTCACAGTTGTCGATTGAACGTAATCGGACGTTAAGGATAAAACTCAATTTGTGATCAATGAATAAAAATTCAAATCAACGTAACAGGACTAAGTGAATTAGGTTTCCATAAATTTCCAACAAAAGTATGTAACAATATATTTGTGCATCAAAATATTCGCGAATGTTTACAGTAAATCATGGGAAATGAACTACGTATACAATCTCATTAAACAACGATAGTTCTTGCATTGATAGTTTTTGTTTGTTGTAAAATAATGTAATCCTATGCGGTTTTACTTTTCAAGCCTTCTAAACACACTCCTGTGCTAATTGGAGCAAATCAAAGCGTAAAGATAAATGAAATCACACAAAACAATAACAAAAGGAAAGTTTGAATACACTATTAAATCCGAAAGCAAAACATATACGGAGACCACATAAATCAACCTTTAACCGATCAACTTCTGCCAAACTCATACAAAGCACTCAACCACCATCTTTAAACACTCTTGCATTTAAAATGCACATGAATGAATCAAAATGACAACTATCGGTCCACATAATCATTTATTGTGCACCAATGGAACATTAACAGTTGTAAAGTACCGAAAACTACTCTTACTCGCTCAATATGAACCAATAATCAAGTCACAGTTGTCGATTGAACGTAATCAGACGTGTTAAAGATAAAACTCAAGGTGTGATCAATGAATAAAAACTCAAATCAAGGTAACAAGACAAACTGAATTAGATTTCCATGAATTTCCAACAAAATTATGTAATAATATATTTGTGCATCAAAGTATTCGCCAAAGTTTACAAAGAGTCATGGGAAATGAACTACGTATACAAACATATTAAACAAAGGTTTTTTCTTGCATGGATAGTTTTTGCTTGTTGTAAAAACATGTAATCCTGTGCGGTTTCACTTATGAAGCCTTCTAAACACACTCCTGTGCTAATTTAAACCAATCAAAGCGTAATGATCAATGAAATCACACTAAACAATAACAAAAGGAAAGTTTGAATGCACTATTAAAACCGAAACCAAAACATATAAGGAGAACACATAAATCAACCTTTAACCGATCAACTTCTGCCAAACTCATACAAAGCACTCAACCACCATCTTTAAACACTCTTGCATTTAAAATGCACATGGATGAATCAAAATGACAACTATCGGTCCACATAATCATTTATTGTGCACCAGTGTAACATTAACTGTTGTAAAGTACCGAAAACTACTCTTATTCACTCAATATGAACCAATAAAGTCACAGTTGTCAATTGAATGTAATCAGACGTTAAGGATAAAACTCAATTTGTGATCAATGAACAAAAACTCAAATCAAGGTAACAGGACCATGTGAATTATATTTCCATAAATTTCCAACAAAATTATGTAATAATATATTTGTGCATCAAAGTATTCGCCAAAGTTTACAAAGAGTCATGGGAAATGAACTACGTATACAAACTTATTAAACAAAGGTTTTTTCTTGCATGGATAGTTTTTGCTTGTTGTAAAAACATGTAATCCTACACGGTTTCACTTATGAAGCCTTCTAAACACACTCCTGTGCTAATTTAAGCCAATCAAAGCGTAATGATCAATGAAATCACACTAAACAATAACAAAAGGAAAGTTTGAATGCACTATTAAAACCGAAACCAAAACGTATAAGGAGACCACATAAATCAACCTTTAACCGATCAACATCTGCCAAACTCATAAAAAGCACTCAACCACCATCTTTAAACACTCTTGCATTTAAAATGCACATGGATGAATCAAAATGACAACTATCGGTCCACATAATCATTTATTATGCACCAGTGTAACATTAACTGTTGTAAAATACCGAAAACTACTCTTATTCACTCAATATGAACCAATAATCAAGTCACAGTTGTCGATTGAACGTAATCAGACGTTAAGGAAAAAACTAAATTTGTGATCAATGAATAAAAACTCAAATCAAGGTAGCAGAACCATATGAATTATATTTCCATAAATTTCCAACAAAATTATGTAACAATAGATTTGTGCATCAAAGTATTCGCGAAAGTTTACAATAAATCATGGGAAATGAACTACTTATACAAACTCATTAAACAACGATAGTTCTTGTATGGTTAGTTTTTGCTTGTTGTAGAAACATGTAATCCTATGCGGTTTCACTTATTAAGCTTTCTAAACACACTCCGGTGCTAATTTAAGCCAATGAAAGCGTAATAATCAATGAAATCACACTAAACAATAACAAAAGAAAAGTTTGAATGCACTATTAAAATCAAAACCAAAACGTATAAGGAGATCACGTAAGTCAACCTTTAACCGATCAACTTCTACCAAACTCATACAAAACACTCAGGTACCATCTTTAAACACACTTGCATTTTAAATGCACATGAATGAATCAAAATGACAACTCTCGGTCCACATAATCGTTTATTGTGTAACAGTGTAACATTAACCATTGTAAAGTACCAAAAACTACTCTAATTCACTCAATATGAACCAATAATCAAATCACAGTTGTCGATTGAACGTAATCAGACGTTAAGGATAAAACTCAATTTGTGATCAATGAATAAAAATTCAAATCAAGGTAACAAGACCATGTGAATTATATTTCCATAAATTTCCAACAAAATTATGTAATAATATATTTGTGCATCAAAGTATTCGCCAAAGTTTACAAAGAGTCATGGGAAATGAACTACGTATACAAACTTATTAAACAAAGGTTTTTTCTTGCATGGATAGTTTTTGCTTGTTGTAAAAACATGTAATCCTATGCGGTTTCACTTATGAAGCCTTCTAAACACACTCCTGTGCTAATTTAAGCCAATCAAAGCGTAATGATCAATGAAATCACACTAAACAATAACAAAAGGAAAGTTTGAATGCACTATTAAAACCAAAACCAAAACATATAAGGAGAACACATAAATCAACCTTTAACCGATCAACTTCTGCCAAACTCATACAAAGCACTCAACCACCATCTTTAAACACTCTTGCATTTAAAACGCACATGGATGAATCAAAATGACAACTATCGGTCCACATAATCATTTATTATGCACCAGTGTAACATTAACTGTTGTAAAATACCGAAAACTACTCTTATTCACTCAATATGAACCAATAATCAAGTCACAGTTGTCGATTGAACGTAATCAGACGTTAAGGATAAAACTCAATTTGTGATCAATGAATAAAAACTCAAATCAAGGTAACAGAACCATGTGAATTATATTTCCATAAATTTCCAACAAAATTATGTAACAATATATTTGTGCATCAAAGTATTCGCGAAAGTTTAGAATAAATCATGGGAAATGAACTACTTATACAAACTCATTAAACAACGATAGTTCTTGCATGGTTAGTTTTTGCTTGTTGTAGAAACATGTAATCCTATGCGGTTTCACTTATTAAGCTTTCTAAACACACTTCGGTGCTAATTTAAGCCAATGAAAGCGTAATGATCAATGAAATCACACTAAACAATAACAAAAGAAAAGTGTGAATGCACTATTAAAACCGAAACCAAAACATATAAGGAGACCAAATAAATCAACCTTTAACCGATCAACTTCTGCCAAACTCATACAAAGCACTCAACCACCATCTTTAAACACTCTTACATTTAAAATGCACATGGATGAATCAAAATGAAAACTATCGGTCCACATAATCATTTATTATGCACCAGTGTAACATTAACTGTTAAAATACCAAAAACTACTCTTATTTACTCAATATGAACCAATAATCAAGTCACAGTTGTCGATTGAACGTAATCAGACGTTAAGGATAAAACTCAATTTGTGATCAATGAATAAAAACTCAAATCAAGGTAACAGAACCATGTGAATTATATTTCCATAAATTTCCAACAAAATTATGTAACAATATATTTGTGCATCAAAGTATTCGCGAAAGTTTAGAATAAATCATGGGAAATGAACTACTTATACAAACTCATTAAACAACGATAGTTCTTGCATGGTTAGTTTTTGCTTGTTGTAGAAACATGTAATCCTATGCGGTTTCACTTATTAAGCTTTCTAAACACACTCCGGTGCTAATTTAAGCCAATGAAAGCGTAATGATCAATGAAATCACACTAAACAATAACAAAAGAAAAGTTTGAATGCACTATTAAAATCGAAACCAAAACGTATAAGGAGATCACATAAGTCAACCTTTAACCGATCAACTTCTACCAAATTCATACAAAACACTCACGTACCATCTTTAAACACACTTGCATTTTAAATGCACATGAATGAATCAAAATGACAACTCTCGGTCCACATAATCGTTTATTGTGCACCAGTGTAACATTAACCATTGTAAAGTACCAAAAACTACTCTAATTCACTCAATATGAACCAATAATCAAATCACAGTTGTCGATTGAACGTAATCAGACGTTAAGGATAAAACTCAATTTGTGATCAATGAATAAAAATTCAAATCAAGGTAACAAGACCATGTGAATTATATTTCCATAAATTTCCAACAAAATTATGTAATAATATATTTGTGCATCAAAGTATTCGCCAAAGTTTACAAAGAGTCATGGGAAATGAACTACGTATACAAACTTATTAAACAAAGGTTTTTTCTTGCATGGATAGTTTTTGCTTGTTGTAAAAACATGTAATCCTATGCGGTTTCACTTATGAAGCCTTCTAAACACACTCCTGTGCTAATTTAAGCCAATCAAAGCGTAATGATCAATGAAATCACACTAAACAATAACAAAAGGAAAGTTTGAATGCACTATTAAAACCAAAACCAAAACATATAAGGAGAACACATAAATCAACCTTTAACCGATCAACTTCTGCCAAACTCATACAAAGCACTCAACCACCATCTTTAAACACTCTTGCATTTAAAACGCACATGGATGAATCAAAATGACAACTATCGGTCCACATAATCATTTATTATGCACCAGTGTAACATTAACTGTTGTAAAATACCGAAAACTACTCTTATTCACTCAATATGAACCAATAAAGTCATAGTTGTCAATTGAATGTAATCAGACGTTAAGGATAAAACTCAATTTGTGATCAATGAACAAAAACTCAAATCAAGGTAAAAGGACCATGTGAATTATATTTCCATAAATTTCCAACAAAATTATGTAACAATATATTTGTGCATCAAAGTATTCGCGAAAGTTTAGAATAAATCATGGGAAATGAACTACTTATACAAACTCATTAAACAACGATAGTTCTTGCATGGTTAGTTTTTGCTTGTTGTAGAAACATGTAATCCTATGCGGTTTCACTTATTAAGCTTTCTAAACACACTTCGGTGCTAATTTAAGCCAATGAAAGCGTAATGATCAATGAAATCACACTAAACAATAACAAAAGAAAAGTGTGAATGCACTATTAAAACCGAAACCAAAACATATAAGGAGACCAAATAAATCAACCTTTAACCGATCAACTTCTGCCAAACTCATACAAAGCACTCAACCACCATCTTTAAACACTCTTACATTTAAAATGCACATGGATGAATCAAAATGAAAACTATCGGTCCACATAATCATTTATTATGCACCAGTGTAACATTAACTGTTAAAATACCAAAAACTACTCTTATTTACTCAATATGAACCAATAATCAAGTCACAGTTGTCGATTGAACGTAATCAGACGTTAAGGATAAAACTCAATTTGTGATCAATGAATAAAAACTCAAATCAAGGTAACAGAACCATGTGAATTATATTTCCATAAATTTCCAACAAAATTATGTAACAATATATTTGTGCATCAAAGTATTCGCGAAAGTTTAGAATAAATCATGGGAAATGAACTACTTATACAAACTCATTAAACAACGATAGTTCTTGCATGGTTAGTTTTTGCTTGTTGTAGAAACATGTAATCCTTTGCGGTTTCACTTATTAAGCTTTCTAAACACACTCCGGTGCTAATTTAAGCCAATGAAAGCGTAATGATCAATGAAATCACACTAAACAATAACAAAAGAAAAGTTTGAATGCACTATTAAAATAGAAACCAAAACGTATAAGGAGATCACATAAGTCAACCTTTAACCGATCAACTTCTACCAAACTCATACAAAACACTCAGGTACCATCTTTAAACACACTTGCATTTTAAATGCACATGAATGAATCAAAATGACAACTCTCGGTCCACATAATCGTTTATTGTGCACTAGTGTAACATTAACCGTTGTAAAGTACCGAAAACTACTCTTATTCACTCAATATGAACCAATAATCAAATCACAGTTGTCGATTGAACGTAATCAGACGTTAAGGATAAAACTCAATTTGTGATCAATGAATAGAAATTCAAATCAAGGTAACAGGACCAAGTGAATTAGATTTCCATAAATTTCCAACAAAATTATGTAACAATATATTTGTGCATCAAAGTATTCGCGAATGTTTACAATAAATCATGGGAAATGAACTACGTATACAGTCTCATTAAACAACGATTGTTCTTGCATTGATAGTTTTTGCTTGTTGTAAAAATATGTAATGCGGTTTCACTTATCAAGCCTTCTAAACACACTCCTGTGCTAATTTAAGCAAATCAAAGCGTAATGATCAATGAAATCACACTAAACAATAACAAAAGGAAAGTTTGAATGCACTATTAAAACAAAAACTAAAACATATAAGGAGACCACATAAATCAATCTTTAACCGATCAACTTCTGCCAAACTCATACAAAGCACTCAACCACCATCTTTAAACACTCTTGCATTTAAAATGCACATGAATGAATCAAAATGACAACTATCGTTCCACATAATCATTTATTGTGCACCAGTGTAACATTAACTGTTGTAAAGTACCGAAAACTACTCTTATTCACTCAATATGAACCAATAAAGTCATAGTTGTCAATTGAATGTAATCAGACGTTAAGGATAAAACTCAATTTGTGATCAATGAACAAAAACTCAAATCAAGGTAAAAGGACCATGTGAATTATATTTCCATAAATTTCCAACAAAATTATGTAATAATATATTTGTGCATCAAAGTATTCGCCAAAGTTTACAAAGAGTCATGGGAAATGAACTACGTATACAAACTTATTAAACAAAGGTTTTTTCTTGCATGGATAGTTTTTGCTTGTTGTAAAAACATGTAATCCTATGCGGTTTCACTTATGAAGCCTTCTAAACGCACTCCTGTGCTAATTTAAACCAATCAAAGCGTAATGATCAATGAAATCACACTAAACAATAACAAAAGGAAAGTTTGAATGCACTATTAAAACCGAAACAAAAACGTATAAGGAGACCACATAAATCAACCTTTAACCGATCAACTTCTGCCAAACTCATACAAAGCACTCAACCACCATCTTTAAACACTCTTGCATTTAAAATGCACATGGATGAATCAAAATTACAACTATCGGTCCACATAATCATTTATTATGCACCAGTGTAACATTAACTGTTGTAAAATAACGAAAACTACTCTTATTCACTCAATATGAACCAATAATCAAGTCACAGTCGTCGATTGAACGTAATCAGACGTTAAGGATAAAACTCAATTTGTGATCAATGAATAAAAACTCAAATCAAGGTAACAGAACCATGTGAATTATATTTCCATAAATTTCCAACAAAATTATGTAACAATATATTTGTGCATCAAAGTATTCGCGAAAGTTTAGAATAAATCATGGGAAATGAACTACTTATACAAACTCATTAAACAACGATAGTTCTTGCATGGTTAGTTTTTGCTTGTTGTAGAAACATGTAATCCTATGCGGTTTCACTTATTAAGCTTTCTAAACACACTCCGGTGCTAATTTAAGCCAATGAAAGCGTAATGATCAATGAAATCACACTAAACAATAACAAAAGAAAAGTTTGAATGCACTATTAAAATCGAAACCAAAACGTATAAGGAGATCACATAAGTCAACCTTTAACCGATCAACTTCTACCAAACTCATACAAAACACTAAGGTACCATCTTTAAACACACTTGCATTTTAAATGCACATGAATGAATCAAAATGACAACTCTCGGTCCACATAATCGTTTATTGTGCACCAGTGTAACATTAACCGTTGTAAAGTACCAAAAACTACTCTTATTCACTCAAAATGAACCAATAATCAAATCGCAGTTGTCGATTGAACGTAATCAGACGTTAAGGATAAAACTCAATTCGTGATCAATGAATAAAAATTCAAATCAAGGTAACAGGACCATGTGAATTATATTTCCATAAATTTCCAACAAAATTATGTAATAATATATTTGTGCATCAAAGTATTCGCCAAAGTTTACAAAGAGTCATGGGAAATGAACTACGTATACAAACTTATTAAACAAAGGTTTTTTCTTGCATGGATAGTTTTTGCTTGTTGTAAAAACATGTAATCCTATGCGGTTTCACTTATGAAGCCTTCTAAACACACTCCTGTGCTAATTTAAGCCAATCAAAGCGTAATGATCAATGAAATCACACTAAACAATAACAAAAGGAAAGTTTGAATGCACTATTAAAACCGTAACCAAAACGTATAAGGAGACCACATAAATCAACCTTTAACCAATCAACTTCTGCCAAACTCATACAAAGCACTCAACCACCATCTTTAAACACTCTTGCATTTAAAATGCACATGGATGAATCAAAATGACAACTATCGGTCCACATAATCATTTATTATGCACCAGTGTAACATTAACTGTTGTAAAATACCGAAAACTACTCTTATTTACTCAATATGAACCAATAATCAAGTCACAATTGTCGATTGAACGTAATCAGACGTTAAGGATAAAACTCAATTTGTGATCAATGAATAAAAACTCAAATCAAGGTAACAGAACCATGTGAATTATATTTCCATAAATTTCCAACAAAATTATGTAACAATATATTTGTGCATCAAAGTATTCGCGAAAGTTTACAATAAATCATGGGAAATGAACTACTTATACAAACTCATTAAACAACGATAGTTCTTGCATGGTTAGTTTTTGCTTGTTGTAGAAACATGTAATCCTATGCGGTTTCACTTATTAAGCTTTCTAAACACACTCCGGTGCTAATTTAAGCCAATGAAAGCGTAATGATCAATGAAATCACACTAAACAATAACAAAAGAAAAGTTTGAATGCACTATTAAAATCGAAACCAAAACGTATAAGGAGATCACATAAATCAACCTTTAACCGATTAACTTCTACCAAACTCATACAAAACACTCAGGTACCATCTTTAAACACACTTGCATTTTAAATGCACATGAATGAATCAAAATGACAACTCTCGGTCCACATAATCGTTTATTGTGCACCAGTGTAACATTAACCGTTGTAAAGTACCAAAAACTACTCTTATTCACTAAATATGAACCAATAATCAAATCACAGTTGTCGATTGAACGTAATCAGACGTTAAGGATAAAACTCAATTTGTGATCAATGAATAAAAATTCAAATCAAGGTAACAGGACCAAGTGAATTAGATTTCCATAAATTTCCAACAAAATTATGTAACAATATATTTGTGCATCTAAGTATTCGCGAATGTTTACAATAAATCATGGGAAATGAACTACGTATACAGTCTCATTAAACAACGATTGTTCTTGCATTGATAGTTTTTGCTTGTTATAAAAATATGTAATCCTATGCGGTTTCACTTATCAAGCCTTCTAAACACACTCCTATGCTAATTTAAGCAAATCAAAGCGTAATGATCAATGAAATCACACTAAACAATAACAAAAGGAAAGTTTGAATGCACTATTAAAACAAAAACTAAAACATATAAGGAGACCACATAAATCAATCTTTAACCGATCAACTTCTGCCAAACTCATACGAAGCACTCAACCACCATCTTTAAACACTCTTGCATTTAAAATGCACATGAATGAATCAAAATGACAACTATCCTTCCACATAATCATTTATTGTGCACCAGTGGAACATTAATAGTTGTAAAGTACCGAAAACTACTCTTATTCGCTCAAATATGAACTAATAATCAAGTCACAGTTGTCGATTGAACGTAATCATTGCTGCGGAATAATTTAATAAAAACCATTTCATTCATTAATAAATACATTTGCGAAATAATACATCATTGTTAAAGTTACCAAATATTGTTTAATTGCGTTACAACACAAAAATATCATTTCTGCATAAAATGGATGCCATCCATAAATCTTGCCAAATAGCTTCACCCCGTGCCATCCTCAGCAACCATTACCTGCCAACTGAAAATGCATAAAAGTCTGCGTTGCTGAGTGAGTTCTAGTTTTATAAAAATATTCATATTGCCTTCTATTCGTTAAAACATTTTCATACTTTCGCACGTGATCATACATCGTACATACACATAGATAATATCATTATTATCTTTCGTCATCGTTCATTTCGTACTTTTCGCACTTTCCATTATCTTTCACTTCTATCTAGATCCTGTCAAATGCTAAACCCCCCTCTTGGGCATGAAGCCAACTAATCTAGGGTTTAGCGACAAGGATCCCATATCGCACGTATGGAGCAGTCACCAAGACTGACTCCCCTGTGTGTGAACCCTCATGGGCCAGCCAAAATCACACGCTGTATGACACATAGTTGAGCTGACAACTCTCATTGAGTTATGAACCTCCTTACATTTGCCTGCAAGACTTTTCTTTCATTTTTTACGTTCCATTTTTTCATTAACATTAACTTCCGCTTTCATTATATAATACTTCACGCTCATTAATCATAATCACATCACGTAAAGCCACGGAATAATACATAATAAGGAACATAAAGAAAACAGGCCATCAACATGAACCACATCATCATATAACATCATACACCATCCCCGGAAACATTCCAAGTCATAGCCTAAAAATCCCTCTTTCCCAAAAATTTTAGAATATTTTCTAAGTCTTTAGGCGTATGCAGGCGCTTGGGCACTATGTGGGCGCTTGAATACTTAGGCGCATGGGCGACTCAGGCGCATGGACACTATTGGGGCGTACGATCCTTACTTAGGCGCATGGGTAGAGGCGCATGAGCCTGACTTAGGCGCATGGGCACTTAGGCGTTTGGGCAGTTGGGCGCATGGGCACACTTAGGCGCCTGGGCATAATTCTAGGCGTATGAGTACTATTTGGGCGCATGACCTTAGGCGCATGGGCACTTAGGCGCATGGCCAACTGTTTTCTAACTAACCTCATTTTCAGGCCCCAAATCATCAATCTAACCCGTCCTAGCCTAGTTCTAATCATACTAAGCATCATAAACAAGCATAAAATCATCCCGAACATACACCCACCCAACAGGGCACATACACACATATACGGGTACACACCCAACATTCATAAAAACGTTAGAACATATATTTTCAGCCCCAAAACAGGTTAAAACATTAAAAAACGGGGATCTAGAACTCACCTCTTGCAACCTTCGAGTAAGACTTCCTTCAAACCCGAATGCTTATGAGTTCAAACACCTAAAAACACAAAAAACACACAACCGAACATACAAGAGCACATAAGCACATACCCGAAGGCTGAAAATCAGCCAAGAACACCCCAAAAATCAGAAAACTAACCTGAATTCAGCTTCTTCTTCTTCTTCTCTTTAAAACCCAAGAGAATTCTCTACCTTCTCTCTCTAAAACCGATGGGAAGAATAGTACAGGAAGTGATGTGGGCGGCCATACCACCTTTTGAACTAAATAATATAAAACTTTGTCCCTTGTACAACTTTAACCCCCCAACTTGGGTTATTTTGCTATTCTTTCCTTTTTTTCTTCACTATTAAAATTTCCGGGTGTTGCAAGTCCACCTCCCCTTATTTAGGTTTCGTCCCCGAAACCTGTCACTCCTCGAACAGCTGAGGATAATGCTGTCTCATCTCCTCCTCAAGTTCCCATGTAGACTCGGATCCCTTTCTATGCTTCCACTGTACTCACACCAAGGGAACTAGGGGTGTGCGCAGTGCGGTTCGGTGCGGTTAATACAATTTTCGAAACCGAAACCGCGAGTTCAGTTAATAGCATTTTTTTAACCGTAACCGCAACCGAAACTTCGGTTAACCACACTTCGGTTAACCACCGGTTATGGTTAATTTGCGGTTAATTTCGGTTAATTGACCAATATATTTAACATATGCTTTTAAACCAAAATATTAACTAATAAATTATTGTTAGGTTAAGTTTAGACCAATTTTATAAGGGTGTGCACGATATGGTTCGTTTTTAAGGTGTTGTCAAAACCGAAATCGAAGTCAGGGTGCGCATACAACAATATGTGCGCGCGTTTTGCATTGGTTCTGTTTGTTTATGTTGTCTCTTTAATACATTAGAGAATCCACTATGTAAATATATTTTTATAAAAAAGAATTAGAAGGATGAATATATGAAATTCTATTAAAATCATGAGAAATATTGTGAATTTATTATACATTAATGACATTCGGTTCGGTGCGGTTAATGCGGCTAATTTGCACATCAAAACCGAAACCGAACCGCAATGTGCGGTTAATCGATTATGCTTAACCGAATCGTCGGTTAATTGTTCGGTTCGGTTAATTTGGTTCGGTTAATGCGGTTAATTCGGTTATGATTCGGTTAAATCGGTTATCTGCTCACCCCTAAAGGGAACCACCTTATTTCTTAGCCTCTTCTCTTTCCTGTCAATGATAGCCACTGGTTGCTCCACATAATTGAGCCACTCGTCAACCTCAATGTCCTCCAGTGGTACCACCATATATTTATCAGTTAGGCACTTCCTCAGATGAAATACATGGAATGTTGAATGAATTCCACTTAACTCATCAGGCAACTCCAATCTATAGGCCACCTCTCCAACTCGAGCAATGAATCGGAAAGGCCCTATATACCTCAGACTCAACTTGCCCCGCTTTCTAAATCGAATGATACCCTTCCAAGGTGAGACCTTCAACATAACTCTATCACCCACCTTGAATTCAGTCGGTCTACGTCTCTTGTCGGCATACGACTTCTGCCTATCTTTGGCTGCCTTCATAAAGGCTTTGATCTTTTCTAGTTTCTCAGTCGTAGCCTCGATCACCTCAATGCTCCCTAATTCCTTCTGACCAATATCACCCCAACATACGGGTGTCCTACACCTCCTACCATATAGCATCTCATAGGGTGGCATACCAATACTAGCATGATAACTGTTGTTGTATGAGAATTCAGCTAACGGTAAGTGTTCGTCCCAACTTCCTCCGAAGTCAATGACGCATGCCCGAAGCATATCCTCAAGCATCTGAATAGTTCTCTCAGATTGACCATCCGTTTGAGGATGAGATGCCGTACTAATGTGTAACCTCGTCCCCATCGCATCGTGGAATCTCTTCCAAAACTTAGATGTAAACCGGGTGTCGCGATCAGACACAATAGACACCGGTACACCATGACAATTCATAATCTCCTTGATGAACAGATCCGCTAACCACTCTGATGAATACGTTTCATGGATCGGTAGGAAGTGAGCACTTTTCGTCAAGCGGTCGACTATCACCTATATGGCATCATATCCCCTTGCCGTTCGCGGCAGTTTCGTAATAAAATCCATGGTGATATGCTCCCACTTCCACTCGGGTATATCCAAAGGTTGGATCTTCCCGTATGGCTTTTGATGCTCCGCCTTCACTTGTAAGCAAGTAAGGCACTTACTCACGTACTCCGCTACGTCGCGCTTCATACCCGGCTACCAATAATCTTTCTTCATATCATGATACATCTTTGTAGCACCGGGATGAATGGAGTATCGAGTCTTATGAGCCTCGTCCATGATCTTCCCACGTAAATCTCCATAACGAGGAATCCACATTCGCCCAAATCGGATTCTAACACCGAGAGTGTTTTCACCCAATTCCGTGACTAGACCTCTCATCCTTTCAGAGTTAAGGCGATCTTCTTTCGACGCCTCGTCTTGAAACTCCTTGACGTGCTTCATAACATCAGAGGTCATAACCAATTGATAAGCCTTCACCCGGATCGGTTCAGGTCTCTCCTTTTGACTAAGGGCATCCGCCACTACGTTGGCTTTGCTCGGATGGTAATGGATCTCGCAATCGTAATCCTTAATGAGCTCCAACCATCGCCTCTGCCTCATATTCAAATCTTTCTTCTCGAAGAAGTACTTCAAGCTCTTGTGGTCAGTGAAGATAGTGCATTTCGTCCCATATAAATAGTGCCTCCAAATCTTCAATGCAAAGACCATAGCTGCTAGCACCAGATCATGAGTAGGGTAATTAACCTCATGAACTTTCAACTGTCGGGATGCATAGGCTATAACCTTCCCTCGTTGCATCAACACGCAACCCAACCCCAAATAAGAAGCATCTGAATAAACCACCAAATCTTCGCTTCCTTCGGGTAATAACAAGACTGGAGCTTGCATCAACCTCACCTTTAGCTCCTCAAAAGCCTTCTCTTGCTCTTGACCCCATACAAACTTCACGTCCTTACGGGTCAACTTGGTCAACGGAGAAGCTATCTTGGAGAAGTCTTGGATGAATCTTCTATAATAGCCCGCCAAACCCAAGAAACTACGAATCTCGGATGGCGTCTTTGGAGACTTCCATTGCATCACAGCTTCTACTTTAGCTGGATCAACCATGATCCCTTCGGGATTCACCACGTGACCCAAAAACCGAACTTCGCGCAACTAGAACGCGCACTTGGAGAACTTGTCATATAACTTCTCCCTTCTAAGCATCTCTAACACTTCCCGAATATGACCAGCATGCTCCTCCTCGCTCCTCGAATAAATCAGGATATCATCAATAAACACGATCACCGATTTATCCAACATCGGCCGGCACACTCGATTCATCAAATCCATAAAAGCAACTGGCGCGTTGGTTAAACAAAAAGACATAACGAGAAACTTGTAGTGTCCGTAACGCGTGCGAAAAGCTGTTTTAGGAATATCCTGCTCCTTCACCTTCAGCTGATGATAACCCAATCGAAGATCTATCCTCGAGAACCAACTAGCACCTTGGAGCTGATCAAACAAGTCGTCGATTCGGGGTAGGGGATATCGGTTCTTCACCGTCAACTTGTTTAACTAACGGTAGTCGATGCACATCCTCATGCTACCGTCCTTCTTCTTTACAAACAAGACCGGAGCACCCCAGGGAGAGATACTCGGTCGAATGAACCCTTTATCCAACAGTTTTTACAATTGAACCATCAGTTCTTTCATCTCTGTAGGAGCCAATCGATATGGTGCCTTAGCGACAGGCTGAGCACCGGGTATCAAATCAATCTGGAACTCCATCTCACGATCCGGTGGCACACCTGGTAAATCTTCTCGGAACACATCGGGAAAGTCACACACAACCGGTACGTCCGACAGTTGGGGTGTTGACGTGTCCACATTCTTCACATAAGCTAGGTAGGAACTACATCCACGCCTCATGCACTTCCCCGCCACCTCTATCGAAATCACTCTCGGGATCGTAGCAACTCGATCACCATAGATCTTCACCAAACTCCCGTCAGGCGCTGTCAGTCGGATCATCTTCTTGTGACATACAATATTCGCTTCATAGGCCGCTAACCAGTCCATCCCTAGAGCTACATCAAACCCGCCTAAGGTCATCACAAACAGTCTAGCAGAAAACCTATGACCTTCTAGTTCTATGTCACAACCTTCTATCAGATTAGAGATCCTGGTAGGCTTACCTATGGTAGTTTCTACATCGAAGGGCTTATCAATACTTCTACTTCTATCAGGCAAATTAGCATAGAAAGCAGCATAAATAAAACTCTTACTAGCACCAGAATCAAATAACACAGAAGCAAGAGTTTGGTTTACTAGAAACGTACCTGACACAATATCGGGGTCCGTCCTAGCCTCCTCCCTGGTCATCGTGAAAGCTCTAGCGCTCACCTTCTGCCCTTCATTCCCTACCTTCTTCTTTACCCCAGAAATCTCAGCCCTCGGTTCTTGCAGTCCCTACTCATATGGCCATCTTCACCACAGTTATAGCATCTCACGACCCCGCACTCCCGAGCCATGTGACCGGGCTTCCCACACTTGAAGCAGACGTTCGATCCCCACCTACACTCTCCAGTATGCTCCCTTCCGTATTTACCACACCTCTTTGACCCCGCCCAAGATGCGGTCACTCGCCGGTCATCCACCCTTGCAACATTGTTGTTTGGAGCGACATCACCACGTCCAAACCGCTTCCCATTCCAGTTCTGATCACCACCACCACCCTTCCTACTCACTTCAACCACTGCCACCTCCCGCTCTGTCACACCCCGGGCCCAAGTAGGGTGGAACGTCACAGACTGGCAACATATATGGCAGCGGAAACTAACCATCATAAGAGCACACAAGGAGAGAAATCACATGGCATTACATTACAATCTCTAACAACCCAATTACAATGGTCAAAGCCGAGTCATAACAGAATTAATCCAAATTAAAGTAAATTCATAAGTTCAACAAACATCCAAACAAATTGTCCAACGGCAGATTCAAACTAATTAATGTCATGTGGTGGCCACGAAACTAGGTCATCCAAGGAGTTTTCCCGACTATTCCAAGCTTCCATCAAGGATTACCTGAAGCATGCTCAAAAGATTTTGTGTCAACTAAAAAGTTGGTGAATTCAAGTGCTTAAATTTTAAAAACAAAAGGACTCCTTAGAATCCATAAGTTAATTTTGAAATCATAAGTATCACTGTTGTGGGGTCACAATCAACCCTGCACTCAGTCCCGGCTAGCCTCTTCTAAAGTTGTGTCAATACCGGTTAACCCATAGGGATAACTGAGCCTCAAACAGTGAACGATACCTGCTGGATGGTCTACCTTAGTATCTTATAATACCTGTCACATGACACAAACGACCCCGTAGGATCTCAGTGCGGTACCCTTCCCACTCATGATGGAAGGCACTGTGTGTGGGGGATTCCCCAAGTAGATCTACCCATATAAAACAAGCGGTTCACACAACAATTAATGATTGTGATACAATTAAGAGCAGGTTCAACATTAACCACAACATAAAAGTATCATACAATAGCTCATAAATGATTTCAGTTTAAGCATAGCATGTTTCATCCCAAAACAGTAGTAAAAAGGGAATACTAGAACTCACCTTAGGGTTAGGTCAACGGTTCCTTGAGCAAAGATAGATTCAATTCCTAGCACCCTATCATCATGATTCAAGTATAAGCTAAATGATCTGTGGTTATTATAAGAGTAACTAGGTTAATTTATAGTTGAAAGTTCAACTAACTTTGGTTCTTTAACAATTATGTTTTAAAAGTTTCCTTTTTAGGTAAGTTGACTTTCTTTATGCAAATGACATGTTTTTATGATTTAAATCAGTTTGATAAGGTGATGATAATTTTAACTAGTAATTTAAGTCATATATTGATCATTTTATGGTGAAATTGTAGAATTACACTTTAGTCCCTCAAGTTTCACAATTTACAGTTTTTACCCTAAAGTTCGATTTCTATCATTTCATGACTCATAATGGCCCTTAATAATTTCCAGAAGTTTTTAATGTTATAAATGGCCTATTTTAACTCGACTTTTCAGTATTTTAATTAGAGAATTTAAAATACCTATAACTAGTTACCGGTTACGGTTAAACCAACAATTTAAAGCCTAGTTTTAAATCTTTTATATTTTTAACCCATAAGACTTATGTATTACTTTTTAAAGACCTCTAATAAACTTTTTAATCTGTTTTAAATCGGTTTTTGAGTCATTATAGCCAAAAGCTTCGGTTTGTATGAAATCATTTGTAAACTCGTTTTTACCCGAAATCGAACATTCTAAGTTGATTTTTCTTCAAACTTTTTGCCAAATTACCATCTTGGGGTCTCTAAGTTACTGAAATTTCATCAATTCTATGATTTTAGACTTGTTACATAATTTTTAGAATTTTTCTCCAAAATCTCCCGGTTTAGGCTTATTTTACTAAATAAATTCATAAAAATTACAATTTAACTCAATAAATCACCAAATTAGGTTTTTAACACTAAAATATATATTTTAGATCCTGGAAATTATAAAATTTAATATTTGTTAAGTTTTACCTATATCTTCCAATTTTACCACTTTTTTGGTCCTAGATTTACCTCATTTAAACCATTTTACCATACTTTTCATAATGTTTACCCCAAGTCACGAATTTTACAGGTTTAATATCATCAATCCACTGGAAAAAAACTTCAACTCAAAGATTTATACATACAAGTCACCATTTATGCTTTTAGAGGGTGTTAATCACCCTTTACACATGTGTAATCGATATGTTTCAAGCATAATCATCATCAAACCATTATTTAACTTTTAAACCAGCTTCATAAGGAGTTCATAAACTGTTTTAGAGCAGAAATTTAGCACAGGTTGAGAGGCTTTTCAAAATAGGTGGGTTTTTGGTGCTAAACCCATGAAAAAGAGGGTTTTCAAGGTGAAATCGGGTGCACCAACCCTTGATTCACGATTGTTCTTAGCATATACCTTCTTGTGAGGTTGAGAGTCCTTCAAAAACAGTAATATAGCAGCAAGTTTCTGTTTTGAATAAGAAAGTAAGATTTTTGAGAGAAAAGTGAAGAAAAACACAAGATATAGCCTTATTCGGGTATGATGATGCTTACACTTCAGGTGTCCCATGATTTTGTTATGATTTTGAGAGTTTGAGAGCTGTTGAATCTCGAGCAAAAGCTGAAACTTCCTGTTCTTGCAATAATCTTGCTTGAAAACTCACCAAAGCTCAATTTCTAGCTTGTTTTGCACGTCGTCGATGTTAGAATGGTGTTGTTCTTTGAAATTTTGGTGAGAGGAAGAAGAAAATGCAGAGAACTTTGGTGGAGGAGCCTGGAATTTTTGTGAGGAAGAGAGAGAGAGAAGGGAGGAGTTGGTTTGCATGTATGGGGAAGAGGAGAGGAGGTGGAGTGTGTAGGTGGGATTGATGTGATCAATAGAGGGGTTGAATGGGGGGTGGGCGGCTGATATAATGGGTGGTTGGGGTGTTTAATTTAAATTTTGATGGTATTTTATTAATTAAAGTAGGTTAAGTGTAGTATAATTTTATTAGGTAGTGTTATTTGGTAGTAGTTTATTGTTTTTAGGTTTTTAAGTGTAAGAATTCATATATATAATTCAAGGTTGGAATTTGATATATTATTGTCATCAATGATTAAATTTACCTTGAAATTAAATTTCATCACCTAATTAGTACTTTTCAAGGATCATCTAATAATTTCTAGACTAACGCAATGCATAAAGGTATCATCTAAGGCAATCAAGCATGTAATCAACTAATTATGTAAAAATAATAATAATAATAATAATACTATTAATAAAATAATGTTAAATTAAATTTTGGGTTAGGGTTGGACCTAGGAGTTGGTTGTTACATTCTCCCACCATTTAGGAAATTTCGTCCCGAAATTTTAGCTTCGATTAGATTCAGAACGGGTGGGTTTGAAGAGGTGCGGATAATCTTTTCTCATCTCATCTTCTCGTTCCCAAGTGAATTCAGGTCCTCGCCTGGAATTCCATCTACTTTAACCTTGGGTATACGACTTCGTCTGAGTTTCTTGACCAATCGGTCAGTGATCTCAACAGGTTCTTCCACGAAATTCAACTTGTTATTAATTCTAGCTTCCTTCAAAGGCAACTCCAGGGCTTTGTCTACCAAACACTTCTTTAAGTTAGACACATGGAATATGTCATGTATGTAACTTAATTCTCGAGGTAGCTTTAATTGATATGCCACTGGGCCAATTCTTGCAAGTATTTCAAATGGTCCAATGTATCTTGGGCTTAGCTTGCCTTTCTTACCAAACCATACGGCTCCCTTCCATGGTGCGACTTTTAGCATCACTCTATCACCTACCTGGAATTCCAAGGGTTTTCGCCTTCTGTCAGCGTATTTCTTCTGACGATCTCTTGCTACTCTTAGACGCTCTTTGATTTTAAATATATTGTCTGTGGTCTCCAACATGATGTCGGGTCCCATCACCTACTCATACGGGGTTGTATATAGTGCTTAAATCCAGACGGGTCCCCAAAGCCTGTTGGAGTGATCTCCAAAAACGAGAAGTGAAGCGACTATCACGGTCGGAGATAATCGATAGTGGCACTCCATGCCTGGTCACTATTTCATCGATGTAAAGTTGGGCTAACTTTGACAAGTCGTAGTCCTCTCGAATTGGCATGAAATGGGCTGATTTAGTAAGCCTACCCACTATTACCCAATAGCATCATGTCCTCTAAAAGTTCTTGGTAACTTCGTAACGAAATCCATTGTGATGTTATCCCATTTCCACTCTGGAATTTCGTGCTGTTGCAAAGTTCCTGATGGCTTTTGATTTTCAGCTTTTACCATTGCATACGTCAAACACTTCCAAACATAGGTGGCGATTGATTTATTGATTCCAGGCCACCAGAAAAGTGCCTTTAAATCTTGATACATTTTGTCACTTCCTAGGTGAATTAGGTATCTAGATTTGTGAGCTTCATCTAGGATTATCTCTCTAATCCCTCCATACTTTGGTACCCACATTCGTCCTTCACATTTGTATAAACCATTGTTGCTCAACTCTAAACGCTTTTCCATTCCTGTTAACATCTCCTCAGCGAGTTTATCCTCCTTCAGTGCTTCATCTTGAGCTTCTTTTAGTCTACCAATAAGGCTGGTATACACACTCATCCTTAAGGCACGGACGCGAAGGGGTTTTTCCCTTTCCTTTCTACTCAAGGCATCTGCCACTACATTTGCCTTGCCGGGGTGGTAGCGGATTTCACATTCATAATCATTCAATAGCTCAATCCATCTTCTCTGATGCATGTTTAACATCTTCTGATCAAGAATGTGCTGCAAGCTTATATGATCAGTATAGATAATGCACTTGGTGCCATAAAGATAGTGCCTCCACATTTTGAGTGCAAACACCATGACACCCAAATCCAGATCATGAGTCGTGTAGTTCTTTTCATGCTCGTTCAACAGTCTGGATGCGTAAGCAATCACCTTGTCTCGCCGCATTAGCACGCATCCTAGTCCCTGACGCGAGGCGTCACAATAGACTACGAAATCCTCAACTCCTTCCGGTAGGGCGAGGATAGGTGCACTACACAGTTTCTCCTTGAGCGTTTCAAATGCTTTGTTCTGTTCTTGTTCCCATACAAAGGCTTTATTCTTCTTAGTCAAAGCAGTTAACGGCTGCACTATTCACGAGAAGTCTTTGATGAACCTCCTGTAATATCCAGCCAAACCAAGGAATTGTCTTATCTCGGTAGGAGTTTTAGGAATCTTCCAATTCTTGATAGCCTCTATTTTTGACGGGTCCACTTGAAACCCATCTTTATTCACTACATGCCCTAGAAATTGGATTTCACGCATCCAAAATTCGCATTTGGAGAATTTGGTATATAGCTGCTCATTCTTGAGCAGCTCAAGAATCAGTCTAAGGTGCTTCTCGTGCTCTTCTTTACTACTGGAGTAGATTAAGATATCATCAATGAATACAATCACAAACTTGTCTAGATATGGGTGACATACTCGGTTCATGAGATCCATAAACGCCGCTGGTGCATTAGTCAGTCCAAAGGGCATGACTAGGTACTCATAGTGTCCATATCTAGTTCTAAAGGTTGTTTTGGGTATGTCTTCTTCTCTTATCTTCAGTTGATGGTATCCCGATCTTAAATCTATCTTGGAAAAATAACTAGCTCCTTGTAGTTGGTCGAATAGGTCATCAATTCTAGGAAGAGGATAACGATTCTTTATTGTCAGCATGTTTAATTCCCGGTAACCAATACACATACGTAGGGTTCCATCCTTCTTCTTCACAAATAGCGCCGGGGCACCCCATGGAGAAACACTTGGTCGTATAAATCCCTTGTCAACTAATTCTTGGATTTGTATCATTAGCTCCTTCATCTCAGGCGGGCGAGTCGGTATGGTGCCTTGGCCACTGGTGCAACTCCGGGCAATAAATCTATTTGGAACTCAACTTGTCGGGTTGGAGGGAGTCCCAGTAGATCTTCGGGAAATACTTCCGGGTATTCAGAAACCACCGGTATATCTTCAATCTTCTTCTCCTCTTTCACCTTCATCACATAGACTATGAAAGCTGAGCATCCTTTCATGAGACTCTTGGTAGCCTTTAGGTGGGATATCATAGGATATAGCGTGTTACTTCTTTCACCATGAACAACTAACGTTTTCCCATCGCTTAAAGGTATTTTAAGTAAACGTTCATCACACACGATTTCAGCCCTATTTTTGGCTAACCAATCCATCCCAACAACTACATCAAAACCTCCTAGCGTTATAGGCATCAAGTATATCTTAAATAAATTATCCTCTAGCTCCATTGAGCAACCTTTGATGATTTCATTAGTTTCTATTACATTACTGTCGGCTAACTCTACAGTATAGGCATCGGCTAAGGTGCAAGCTTTCAAATCAATCAAAGGCCTGAAGGTAGTAGAAACAAAACTACCGGTCGCTCCAGTATCAAATAGAATAGTAGCAGGATGGTGGTTTATGAGAAACGCACCATTGACCACATCGGGTTCCTTACGAGCACCGTTTGGATCCATCACGAATGCTCTTCCCTTGGGTTTGTTGGGTTTGGCATCCTTGTCCCTTGCTAATTTAGGGCACTAGTTCCTCATATGTCCTAGATCTCCACACTCATAGCATTGCTTACCCAGTTCATACGTACAATCCTTAATCAAATGACCAGTTCTTTTACACCTGAAACAAGGCATTGGGTTGCAATCTCCTTGGTGGTGTAGTTTACACTTGTTGCAAAATGGGCTTGTACCTAAGTATAGTTTTCGAACCCTTCCACCATGATCATCAAGCCTTGCTCCTTCACTGGTTCTCTTGCTTGAACTACCACTGTTACCCATTGTCTTCTTAACATCAAACCACTTCCTTTTCTCACCCATTACCTTCTTTTTGTCTTCTGCCTTCACATGCTCTGTCCATCCAGCTCTAACCAAGTCATCTGTCAAGCTACTTGTGAAATCAACTGCGGCTTGTAGGGTTGTGGGCCTGGAAGATCAAACCATGCCTCTAACCCTGGGATGTAATCCCAGATGAAAGGGGCTACACCTTTGGCTTCCGGTGTCACTAGATGTGGCACCAGTCGCGACAGAGCCAGAAAACGATTAATGTACTCCGTATAGTTCGGGCCTTTCATTTCCAAGCTCAGAAATTCAGATTCTAGCTTCTCAAGCTGATTGATTGGATAGTATTTGTTGGTCATTAGCTCTCTGAATTTGAACCAGTTCATTCTTCCAACAGCATTCCTTCCACAAGGTTGAATAATAGTTCTCCACCACTCCAGTTCTCCACCACTCTAGTGCTCATCCAGCCATCGGTAGGTCTCAACCGCACCCTCAGTGCCATAGAAGTCCTTTGCTTTGCATGCCATAAAGGTTTTGTAGGAACACCCATTCCTTATCTCCTCGGTGTCATCATTGTTGGCTTCGTCATTTCTGGGTCCACCGTTCTCGGTTGCATTACCCCGATCAGCATTGATCTGGGCGATGATGGTTGGAATGGCATTTGGTGTCATTATAGATAAACTTGTTTAGCATCTCATAATTTGGTTTCAAGTATCTCATAACAACCGATTTTACTCCTAATAGCCACTATACCCGGGACATAAGGATTTTATTCCACATTTCATGACATTCAGAGATGCTTCATTCAGTTAATGGGATGAATTTTATATAACAAGACAACAAAATTTAATTCATGCTACATAGTATCGCACAATTCCATTCAAAATCATCCTACAAAAGTTAGCATCATAAGCAAAAGTTCATAATTAGATAAATGCAACCACATCAAAACAAAATAGTAAAAGTATCATAGTTTCACAAATTGGAAGGTGCCATCACCCGCATAATAATAATAGTGTCTGAAATAGATAAAATAGTTTCTCAAATAGTTCAATAGTTTCTTGCACACAATCAAATGTTTCCCACGTCATCACTGCCACTTCTTCTTCAGCTCAAGATTTTCATGAGTAAATTGGTTTCTCATAGCTCAAGATAATAATAATAGTAATAATAGTAGTATTTATAGCAGTGATGGCAGTAGTATCAATAATCAGTAGTATCAGTAATCAGTAGCATTAAAAATCAGTAGTATCTCGATATAACAGGCATGAAAGTCACTTTTAAAAATTTAGACCACACAAAATAAATTTACTTGAATCATCAACCCAAAAATACAGAGTTTAACATCACCTAGGGGTCCATGCCGGAACTCACACGTCCGGTAAATTCATGATTACGTTGATCAAGTGTAATCATCAATTTACCCAACCCGCTTACTTCGACACGTTCCAAACAAGGACAGTCCTAATGAATCAGGGTTGTAGCCTACGGTCTACTAAGGTATTCCTAATTTCTCTACAGCCTTTGGCTCTGATACCAATCTGTCACACCCCGAGCCCAAGTAGGGTGGAACGTCACAGACTGGCAACATATATGGCAGCGGAAAGTGACCATCATAAGAGCACACAAGGAGAGAGATCACATGGCATTACATTACAATCTCTAACAACCCAATTACAATGGTCAAAGCCGAGTCATAACAGAATTAATCCAAATTAAAGTAAATTCATAAGTTCAACAAACATCCAAACAAATTGTCCAACGGTAGATTCAAACTAATTAATGCCATGTGGTGGTCACGGAACTAGGTCATCCAAGGAGTTTTCCCGACTATTCCAAGCTTCCATCAAGGATTACCTGAAACATGCTCAAAAGATTTTGTGTCAACTAAAAAGTTGGTGAATTCAAGTGCTTAAAGTTTAAAAACAAAAGGACTCCTTATAATCCATAAGTTAATTTTGAAATTATAAGTATCACTATTGTGGTGTCACAATCAACCCTCCACTCAGTCCCGGCTAGCCTCTTTTAAAGTTGTGTCAATACCGGTTAACCCATAGGGATAACTAAGCCTCAAACAGTGAACCATACCTGCTGGATGGTCCACCTTAGTATCTTATAATACCTGTCACATGACACAAACGACCCCGTAGGATCTCAGTGTGGTACCCTTCCCATTCATGATGGAAGGCACTGTGTGTGGGGGATTCCCCAAGTAGATCTACCCATATAGAACAAGCGGTTCACATAAGAATTAATGGTTGTGATACAATTAAGAGCAAGTTCAACATTAACCACAACATAAAAGTATCATACAATAGCTCATAAATGATTTCAGTTTAAGCATAGCATGTTTCATCCCAAAACAGTAGTAAAAAGGGAACACTAGAACTCATCTTAGGATTAGGTTAACGGTTCCTTGAGCAAAGATAGATTCAATTTCTAGCACCCTATCATCATGATTCAAGTAATAAGCTAAATGATCTATGGTTATTATAAGAGTAACTAGGTTAATTTATAGTTGAAAGTTCAACTAACTTTGGTTCTTTAACAATTATGTTTTAAAAGTTTCCTTTTTAGTTAAGTTGACTTCTTTATGCAAATGACATGTTTTTATGATTTAAATCAATTTGATAAGGTGATGAAAAGTTTAACAAGTAATTTATAGTCATATATTGATCATTTTATGGTGAAATTACAGAATTACACTTTAGTCCCTCAAGTTTCACAATTTACAGTTTTTACCCTAAAGTTTGATTTCTATCATTTCATGACTCATAATGGCCCTTAATAATTTTTAGAAGTTTTTAATGTTATAAATGGCCTATTTTAACTCGACTTTTCAGTATTTTAATTGGAGAATTTAAAATACCTATAACTAGTTACCGGTTACGGTTAAACCAACAATTTAACGCCTAGTTTTAAATCTTTTACATTTTTAACCCATAAGACTTATGTATTACTTTTTAAAGAACTCTAATAAACTTTTTAATCTGTTTTAAATGGGGTTTTTGAGTCATTATAGCCAAAAGCTTCGGTTTGTATGAAATCATTTGTAAACTCGTTTTTACCCGAAACCGAACATTCTAAGTTGATTTTTCTTCAAACTTTTTACCAAATTACCACCTTGGGGTCTCTAAGTTACTGAAATTTCATTAATTCTATGATTTTAGACTTGTTACATAATTTTTAGATTTTTTCTCCAAAATCTCCCGGTTTAGGCTTATTTTACTAAATAAATTCATAAAAATTACAATTTAACTCAATAAATCACCAAATTCGGTTTTTAACACCAAAATATATATTTTAGGTCCTGGAAACTATAAAATTTGATATTTGTTAAGTTTTACCTATATCTTCCAATTTTACCACTTTTCGGGTCCTAGATTTACCTCATTGAAACCATTTTACCATACTTTTCATAATGTTTACCCCAAGTCACGAATTTTACAGGTTTAACATCATCAATCCACTAGAACAAAACTTCAACTCACGGATTTATACATACAATTCACCATTTATGCTTTTAGAGGGTGTTAATCACCCTTTACACATGTGTAATCGATATGTTTCAAGCATAATCATCATCAAACCATTATTTAACTTTTAAACCAGCTTCATAAGGAGTTAATAAACTGTTTTAGAGCAGAAGTTTAGCATAGGTTGAGAGGCTTTTCAAAATAGGTGGGTTTTTGGTGCTAAACCCATGAAAAAGAGGGTTTTCAAGGTGAAATCGGGTGCACCAACCCTTGATTCACAATTGTTCATAGCATATACCTTCTTGTGAGGTTAAGAGTCCTTCAAAAATAGTAAGATAGCAGCAAGTTTCTGTTTTGAACAAAAAAGTAAGATTTTTGAGAGAAAAGTGAAGAAAAACACAAGATATAGCCTTATTCGGGTATGATGATGCTTACACTTCAGGTGTCCCACGATTTTGGGATGTTTTTGAGAGTTTGAGAGCTATTGAATCTTATCAAGTTCCCTGTGAGGATAGAACTCCTCAATCACCAACTTCTTCAGCTCATCCCACTTAATCTTTCCAATTGCCCTGCTACCCTCGGCCTGAACAATATTATCCCACCAGCATAAGGCCGAGTCCACAAATGAATGGATAGCAAACTTCACCTTCTGATCCTCTCTGCATTCGCTGATATCTAACACTGTCTCCATCTCCCTCACCCAGCGGTGAGCAGCAGCAGCGTTACCGTTGCCATCAAAAGTCGGGGGCTTTCATCTTTGAAATGCCCCATATTTACGTCCCCGAGCCATTCCTGGCACCGCTTCTTCCCCCTCCTCGTCACTTGGAACAACCGTCTCAGTCTGCCCTTGCTCCCTTTCTCCTGCGATCTTCTCTTTTTCCTTCTTCTCATCCTCCCGCACAGCTCTAATCACTTCGACCACCACAGACGGCAGGATCGTCTGTATGACCTGGTGAACTTCCTCAACAACAGCCTCCTTCATCGAGGCCCTCAGATTAGCAATCTCATCACCACCTTCCTGGTGATGAATCTCAGGCTCTTCACGTGCCTTTTTCGCAGCCTTAGCCCCGCCTCTTGTGGCACGCGGTCCAGCACCACGACCACCACGACCTCCACCTCTAGAAGCTTTTGAAGATCTACCACCAGCCATCCTCTAACACACTATAAGATTCAAACAAAAACATGGTCATTCAAGGCAACAGCTCAGTTTATGTCAAGTATAGTAAGTCTCTAATTACAGTGGCCAGTTGTGATTAGCCACTTACTTTACTCTTCATACCCTAAGCATTTCCTATCCCGACTACATCAATATTCAAATCTACTAAGAGCACATAAAGCAGATAACATGCGCACATAATACCGGTTAACATTAAAGAAAATATCTGATGGCACGTAGCTACTTGGGCTTGCATCCTTCCATTTGTCTCATTTTAAGTTTAGGTTTTTTTTTAAAAAAAATATTTACCCATTTCTCTTAAACTTTGGCTCTGATACCAACTTGTAAGGCCCCGTTCCCGGGACACCCACAGTTGGACATACATCGCACATGAAAATTAAATCATATTACATTTCATAAATCATTGCAGCGGAATAATTTAACAAAAACCATTTCATGCATTAATAATTACCTACATCATTGTTAAAGTTACCAAATATTGTTTAATTGCATTACAACACAAACATATCATTTCTGCATAAAATGGATGCCATCCATAAATCTTGCCAAGTAGCTTCACCCCGTGCCATCCTCAGCAACCATTACCTGCCAACTGAAAATGCATAAAAGTCAGCGTTGCTAAGTGAGTTCTAGTTTTATAAAAATATTCATATTGCCTTCCATTCGTTAAAACATTTTCATACTTTCGCACGTGATCATACATCGTACATACACATAGATAATAGCATTATTATCTTCCGTCATCGTTCATTTCATACTTTTCGCACTTTCCATTATCTTTCACTTTTATGTAGATCCTGTCATATGCTAAACCCCCCTCTTGGGCACGAAGCCAACTAATCTAGGGTTTAGCGACAAGGATCCCATATCGCACGTATGGAGCAGTCACCAAGACTAACTCTCCTGTGTGTGAACCCTCATGGGTCAGCCAAAATCGCACGCTGTATGACACACAGTTGAGCTGACAACTCTCATTGAGTTGTGAACCTCCTTACATTTGCTTGCAAGACTTTTCTTTCATTTTTTACGTTCCACTTTTCATTAACATTAACTTCCGCTTTCATTATATAATACTTCACGCTCATTAATCATAATCACACCATGTAAAGCCACGGAATAATACATAATAGGGAACATAAAGAAAACAGGCCATCAACATGAACCACATCATCATATAACATCATACACCATCCCCGAAAACATTCCAAGTCATAGCCTAAAAATCCTTCTTTCTCAAAAATTTCATAATATTTTCTAAGTCTTTAGGCGCATGAGCACAGACGCTTGGGCACTATGCGGGCACTTGAATACTCTGGCGCATGGACCCTATTGGGGCGCACGAGCCTTACTTAGGCGCATGGGTAGGTTTCTGGGCGCATGGGTACTATACAGGCGCATGAGCTTGACTTAGGCGCATGGGCACTTAGGCGTTTGGGCAGTTGGGCGCATGGGCACACTTAGGCGCCTGGGCATAATTCTAGGCGTATGAGTACTATTTGGGCGCATGACCTTTGGCGCATGGGCACTTAGGCACATGGCCAACTGTTTTCTAACTAACCTTATTTTCAGGCCCCCAAATCATCAATATATCCCGTCCTAGCCTAGTTCTAATCATACTAAGCATCATAAACAAGCATAAAATCATCCCGAACATACACCCACCCAACAGGACACATACACACATATATGGGTACACACCCAACATTCATAAAAACATTAGAACATACATTTTCAGCCCCAAAACAGGTTAAAACATTAAAAAACGAGGATTTAGAACTCACCTCTTGCAACCTTCGAGTAAGACTTCCTTTAAACCCGAATGCTTATGAGTTCAAACACCTAAAAACACCAAAAACACCAAAAACACACAACCGAACATACAAGAGCAGATAAGCACATACCCGAAGGCTGAAAATCAACCAAGAACCCCCCAAAAATCAGAAAACTAACCTGAATTCAGCTTCTTCTTCTTCTCTCTAAAACCAAGAGAATTCTCTGCCTTCTCTCTCTAAAACCGATGGGAAGAATAGTACAGGAGGTGATGTGGGCGGCCATACAACCTTTTGAACAAAATAATATAAAACTTTGTCCCTTGTACAACTTTAACCCCTCAACTTGGGTTATTTTGCTATTCTATCCTTTTTTCTTCACTTTTAAAATTTCCGGGTGTTACAAATAATATATTTGTGTTTCAAAGTATTCGCGAATGTTTACAAAGAGTCATGGGAAAAGAACTACGTATACAAACTTATTAAACAAAGGTTTTTTCTCGCATGGATAGTTTTTGCTTGTTGTAAAAGCATGTAATCCTATGCGGTTTCACTTATGAAGCCATCTAAACACACTCCTGTGCTAATTTAAGCCAATCAAAGCGTAATGATCAATGAAATCACATTAAACAATAACAAAAGGAAAGTTTGAATGCACTACTAAAACCAAAACCAAAACGTATAAGGAGACCACATAAATCAACCTTTAACCGATCAACTTCTGCCAAACTCATACAAAGCACTCAACCACCATCTTTAAACACTCTTGCATTTAAAATGCACATGAATGAATCAAAATGACAACTATCGGTCCACATAATCATTTATTGTGCACCAGTGTAACATCAACCGTTGTAAAGTACCGAAAACTACTCTTATTCACTCAATATGAACCAATAATAAAGTCATAGTTGTCGATTGAACGTAATCAGACGTTAAGGATAAAACTCAATTTGTGATCAATGAATAAAAACTAAAATCAAGGTAACAGGACCATGTGAATTAGATTTCCATAAATTTCTAACAAAATTTTGTAACAATATATTTGTGCATCAAATTATTCGCGAAAGTTTACAATAAATCATGGGAAATGAACTACGTATACAAACTCATTAAACAACGATAGTTCTTGCATGGTTAGTTTTGCTTGTTGTAGAAAAACATGTAATCCTATGCGGTTTCACTTTTAAGCTTTCTAAACACACTCCAGTGCTAATTTAAGCCAATCAAAGCGTAATGATCAATGAAATCACACTAAACAATAACAAAAGGAAAGTTTGAATACACTATTAAAATCAAAACCAAAACGTATAAAGAGACCACATAAATCAAACTTTAACCGATCAACTTCTAACAAACTCATACAAAACACTCAGCTACCATCTTTAAACACACTTACATTTTAAATGCACATGAATGAATCAAAATGACAACTCTCGGTGCACATAATCATTTATTGTGCACCAGTGTAACATTAACCGTTGTAAAGTACCGAAAACTACTCTTATTCACTCAATATGAACCAATAATCAAGTCACAGTTGTCGATTGAACGTAATCAGACGTTAAGAATAAAACTCAATTTGTGATGAATGAATAAAAATTCAAATCAAGTTAGCAGGACCCAGTGATTTAGATTTTCATAAATTTCCAACAAAATTATGTAACAATATATTTGTGCATTAATGTATTCGCGAATGTTTACAATAAATCATGGGAAATGAGCAACGTATACAATCTCATTAAACAACGATAGTTCTTGCATTGATAGTTTTTGCTTGTTGTAAAAACATGTAATCCTATGCGATTTCACTTATTAAACCTTCTAAACACACTCGTGTGCTAATTTAAGCAAATCAAAGCGTAATGATCTATGAAATCACACTAAATAATAACAAAAGGAAAGTTTGAATGCACTATTAAAACCGAAACCAAAACGTATAAAGAGACCACATTAATCAACCTTTAACCGATCAACTTCTGCCAAACTCATATAGAGCACTCAACCACCATCTTTAAACAATCTTGCATTTAAAATGCACATGAATGAGTCAAAATGACACCTATCGGTCCACGTAATCATTTATTGTGCACCAATGGAACATTAACAGTTACAAAGAACCGAAAACTACTCTTATTCGCTCAATATGAACCAATAATCAAGTCACAGTTATCGATTGAACGTAACCAGACGTGTTAAAGATAAAACTCAATGTGTGATCAATGAATAAAAACTCAAATCAAGGTAACACGACAAAGTGAATTAGATTTTCATGAATTTCCAACAAAATTATGTAATAATATATTTGTGCATCAAAGTATTCGCTAAAGTTTACAAAGAGTTATGGGAAATGAACTACGTATACAAACTTATTAAACAAAGGTTTTTTCTCGCACTGATAGTTTTTGGTTGTTGTAAAAACATGTAATCCTATGCGGTTTCACTTATTAAGCCTTGTAAACACACTCCTACGCTAATTTAAACCAATCAAAGCGTAATGATCAATGAAATCACACTAAACAATAACACAAGGAAAGTTTGAATGCACTATTAAAACCGAAACCAAAACGTATAAGGAGACCACATAAATCAACCTTTAACCGATCAACTTCTGCCAAACTTATACAAAGCACTCAACCACCATCTTTAAACACTCTTGCATTTAAAATGCACATGAATGAATCAAAATAACAACTATCGATCCACATAATCATTTATTGTGCACCAGTGTAACATTAACCGTTGTAAAGTACCGAAAACTATTCTTATTCACTTAATATGAACCAATAATCAAGTCACAGTTGTCGATTGAACGTAATCAGACGTAAAGGATAAAACTCAATTTGTGATCAATGAATAAAAACTCAAATCAAGGTAACAAGACCATGTGAATTAGATTTCCATAAATTTCCAACAAAATTTTGTAACAATATATTTGTGCATCAAAGTATTCGCGAAAGTTTACAATAATTCATGGGAAATGAACTACGTATACAAACTCAGTAAGCAACGATAGTTCTTGCACGGTTAGTTTTTGCTTGTTGTAGAAACATGTAATCCTATGCGGTTTCACTTATTAAGATTTCTAAACACACTCCAGTGCTAATTTAAGCCAATCAAAGCGTAATGATCAATGAAATCACACTAAACAATAACAAAACGAAAGTTTGAATACACTATTAAAATCAAAACAAAAACGTACAAAGAGACCACATAAATCAAACTTTAACCGATCAACTTCTAACAAACTCATACAAAACACTCAGCTACCATCTTTAAACACACTTGCATTTTAAATGCACATGAATAAATCAAAATGACAACTCTCGGTCAACATAATCATTTATTGTGCACCAGTGTAACATTAACCATTGTAAAGTACCGAAAACTACTCTTATTCACTCAATATGAACCAATAATCAAGTCACAGTTGTCGATTGAACGTAATCAGATGTTAAGGATAAAACTCAATTTTTGATGAATGAATAAAAATTCAAATCAAGTTGGCAGGACCAAGTGATTTAGATTTTCATAAATTTCCAACAAAATTATGTAACAATATATTTGTGCATTAAAGTATTCGCGAATGTTTACAATGAATCATGGGAAATGAGCAACGTATACAATCTCATTAAACAACGATAGTTCTTGCATTGATAGTTTTTGCTTGTTGTAAAAACATGTAATCCTATGCGGTTTCACTTATCAAACCTTCTAAACACACTCGTGTGCTAATTTAAGCAAATCAAAGCGTAATGATCTATGAAATCACACTAAACAATAACAAAAGGAAAGTTTGAATTCACTATTAAAACCGAAACCAAAACGTATAAGGAGACCACATTAATCAACCTTTAACCGATCAACTTCTGCCAAACTCATACAGAGCACTCAACCACCATCTTTAAACAATCTTGCATTTAAAATGCGCATGAATGAGTCAAAATGACACCTATCGGTCCACGTAATCATTTATTGTGCACCAATGGAACATTAACAGTTGCAAAGAACCGAAAACTACTCTTATTCGCTCAATATGAACCAATAATCAAGTCACAATTATCGATTGAACGTAACCAGACGTGTTAAAGATAAAACTCAATGTGTGATCAATGAATAAAAAATCAAATCAAGGTAACACGACAAAGTGAATTAGATTTTCATGAATTTCCAACAAAATTATGTAATAATATATTTGTGCATCAAAGTATTCGTGAAAGTTTACAAAGAGTTGTGGGAAATGAACTACGTATACAAACTTATTAAACAAAGGTTTTTCTCGCATTGATAGTTTTTGCTTGTTGTAAAAACATGTAATCCTATGCGGTTTCACTTATTAAGCCTTGTAAACACACTCCTACGCTAATTTAAACCAATCAAAGCGTAATGATCAATGAAATCACACTAAACAATAACAAAAGGAAAGTTTGAATGCACTATTAAAACCGAAACCAAAAAATATAAGGAGACCACATAAATCAACCTTTATCCGATCAACTTCTGCCAAACTCATACAAAGCACTCAACCACCATCTTTAAACACTCTTGCATTTAAAATGCACATGAATGACTCAAAATGACAACTATCGATCCACATAATCATTTATTGTGCACCAGTGTAACATTAACCGTTGTAAAGTACCGAAAACTACTCTTATTCATTTAATATGAACCAATAATCAAGTCACAGTTGTCGATTGAACGTAAACAGACGTTAAGGATAAAACTCAATTTGTGATCAATGAATAAAAACTCAAATCAAGGTAACAAGACCATGTGAATTAGATTTCCATAAATTTCCAACAAAAATTTTGTAACAATATATTTGTGCATCAAAGAATTCGCGAAAGTTTACAATAAATCATGGGAAATGAACTACGTATACAAACTCATTAAACAACGATAGTTCTTGCATGGTTAGTTTTTGCTTGTTGTAGAAACATGTAATCCTATGCGGTTTCACTTATTAAGCTTTCTAAACACACTGCAGTGCTAATTTAAGGCAATCAAAGCGTAATGATCAATGAAATCACACTAAACAATAACAAAAGGAAAGTTTGAATACACTATTAAAATCAAAACCAAAACGTATAAAGAGACCACATAAATCAAACTTCAACCGATCAACTTCTAACAAACTCATACAAAACACTCAGCTACCATCTTTAAACACACTAGCATTTTAAATGCACATGAATAACTCAAAATGACAACTCTCGGTCAACATAATCATTTATTGTGCACCAGTGTAACATTAACCATTGTAAAGTACCGAAAACTACTCTTATTCACTCAATATGAACCAATAATCAAGTCACAGTTGTCGATTGAACGTAATCAGACGTTAAGGATAAAACTTAATTTGTGATCAATGAATAAAAACTCAAAACAAGGTAACAAGACCATGTGAATTAGATTTCCATAAATTTCCAACAAAATTTTGTAACAATATATTTGTGCATCAAAGTATTCGCGAAAGTTTACAATAAATCATGGGAAATGAACTACGTATACAAACTCATTAAACAACGATAGTTCTTGCATGGTTAGTTTTTGCTTGTTGTAGAAACATGTAACCGTATGCGGTTTCACTTATTAAGCTTTCTAAACACACTTCAGTGCTAATTTAAGCCAATCAAAGCGTAATGATAAATGAAATCAAACTAAATAATAACAAAAGAAAAGTTTGAATGCACTATTAAAATCGAATCCAAAACGTATAAGGGGACCACATAAATCAACCTTTAACCGATCAACTTATAACAAACTCATACAAAACACTCAGCTACCATCTTTAAACACACTTGCATTTTAAATGCACATGAATAAATCAAAATGACAACTCTCCGTCCACATAGTCATTTATTGTGTACCAGTGTAACATTAACCGTTGTAAAGTACCAAAAACTACTCTTATTCACTCAATATGAACCAATAATCAAGTCACAGTTGTCGATTGAACGTAATCAGACGTTAAGGATAAAACTCAATTTGTGATCAATGAATAAAAACTCAAAACAAGGTAACACGACCATGTGAATTAGATTTCCATAAATTTCCAACAAAATTATGTAACAATATATTTGTGCATCAAAGTATTCGCGAAAGTTTACAATAAATCATGAGAAATGAACTACGTAAACAAACTCATTAAACAACGATACTTATTGTATTGATAGTTTTTGCTTGTTGTAAAAACATGTAATCCTATGCGGTTTCACTTATCAAGCCTTCTAAACACACTCCCGTGCTAATTTAAGAAAATCAAAGCGTAATGATCAATGAAATCACACTAAACAATAACAAAAGGAAATTTTGAATGCACTATTAAAACCGAAACGAAAACGTATAAGGAGACCACATAAATCAACCTTTAACCGATCAACTTCTTCCAAGCTCATACAAAACACTCAACTACCATCTTTAAACACTCATGCATTTTAAATGCACATGAATGAATCAAAATGACAACTCTCGGTCCACATAATCATTTACTATGCACCAGTGTAACATTAATCGTTGTAAAGTACCGAAAACTACTCTTATTCACTCAATATGAACCAATAATAAAGTCACAGTTGTCGATTGAACGTAATCAGACGTTAAGGATAAAATTCAATTTGTGATCAATGAATAAAAATTCAAATCAAGGTAACAGGACCAAGTAAATTAGATTTTCATAAATTTCCAACAAAAATATGTATCAATATATTTGTGCATCAAAGTATTCGTGAATGTTTACAATAAATAATGGGAAATGAACTACGTATACAATCTCATTAAACAACGATAGTTCTCGCATGGATAGTTTTTTTTTGTTGTAAAAGCATGTAATCCTATGCGGTTTCACTTATCAAGCATTCTAAACACACTCCTGTGCTAATTTAAGCCAATCAAAGCGTAATGATCAATGAAATCACACTAAACAATAACAAAAGAAAAGTTTGAATGCACTATTAAAACCGAAACCAAAACGTATAAGGAGACCACATTAATCAACCTTTAACCGATCAACTTCTGCCAAACTCATACAGAGCACTCAACCACCATCTTTAAACAATCTTGCATTTAAAATGCACATGAATGAATCAAAATGACACCTATCTGTCCACATGATCATTTATTGTGCACCTATGAAACATTAACAGTTGTAAAGTACCGAAAACTACTCTTATTCGCTCAATATGAACCAATAATCAAGTCACAGTTCTCGATTGAACGTAACCAGACGTGTTAAAGATAAAACTCAATGTGTGATCAATGAATAAAAACTCAAGTTAAGGTAACACGACAAAGTAAATTAGATTTCCATGAATTTCCAAAAAAATTATGTAATAATATATTTGTGCATCAAAGTATTCGCGAAAGTCTACAAAGAGTTATGGGAAATGAACTTCGTATACAAACTTACTAAACAAAGGTTTTTTTTCGCACTGAAAGTTTTTGCTTGTTGTAAAAACATGTAATCCTATGCGGTTTCACTTATTAAGCATTGTAAACACACTCTTGTGCTAATTTAAACCAATCAAAGCGTAATGATCAATGAAATCACACTAAATAATAACAAAAGGAAAGTTTGAATGCACTATTAAAACCAAAACCAAAACGTGTAAGGAGACCTCATAAATCACCCTTTAACCGATCAACTTCTGCCAAACTCATACAAAGCACTCAACCACCATCTTTAAACACTATTGCATTTAAAATGCACATGAATGAATCAAAATGACAACTACCGTACCACATAGTCATTTATTGTGCACCAGTGGAACATTAACAGTTGTAAAGAATCGAAAACAACTCTTATTCGCTCAACATGAACCAATAATCAAGTCACAGTTGTCGATTGAACGTAATCAGACGTGTTAAAGAAAAAACTCAATGTGTGATCAATGAATAAAAACTCAAATCAAGGTAACACGACAAAGTGAATAAGATTTCCATGAATTTCCAACAAAATTATGTAATAATATATTTGTACATCAAAGTATTCGCGAAAGTTTACAAAGAGTCATAGGAAATGAACTACGTATACAAACTTATTAAACAAGGATTATTCTCGCATGGATAGTTTTTGCTTTTTGTAAAAACATGTAATCCAATGCGGTTTCACTTATGAAGCCTTCTAAACACACTCCCGTGCTAATTTAAGCCAATCAAAGCGTAATGATCAATGAAATCACACTAAACAATAACAAAAGGAAAGTTTGAATGCACTATTAAAACCGAAACCAAAACGTACACGACCAAGTGAATTAGATTTCCATAAATTTTCAATAAAATTATGTAACAATATACTTGTGCATCAAAGTATTCGCGAAAGTTTACAATAAATCATGGGAAATGAACTACGTAAACAAACTCATTAAACAACGATACTTATTGTATTGATAGTTTTTGCTTGTTGTAAAAACATGTAATCCTATGCGGTTTCACTTATCAAGCCTTCTAAACACACTCCCGTGCTAATTTAAGCAAATCAAAGCGTAATGATCAATGAAATCACACTAAACAATAACAAAAGGAAAGTTTGAATGCACTATTAAAACCGAAACCAAAACGTATAAGGAGACCACATAAATCAACCTTTAACCGATCAACTTCTACCAAACTCATACAAAACACTCAACTACCATTTTTAAACACTCTTGCATTTTAAATGCACATGAATGAATTAAAATGACAACTCTCGGTCCACATAATCATTTATTGTGCACCAGTGTAACATTAACCGTTGTAAAGTACCGAAAACTACTCTTATTCACTCAATATGAACCAATAATCAAGTCACAGTTGTGGATTGAACATAATCAGACGTTAAGGATAAAACTCAGTTTGTGATCCATGAATAAAAACACAAATCAAGGTAATAAGAACAAGTGAATTAGATTTCCATAAATTTCCAACAAAATTATGTAACAATATATTTGTGTATCAAAGTATTCGAGAAACTTTACAATAAATCATGGGAAATGAACTACGTATACAAACTCATTAAACAACGATAGTTATTGCATTCATAGTTTTTGCTTGTTGTAAAAACATGTAATCCTATGCGGTTTCACTTATCAAGCCTTCTAAACACACTCCTGTACTAATTTAAGCAAATGAAAGCGTAATGATCAATGAAATCACACTGAACAATAACAAAAGGAAAGTTTGAATGCACTATTAAAACCGAAACCAAAACGTATAAGGAGACCACATAAATCAACCTTTAACCGATCAACAACTGCCATACTCATACAAAGCACTCAACCACCATCTTTAAACACTCTTGCATTTAAAATGCACATGAATGAATCAAAATGACAACTATCGGTCCACATAATCATTTATTGTGCACCAGCGGAATATTAACAGTTGTAAAGTACCGAAAAGTACTCTTATTCGCTCAATATGAACCAATAATCAAGTCACAGTTGTCGATTGAACGTAATCTGACGTTAAAGATAAAACTCAATGTGTGATCAATGAATAAAAACTCAAATCAAGGTAACACGACAAAGTGAATTAGATTTCCATGAATTTCCAACAAAATTATGTAATAATATATTTGCGCATCAAAGTATTCGTGAAAGTTTACAAAGAGTCATGGGAAATGAACTACGTATACAAACTTATTAAACAAGGATTATTCTCGCATGGATAGTTTTTGCTTTTTGTAAAAACATGTAATCATATGCGGTTTCACTTATCAAGCCTTCTAAACACACTCCTGTGCTAATTTAAGCCAATCAATGCGTAATGATCAATGAAATCACACTAAAAAATAACAAAAGGAAAGTTTGAATGCACTATTAAAACCGAAACCAAAACGTATAAGGAGACCACATAAATCAACCTTTAACCGATCAACATCTGCCATACTCATACAAAGCACTCAACCACCATTTTTAAACACTATTGCATTTAAAATGCACATGAATGAATCAAAATGACAACTATCGGTCCACATAATCATTTATTGTGCACCAGCGGAATATTAACAGTTGTAAAGTGCCGAAAACTACTCTTATTCGCTCAATATGAACCAATAATCAAGTCACAGTTGTCGATTGAACGTAATCAGACGTTAAAGATAAAACTCAATGTGTGATCAATGAATAAAAACTCAAATCATGGTAACACGACAAAGTGAATTAGATTTCCATGAATTTCCAACAAAATTATGTAATAATATATTTGCGCATCAAAGTATTCGTGAAAGTTTACAAAGAGTCATGGGAAATGAACTACGTATACAAACTTATTAAACAAGGATTATTCTCCAATGGATAGTTTTGCTTGTTGTAAAAACATGTAATCCTATGCGGTTTCACTTATGAAGCCTTCTAAACACACTTCTGTGCTAATTTAAGCCAATCAATTCATAATGATCAATGAAATCACACTAAACAATAACAAAAGAAAAGGTTTAATGCACTATTAAAACCGAAACCAAAACGTATAAGGAGACCACATAAATCAACCTTTAACCGATCAACTTCTACCAAACTCATACAGAGCACTCAACCACCATCTTTAAACAATCTTGCATTTAAAATGCACATGAATGAATCAAAATGACACCTATCTGTCCACATGATCATTTATTGTGCACCTATGAAACATTAACAGTTGTAAAGTACCGAAAACTACTCTTATTCGCTCAATATGAACCAATAATCAAGTCACAGTTCTCGATTGAACGTAACCAGACGTGTTAAAGATAAAACTCAATGTGTGATCAATGAATAAAAACTCAAATCAAGGTAACACGACAAAGTAAATTAGATTTCCATAAATATCCAAAAAAATTATGTAATAATATATTTGTGCATCAAAGTATTCGCGAAAGTTTACCAAGAGTTATGGGAAATGAACTTCGTATACAAACTTATTAAACAAAGGTTTTTTTTCACACTGAAAGTTTTTGCTTGTTGTAAAAACATGTAATCCTATGCGGTTTCACTTATTAAGCATTGTAAACACACTCTTGTGCTAATTTAAACCAATCAAAGCGTAATAATCAATGAAATCACACTAAACAATAACAAAAGGAAAGTTTGAATGCACTAGTAAAACCAAAACCAAAACGTGTAAGGAGACCTCATAAATCACCCTTTAACCGATCAACTTCTGCCAAACTCATACAAAGCACTCAACCACCATCTTTAAACACTATTGCATTTAAAATGCACATGAATGAATCAAAATGACAACTACCGTACCACATAATCATTTATTGTGCACCAGTGGAACATTAACAGTTGTAAAGTATCGAAAACAACTCTTATTCGCTCAACATGAACCAATAATCAAGTCACAGTTGTCGATTGAACGTAATCAGACGTGTTAAAGAAAAAACTCAATGTGTGATCAATGAATAAAAACTCAAATCAAGGTAACACGACCAAGTGTAATAGATTTCCATGAATTTCCAAGAAAATTATGTAACAATATATTTGTGCGTCAAAGTATTCGCGAAAGTTTCAATGAATGATGGGAAATGAAATACGTATACAAACTCATTAAACAACGATAGTTATTGCATTGATAGTTTTTGCTTGTTGTAAAAATAAGTAACCCTATGCGGTTTCACTTTTAAAGCCTTCTAAACACACTCTTGTGCTAATTTAAGCAAATCAAAGCGTAATGATCAATGAAATCACAGTAAACAATAAGAAAAGGAAATTTGAATACACTATTAAAACCAAAACCAAAACGTATAAGGAGACCACATAAATTAACCTTTAGCCGATCAACTTCTGCCAAACTCGGACAAAGCACTCAACCACCAACTTTAAACACTCTTGCATTTAAAATGCACATAAATGAATCAGAATGACAACTATCGGTCCCCATAATCATTTATTGTGCAACAGTGGAATATTAACAGTTGTAAAGTACCGAATACTACTCTTATTCGCTCAATATGAACCAATAATCAAGTCACAGTTGTCGATTGAACGTAATCAGACGTTAAAAATAAAACTCAATGTGTGATCAATGAATAAAAACTCAAATCAAGGTAACACGACAAAGTGAATTAGATTTCTATGAATTTCCAACAAAATTATGTAATAATATATTTGTGCATCAAAGTATTCATGAAAGTTTACAAAGAGTCATAGGAAATGAAGTACGTATAAAACTTACTAAACAACGATAGTTATTGCATTGATTGTTTTTGCTTGTTGTAAAAACATGTAATCCTATGCGGTTTCACTTATGAAGCCTTCTAAACACACTCCTGTGCTAATTTAAGCCAATCAAAGCGTAATGATCAATAAAATCGCGCTAAACAATAACAAAAGAAAAGTTCTAATGCACTATTAAAACCGAAACCAAAACGTATAAGGAGACCACATAAATCAACCTTTAACCGATCAACATCTGCCAAACTCATGCAAAGCACTCAACCACCATCTTTAAACACTATTGCATTTAAAATGCACATGAACGAATCAAAATGACAACTATCGGTCCACATAATCATTTATTGTGCACAAGTGGAACATTAACAGTTGTAAAGTACCGAAAACTACTCTTATTCGCTCAATATGAACCAATAATCAAGTCACAGTTGTCGATTGAACCTAATCAGACGTGTGAAAGATAAAACTCAATGTGTGATCAATGCATAAAAACTCAAATCAAGGTAACACGACACAGTGAGTTAGATTACCAAGAATTTCCAACAAAATTATGTAATAATATTTTTGTGCATCAAAGTATTCGAAAGTTTACAAAGAGTCATTGGAAATGAACTACGTATACAAACTTATTAAACAAGGATTATTCTCGCATGGATAGTTTTTGCTTTTTGTAAAAACATGTAATCATATGCGGTTTCACTTATGAATCCTTCTAAACACACTCCTGCGCTAATTTAAGCCAATCAAAGCGTAATTATCAATGAAATCACACTAAACAATAACAAAAGAAAAGTTTGAATGCACTATAAAACCGAAACCAAAACAAATAAGGAGACCACATAAATCAACCTTTAACAGATCAACGTCTGCCAAACTCATACAAAGCACTCAACCACCATCTTTAAACACTCTTGCATTTAAAATGCACATGAATGAATCAAAATGACAACTATCGGTCCACATAATCATTTATTGTGCACGAATGGAACATTAACAGTTGTAAAGTACCGAAAACTACTCTTATTCGCTCAATATGAACCAATAATCAAGTCACAGTTGTTAATTGAATGTAATCAGACGTGTTAAAGATAAAACTCAATGTGTGATCAATGAATAAAAACTAAAATCAAGTTAACACGACAAAGTGAATTAGATTTCCATGAATTTCCAACAAAATTATGTAATAATATATTTGTGCATCAAAGTATTTGCGAAAGTTTACAAAGAGTCATAGGAAATGAACTACTTATACAAACTTATTAAACAAGGATTATTCTCGCATGGATAATTTTTGCTTTTTGTAAAAACATGTAATCCTATGCGGTTTCACTTATGAAGCTTTCTAAACACACTCTTGCGCTAATTTAAGCCAATCAAAGCGTAATGATCAATGAAATCACACTAAACAATAACAAAAGGAAAGTTTGAATGTACTATTAAAACCAAAACCAAAACGTATAAGGAGACCACATAAATCAACCTTTAACCGATCAACTTCTACCAAACTCATACAAAACACTATCTTTAAAAACTCATTCATTTAAAATGCACATGAGTGAATCAAAATGACAACTATCGGTCCACATAATCATTTATTATGCACCAATGGAACATTAACAGTTGTCAAGTACCTAAAACTACTCTTATTCTCTCAAAATGAACCAATAATCAAGTCATAGTTTTCGATTGAACGTAATCAGACGTTAAAGAAAAAACTCAATGTGTGATCAATGAATAAAAACTCAAATCAAGGTAACACGACCAAGTGTATTAGATTTCCATGAATTTCCAACAAAATTATGTAACAATATATTTGTGTATCAAAGTATTTACGAAAGTTTCAATGAATGATGGGAAATAAACTACGTATACAAACTCATTAAACAACAATAGTTATTGCATTGATAGTTTTTGCATGTTGTAAAAATATGTAATCCTATGCGGTTTCACTTTTAAAGCTTTCTAAACACACTCTTGTGATAATTTAAGCAAATAAAAGCGTAATGATCAATGAAATCGCACAAAACAATAAGAAAAGGAAAGTTTGAATACACTATTAAAACTGAAACCAAAACGTATAAGGAGACCACACAAATCAACCTTTAACCGATCAACTTCTGCAAACTCGAACAAAGCACTAAACCACCATCTTTAAACACTCTTGCATTTAAAATGCACATGAATGAATCAAAATGACAACTATCGGTCCACATAATCATTTATTGTGCACCAGTGGAACATTAACAGTTGTAAAGTACCGAAAACTACTCTTATTCGCTCAATATGAACCAATAATCATGTCACAGTTGTCGATTGAACGTAATCAGACTTTAAAGATAAAACTCAATGTGTGATCAATGAATAAAAACTCAAATCAAGGTAACACGACAAAGTGAATTAGATTTCCATGAATTTCCAACAAAATTATGTAATAATATATTTGTGCATCAAAGTATTCGCGAAAGTTTGCAAAGAGTCATGGGAAATGAACTACGTATACAAACTTATTAAACAAGGATTATTCTAGCATGGATAGTTTTTGCTTGTTGTAAAAATATGTAATTCTATGCGGTTTCACTTATGAAGCCTTCTAAACACACTCCGGTGCTAATTTAAGCCAATTAAAGCGTAATGATCAATGAAATCACACTAAAGAATAACAAAAGAAAAGTTTGAATGCACTATTAAAACCGAAATCAAAACAAATAACGAGACCACATAAATCAACCTTTAACTGATCAACATCTGCCAAACTCATACAAAGCACTCAACCACCATCTTTAAACACTCTTGCATTTAAAATGCACATTAATGAATCAAAATGACAACTATCGGTCCACATAATCATTTATTGCGCACCAATGGAACATTAACAGTTGTAAAGTACCGAAAACTACTCTTATTCGCTCAATATGAACCAATAATCAAGTCACAGTTGTCAATTGAATGTAATCAGACGAGTTAAAGATAAAACTCAATGTGTGATCAATGAATAAAAACTCAAATCAAGTTAACATAACAAAGTGAATTAAATTTCCATGAATTTTCAACAAAATTATGCAATAATATAGGTGTGCATCAAAGTATTTGCGAAAGTTTACAAATAGTCATAGGAAATAAACTACGTATACATACTTATTAAACAAGGATTGTTGTCGCATGGATAGTTTTTGCTTGTTGTAAAAACATGTAATCCTATGCTGTTTCACTTATGAAGCCTTCTAAACACACTCCTGTGCTAATTTATGCCAATCAAAGCGTAATGATCAATGAAATCACACTAAACAATAACAAAAGGAAAGTTTGAATGCACTATTAAAACCGAAACCAAAACGTATAACGAGACCATATAAATCAACCTTTAACGGATCAACATCTGCTAATAGAAAGCACTCAACCACCATCTTTAAACACTCATTCATTTAAAATGCACATGAGTGAATCAAAATGACAACTATCGGTCCACATAATCATTTATTATGCACCAATGGAACATTAACAGTTGTCAAGTACCTAAACTACTCTTATTCTCTCAAAATGAACCAATAATCAAGTCAAAGTTTTCGATTGAACGTAATCAGACGTTAAAGAAAAAACTCAATGTGTGATCAATGAATAAAAACTCAAATCAAGGTAACACGACCAAGTGTATTAGATTTCCATGAATTTCCAACAAAATTATGTAACAATATATTTGTGTATCAAAGTATTTACGAAAGTTTCAATGAATGATGGGAAATAAACTACGTATACAAACTCATTAAACAACAATAGTTATTGCATTGATAGTTTTTGCTTGTTGTAAAAATATGTAATCCTATGCGGTTTCATTTTTAACGCTTTCTAAACACAATCCTGTGCTAATTTAAGCAAATAAAAGCGTAATGATCAATGAAATCACACAACACAATAACAAAAGGAAAGTTTGAATACACTATTAAAACTGAAACCAAAACATATAAGGAGACTGCATAAATCAACCTTTAACCGATCAACTTCTGCCAAACTCGAACAAAGCACTCAACCACCATCTTTAAACACTCTTGCATTTAAAATGCACATGAATGAATCAAAATGACAACTATCGGTCCACATAATCATTTATTGTGCACCAGTGGAACATTAACAGTTGTAAAGTACCTAAAACTACTCTTATTCGCTCAATATGAACCAATAAGCAAGTCACAGTTGTCGATTGAACGTAATCAGACTTTAAAGATAAAACTCAATGTGTGATCAATGAATAAAAACTCAAATCAAGGTAACACGACAAAGTGAATTAGATTTCCATGAATTTCCAACAAAATTATGTAATAATATATTTGTGCATCAAAGTATTCGCGAAAGTTTGCAAAGAGTCATGGGAAATGAACTACGTATACAAACTTATTAAACAAGGATTATTCTCGCATGGATAGTTTTTGCTTGTTGTAAAAACATGTAATCCTATGCGGTTTCACTTATGAAGCCTTCTAAACACACTCCGGTGCTAATTGAAGCCAATTAAAGCGTAATGATCAATGAAATCACACTAAAGAATAACAAAAGAAAAGTTTGAATGCACTATTAAAACCGAAGTCAAAACAAATAACGAGACCACATAAATCAACCTTTAACCGATCAACATCTGCCAAACTCATACAAAGCACTCAACCACCATCTTTAAACACTCTTGCATTTAAAATACACAAGAATGAATCAAAATGACAACTATCGGTCCACATAATCATTTATTGTGTACCAATGGAACATTAACAGTTGTAAAGTACTGAAAACTACTCTTATTCGTTCAATATGAACCAGTAATCAAGTCACAGTTGTCAATTGAATGTAATCAGACGTGTTAAAGATAAAACTCAATGTGTGATCAATGAATAAAAACTCAAATCAAGTTAACACGACAAAGTGAATTAAATTTCCATGAATTTCCAACAAAATTATGCAATAATATATTTGTGCATCAAAGTATTTGCGAAAGTTTACAAATCGTCATAGGAAATAAACTACGTATACAAACTTATTAAACAAGGATTGTTGTCGCATGGATAGTTTTTGCTTGTTGTAAAAACATGTAATCCTGTGCGGTTTCACTTATGAAGCCTTCTAAACACACTCCTGTGCTAATTTATGCCAATCAAAGCGTAATGATCAATGAAATCACACTAAACAATAACAAAAGGAAAGTCTGAATGCACTATTAAAACCGAAACCAAAACGTATAAGGAGACCATATAAATCAACCTTTAACCAATCAACATCTGCCAATAGAAAGCACTCAACCACCATCTTTAAAAACTCATTCATTTAAAATGCACATGAGTGAATCAAAATGACAACTATCGGTCCACATAATCATTTATTATGCACCAATGGAACATTAACAGTTGTCAAGTACCTAAAACTACTCTTATTCTCTCAAAATGAACCAATAATCAAGTCATAGTTTTCGATTGAACGTAATCAGACGTTAAAGAAAAAACTCAATGTGTGATCAATGAATAAAAACTCAAATCAAGGTAACACGACCAAGTGTATTAGATTTCCATGAATTTCCAATAAAATTAAGTAACAATATATTTGTGTATCAAAGTATTCACGAAAGTTTCAATGAATGATGGGAAATAAACTACGTATACAAACTCATTAAACAACAATAGTTATTGCATTGATAGTTTTTGCATGTTGTAAAAATATGTAATCCTATGCGGTTTCACTTTTAAAGCTTTCTAAACACACTCTTGTGATAATTTAAGCAAATAAAAGCGTAATGATCAATGAAATCGCACAAAACAATAAGAAAAGGAAAGTTTGAATACACTATTAAAACTGAAACCAAAACGTATAAGGAGACCACACAAATCAACCTTTAACCGATCAACTTCTGCAAACTCGAACAAAGCACTAAACCACCATCTTTAAACACTCTTGCATTTAAAATGCACATGAATGAATCAAAATGACAACTATCGGTCCACATAATCATTTATTGTGCACCAGTGGAACATTAACAGTTGTAAAGTACCGAAAACTACTCTTATTCGCTCAATATGAACCAATAATCAAGTCACAGTTGTCGATTGAATGTAATCAGACTTTAAAGATAAAACTCAATGTGTGATCAATGAATAAAAACTCAAATCAAGGTAACACGACAAAGTGAATTAGATTTCCATGAATTTCCAACAAAATTATGTAATAATATATTTGTGCATCAAAGTATTCGCGAAAGTTTGCAAAGAGTCATGGGAAATAAACTACGTATACAAACTTATTAAACAAGGATTATTCTAGCATGGATAGTTTTTGCTTGTTGTAAAAATATGTAATTCTATGCGGTTTCACTTATGAAGCCTTCTAAACACACTCCGGTGCTAATTTAAGCCAATTAAAGCGTAATGATCAATGAAATCACACTAAAGAATAACAAAAGAAAAGTTTGAATGCACTATTAAAACCGAAATCAAAACAAATAACGAGACCACATAAATCAACCTTTAACTGATCAACATCTGCCAAACTCATACAAAGCACTCAACCACCATCTTTAAACACTCTTGCATTTAAAATGCACATTAATGAATCAAAATGACAACTATCGGTCCACATAATCATTTATTGCGCACCAATGGAACATTAACAGTTGTAAAGTACCGAAAACTACTCTTATTCGCTCAATATGAACCAATAATCAAGTCACAGTTGTCAATTGAATGTAATCAGACGAGTTAAAGATAAAACTCAATGTGTGATCAATGAATAAAAACTCAAATCAAGTTAACATAACAAAGTGAATTAAATTTCCATGAATTTTCAACAAAATTATGCAATAATATAGTTGTGCATCAAAGTATTTGCGAAAGTTTACAAATAGTCATAGGAAATAAACTACGTATACATACTTATTAAACAAGGATTGTTGTCGCATGGATAGTTTTTGCTTGTTGTAAAAACATGTAATCCTATGCTGTTTCACTTATGAAGCCTTCTAAACACACTCCTGTGCTAATTTATGCCAATCAAAGCGTAATGATCAATGAAATCACACTAAACAATAACAAAAGGAAAGTTTGAATGCACTATTAAAACCGAAACCAAAACGTATAACGAGACCATATAAATCAACCTTTAACGGATCAACATCTGCTAATAGAAAGCACTCAACCACCATCTTTAAACACTCATTCATTTAAAATGCACATGAGTGAATCAAAATGACAACTATCGGTCCACATAATCATTTATTATGCACCAATGGAACATTAACAGTTGTCAAGTACCTAAACTACTCTTATTCTCTCAAAATGAACCAATAATCAAGTCAAAGTTTTCGATTGAACGTAATCAGAAGTTAAAGAAAAAACTCAATGTGTGATCAATGAATAAAAACTCAAATCAAGGTAACACGACCAAGTGTATTAGATTTCCATGAATTTCCAACAAAATTATGTAACAATATATTTGTGTATCAAAGTATTTACGAAAGTTTCAATGAATGATGGGAAATAAACTACGTATACAAACTCATTAAACAACAATAGTTATTGCATTGATAGTTTTTGCTTGTTGTAAAAATATGTAATCCTATGCGGTTTCATTTTTAACGCTTTCTAAACACAATCCTGTGCTAATTTAAGCAAATAAAAGCGTAATGATCAATGAAATCACACAACACAATAACAAAAGGAAAGTTTGAATACACTATTTAAACTGAAACCAAAACATATAAGGAGACTGCATAAATCAACCTTTAACCGATCAACTTCTGCCAAACTCGAACAAAGCACTCAACCACCATCTTTAAACACTCTTGCATTTAAAATGCACATGAATGAATCAAAATGACAACTATCGGTCCACATAATCATTTATTGTGCACCAGTGGAACATTAACAGTTGTAAAGTACCGAAAACTACTCTTATTCGCTCAATATGAACCAATAAGCAAGTCACAGTTGTCGATTGAACGTAATCAGACTTTAAAGATAAAACTCAATGTGTGATCAATGAATAAAAACTCAAATCAAGGTAACACGACAAAGTGAATTAGATTTCCATGAATTTCCAACAAAATTATGTAATAATATATTTGTGCATCAAAGTATTCGCGAAAGTTTGCAAAGAGTCATGGGAAATGAACTACGTATACAAACTTATTAAACAAGGATTATTCTCGCATGGATAGTTTTTGCTTGTTGTAAAAATATGTAATCCTATGCGGTTTCACTTATGAAGCCTTCTAAACACACTCCGGTGCTAATTTAAGCCAATTAAAGCGTAATGATCAATGAAATCACACTAAAGAATAACAAAAGAAAAGTTTGAATGCATTGTTAAAACCGAAATCAAAACAAATAACGAGACCACATAAATCAACCTTTAACCGATCAACATCTGCCAAACTCATACAAAGCACTCAACCACCATCTTTAAACACTCTTGCATTTAAAATACACATGAATGAATCAAAATGACAACTATCAGTCCACATAATCATTTATTGTGTACCAATGGAACATTAACAGTTGTAAAGTACTGAAAACTACTCTTATTCGATCAATATGAACCAATAATCAAGTCACAGTTGTCAATTGAATGCAATCAGACGAGTTAAAGATAAAACTCAATGTGTGATCAATGAATAAAAACTCAAATCAAGGTAACACAACAAAGTGAATTAAATTTCCATGAATTTCCAACAAAATTATGTAATAATATATTTGTGCATCAAAGTATTTGCGAAAGTTTACAAAGAGTCATAGGAAATGAACTACGTATACAAACTTATTAAACAAGGATTATTGTCGCATGGATGGTTTTTGCTTGTTGTAAGAACATGTAATCCTATGCGCTTTCACTTATGAAGACTTCTAAACACACTCCTGTGCTAATTTAAGCCAATCAAAGCGTAATGATCAATGAAATCACACTAAACAATAACAAAAGGAAAGTTTGAATGCACTATTAAAACCAAAACCCAAACGTATAAGGAGACCATATAAATCAACCTTTAACCGATCAACATCTGCCAATACAAAGCACTCAACCACCATCTTTAAACACTCATTCATTTAAAATGCACATGAGTGAATCAAAATGACAACTATCGGTCCACATAATCATTTATTATGCACTAATGGAACATTAGCAGTTGTAAAGTACCTAAAACTACTCTTATTCTCTCAAAATGAACCAATAATCAAGTCACAATTGTCGATTGAACGTAATCAGACTTTAAAGATAAAACTCAATGTGTGATCAATGAATAAAAACTAAAATCAAGCTAACACGACAAAGTGAATTAGATTTACATGAATTTCCAACAAAATTATGTTATAATATATTTGTGCATCAAAGTATTCGCGAAAGTTTACAAAGAGTCATGGGAAATGAACTACGTATACAAACATATTAAACAAGGATTATTCTCAAATGGATAGTTTTTGCTTGTTGTAAAAACATGTAATCCTATGCGGTTTCACTTATAAAGTCTTCTAAACACACTCCTGTGCTAATTTAAGCCAATCAAAGCGTAATGATCAATGAAATCACACTAAAGAATAACAAAAGAAAAGTTTGAATGCACTATTAAAACCGAAATCAAAACAAATAACGAGACCACATAAATCAACCTTTAACCGATCAACATCTGCCAAACTCATACAAAGCACTCAACCACCATCTTTAAACACTCTTACATTTAAAATGCACATGAATAAATCAAATGACAACTATTGGTCCACATAATCATTTATTGAGCACCAATGGAACATTAACAGTTGTAAAGTACCGAAAACTACTCTTATTCGCACAATATGAACCAATAATCAAGTGACAGTTGTCAATTGAATGTAATCAGACGTGTTAAAGATAAAACTCAATGTGTGATCAATGAATAAAAACTCAAATCAAGTTAACACGACAAAGTGAATTAAATTTCCATGAATTTCCAACATAATTATGTAATAATATATTTGTGTATCAAAGTATTAGCGAAAGTTTACAAAGAGTCATAGGAAATGAACTACCTGTACAAACTTATTAAACAAGGATTATTGTCGCATGGATAGTTTTTGCTTATTGTAAAAACATGTAATCCTGTGCAGTTTCACTTATGAAGCCTTCTAAACACACTCCTATGCTAATTTAAGCCAATCAAAGCATAATGATCAATGAAATCACACTAAAGAATAACAAAAGAAAAGTTTGAATGCACTATTAAAACCGAAATAAAAACAAATAACGAGACCACATAAATCAACCTTTAACCGATCAACATCTGCCAAACTCATACAAAGCACTCAACCACCATCTTTAAACACTCTTGCATTTAAAATGCACATGAGTGAATCAAAATGACAACTATCGGTCCACATAATCATTTATTATGCACCAATGGAAAATTAACAGTTGAAAAGTACCTAAAACTACTCTTATTCTCTCAAAATGAACCAATAACCAAGTCACAGTTGTCGATTGAACGTAATCAGACTTTAAAGATAAAACTCAATGTGTGATCAATGAATAAAAACTCAAATCAAGTTAACACGACAAAGTAAATTAGATTTCCATGAATTTTCAACAAATTTATGTAATAATATATTTGTGTATCAAAGTATTCATGAAAGTTTAGAAAGAGTCATGGGAAATGAACTACGTATACAAACATATTAAACAAGGATTATTCTCAAATGGATAGTTTTTGCTTGTTGTAAAAACATGTAATCCTATGCGCTTTCACTTATGAAGACTTCTAAACACACTCCTGTGCTAATTTAAGCCAATCAAAGCGTAATGATCAATGAAATCACACTAAACAATAACAAAAGGAAAGTTTGAATGCACTATTAAAACCGAAACCAAAACATATACGGAGACCATATAAATCAACCTTTAACCGATCAACATCTGCCAATACAAAGCACTCAACCACCACCTTTAAACACTCATTCATTTAAAATGCACATGAGTGAATCAAAATGACAACTATCGGTCCACATAATCATTTATTATGCACTAATGGAACATAAACAGTTGTAAAGTACCTAAAACTACTCTTATTCTCTCAAAATGAACCAATAATCAAGTCACAATTGTCGATTGAACGTAATCAGACTTTAAAGATAAAACTCAATGTGTGATCAATGAACAAAAACTGAAATCAAGGTAACACGACAAAGTGAATTAGATTTCCATGAATTTCCAACAAAATTATGTAATAATATATTTGTGCATCAAAGTATTCGCGAATGTTTACAAAGAGTCATGGGAAATGAACTACGTATACAAACATATTAAACAAGGATTATTCTCAAATGGATAGTTTTTGCTTGTTGTAAAAACATGTAATCCTATGCGGTTTCACTTAAGAAGCCTTCTAAACATACTCCTGTGCTAATTTAAGCCAATCAAAGCGTAATGACCAACGAAATCACACTAAAGAATAACAAAAGAAAAGTTTTAATGCACTATTAAAACCGAAATCAAAACAAATAACGAGACCACATAAATCAACCTTTAACCGATCAACATCTGCCAAACTCATACAAAGCACTCAACAACCATCTTTAAACACTCTTGCATTTAAAATGCACATGAATGAATCAAAATGACAACTATCAGTCCACATAATCATTTATTGTGCACCAGTGGAACATTAACAGTTGTAAAGTACCGAAAACTACTATTATTCGCTCAATATGAACCAATAATCAAGTCACAGTTGTCGATTGAACGTAATCAGACTTTAAAGATAAAACTCAATATGTGATTAATGAATAAAAACTCAAATCAAGGTAACACGACAAAGTAAATTAGATTTCCATTAATTTCCAACAAATTTATGTAATAATATATTTGTGCATCAAAGTATTCCTGAAAGTTTACAAAGAATCATGGGAAATGAACTACGTATACAAACATATTAAACAAGGATTATTCTCAAATGGATAGTTTTTGCTTGTTGTAAAAACATGTAATCCTATGCGGTTTCACTTATGAAGCCTTCTAAACACACTCCTATGCTAATTTAAGCCAATCAAAGCATAATGATCAATGAAATCACACTAAAGAATAACAAAAGAAAAGTTTGAATGCACTATTAAAACCGAAATCAAAACAAATAACGAGACCACATAAATCAACCTTGAACCGATCAACATCTGCCAAACTCATACAAAGCACTCAACCACCATTTTTAAACACTCTTGCATTTAAAATGCACATGAATGAATCAAAATGACAACTATCGGTCCACATAATCATTTATTGCGCACCAATGGAACATTAACAGTTGTAAAGTACCGAAAACTACTCTTATTCGCTCAATATGAACCAATAATCAAGTGAAAGTTGTCAATTGAATGTAATCAGACGTGTTAAAGATAAAACTCAATGTGTGATCAATGAATAAAAACTCAAATCAAGTTAACACGACAAAGTGAATTAAATTTCAATGAATTTCCAACAAAATTATGTAATAATATATTTGTGCATCAAAGTATTTGCGAAAGTTTACAAAGAGTCATAGGAAATGAACTACATATACAGACTTATTAAACAAGGATTATTGTCGCATGGATAGTTTTTGCTTGTTGTAAAAACATGTAATCCTATGCTCTTTCACTTATGAAGACCTCTAAACACACTCCTGTGCTAATTTAAGCCAATCAAAGCGTAATGATCAATGAAATCACACTAAACAATAACAAAAGAAAAGTTTGAATGCACTATTAAAACCGAAACCAAAACGTATAAGGAGACCATATAAATCAACCTTTAACCGATCAACATCTGCCAATACAAAGCACTCAACCACCATCTTTAAACACTCATTCATTTAAAATGCACATGAGTGAATCAAAATGACAACTATCGGTCCACATAATCATTTATTATGCACTAATGGAACATTAACAGTTGTAAAGTACCTAAAACTACTCTTATTCTCTCAAAATGAACCAATAATCAAGTCACAATTGTCGATTGAACGTAATCAGACTTTAAAGATAAAACTCAATGTGTGATCAATGAATAAAAACTGAAATCAAGGTAACACGAAAAAGTGAATTAGATTTCGATGAGTTTCCAACAAAATTATGTTATAATATATTTGTGCATCAAAGTATTCGCGAAAGTTTACAAAGAGTCATGGGAAATAAACTACGTATACAAACATATTAAACAACGATTATTCTCAAATGGATAGTTTTTGCTTGTTGTAAAAACATGTAATCCTATGCGGTTTCACTTATGAAGCCTTCTAAACACACTACTGTGCTAATTTAAGCCAATCAAAGCGTAATGATCAATGAAATAACACTAAAGAATAACAAAAGAAAAGTTTGAATGCACTATTAAAACCGAAATCAAAACAAATAACGAGACCACATAAATCAACCTTTAACCGATCAACCTTTAGCCGATCAACCTTTAACGGATCAACATCTGCCAAACTCATACAAAGCACTCAACCACCATCTTTAAACACTCTTGCATTTAAAATGGGCATGAATAAATCAAATGACAACTATTGGTCCACATAATCATTTATTGAGCACCAATGGAACATTAACAGTTGTAAAGTACCGAAAACTACTCTTATTCGCTCAATATGAACCAATATTCAAGTGACAGTTGTCAATTGAATGTAATCAAACGTGTTAAAGATAAAACTCAATGTGTGATCAATGAATAAAAACTCAAATCAAGTTAACACGACAAAGTGAATTAAATTTCCATGAATTTCCAACAAAATTATGTAATAATATATTTGTACATCAAAGTATTTGCGAAAATTTACAAAGAGTCATAGAAAATGAACTACATATACAAACTTATTAAACAAGGATTATTGTCTCATGGATAGTTTTTGCTTGTTGTAAAAACATGTAATCCTGTGCGGTTTCACTTATGAAGCCTTCTAAACACACTCCTATGCTAATTTAAGCCAATCAAAGCGTAATGATCAATGAAATCACACTAAACAATAACAAAAGGAAAGTTTGAATGCACTATTAAAACCGAAACCAAAACGTATAAGGAGACCATATAAATCAACCTTTAACCGATCAACATCTGCCAATACAAAGCACTCAACAACCATCTTTAAACACTCATTCATTTAAAATGCACATGAGTGAATCAAAATGACAACTATCGGTCCACATAATCATTTACTATGCACTAATGGAACATTAACAGTTGTAAAGTACCTAAAACTACTCTTATTCTCACAAAATGAACCAATAATCAAGTCACAATTGTCGATTGAACGTAATCAGACTTTAAAGATAAAACTCAATGTGTGATCAATGAATAAAAACTGAAATCAAGGCAACACGACAAAGTGAATTAGATTTCCATGAATTTCCAACAAAATTATGTAATAATATATTTGTGCATCAAAGTATTTGCGAAAGTTTACAAAGAGTCACAGGAAATGAACTACGCATACAAACTTATAAAACAAGGATTATTGTCGCATGGATAGTTTTTGCTTGTTGTAAAAACATGTAATCCTGTGCGATTTCACTTATGAAGCCTTCTGAACACACTCCTGTGCTAATTTAAGCCAATCAAAGCATAATGATTAATGAAATCACACTAAACAATAACAAAAGCAAAGTTTGAATGCACTATTAAAACCCAAACCAAAACGTATAAGGAGACCACATAAATCAACCTTTAACCGATCAACATCTGCCAAACTCATACAAAGCACTCAACCACCATCTTTAAACACTCTTGCATTTAAAATGCACATGAATAAATCAAATGACAACTATCGGTCCACATAATCATTTATTGTGCACCAATGGAACATTAACAGTTGTAAAGTACCAAAAACTACTCTTATTCGCTCAATATGAACCAATAATCAAGTCACAGTTGTCAATTGAATGTAATCAGACGTGTTAAAGATAAAACTCAATGTGTGATCAATGAATAAAAACTCAAATCAAGTTAACACGACAAAGTGAATTAAATTTCCATGAATTTCCAACAAAATTATGTAATAATATATTTGTGCATCAAAGTATTTGCGAAAGTTTACAAAGAGTCATAGGAAATGAACTACGTATACAAACTTATTAAACAAGGATTATTGTCGCATGGATAGTTTTTGCTTGTTGTAAAAACATGTAATCCTGTGCGGTTTCACTTATGAAGCCTTCTAAACACACTCCTATGCTAATTTAAGCCAATCAAAGCGTAATGATCAATGAAATCACACTAAACAATAACAAAAGAAAGTTTGAATGCACTATTAAAACCGAAACCAAAACGTATAAGGAGACCATATAAATCAACCTTTAACCGATCAACATCTGCCAATACAAAGCACTCAACCACCATCTTTAAACACTTATTCATTTAAAATGCACATGAGTGAATCAAAATGACAACTATCGGTCCACATAATCATTTATTATGCACCAATGGAACATTAAAAGTTGTAAAGTACCTAAAACTACTCTTATTCTCTCAAAATGAACCAATAATCAAGTCACAATTGTCGATTGAACGTAATCAGACTTTAAAGATAAAACTCAATGTGTGATCAATGAATAAAAACTGAAATCAAGGTAACACGACAAAGTGAATTAGATTTCCATGAATTTCCAACAAAATTATGTAATAATATATTTGTGCATCAAAGTATTCTTGAAAGTTTAGAAAGAGTCATGGGAAATGAACAACGTATACAAACTTATTAAACAAGGATCATTCTCACATGGATAGTTTTTGCTTGTTGTAAGAACATGTAATCCTATGCGGTTTCACTTATGAAGCCTTCTAAACACACTCCTGTGCTAATTTAAGCCAATCAAAGCGCAATGATTAATGAAATCACACTAAAGAATAACAAAAGAAAAGTTTGAATGCACTATTAAAACCGAAATCAAAACAAATAAGGAGACCACATAAATCAACCATTAACCGATCAACATCTGCCAAACTCATACAAAGCACTCAACCACCATCTTTAAACACTCTTGCATTTAAAATGCACATGAATGAATCAAAATGACAACTATCGGTCCACATAATCATTTATTGTGCACCAATGTAACATTAACCGTTGTAAAGTACCGAAAACTACTCTTATTCGCTCAATATGAACAATAATCAAGTCACAGTTGTCAATTGAATGTAATCAGACGTGTTAAAGATAAAACTCAATGTGTGATCAATGAATAAAAACTCAAATCAAGTTAACACGACAAAGTGAATTAAATTTCCATGAATTTCCAACAAAATTATGTAATAATATATTTGTGCATCAAAGTATTTGCGAAAGTTTACAAAGAGTCATAGGAAATGAACTACGTATACAAACTTATTAAACAAGGATTATTGTCGCATGGATAGTTTTTGCTTGTTGTAAAAACATGTAATCCTGTGCGGTTTCACTTATGAAGCCTTCTAAACACACTCCTATGCTAATTTAAGCCAATCAAAGCGTAATGATCAATGAAATCACACTAAACAATAACAAAAGGAAAGTTTGAATGCACTATTAAAACCGAAACCAAAACGTATAAGGAGACCATATAAATCAACCTTTAACCGATCAACATCTGCCAATACAAAGCACTCAACCACCATCTTTAAACACTTATTCATTTAAAATGCACATGAGTGAATCAAAATGACAACTATCGGTCCACATAATCATTTATTATGCACCAATGGAACATTAAAAGTTGTAAAGTACCTAAAACTACTCTTATTCTCTCAAAATGAACCAATAATCAAGTCACAATTGTCGATTGAACGTAATCAGACTTTAAAGATAAAACTCAATGTGTGATCAATGAATAAAAACTGAAATCAAGGTAACACGACAAAGTGAATTAGATTTCCATGAATTTCCAACAAAATTATGTAATAATATATTTGTGCATCAAAGTATTCTTGAAAGTTTAGAAAGAGTCATGGGAAATGAACACGTATACAAACTTATTAAACAAGGATCATTCTCACATGGATAGTTTTTGCTTGTTGTAAAAACATGTAATCCTATGCGGTTTCACTTATGAAGCCTTCTAAACACACTCCTGTGCTAATTTAAGCCAATCAAAGCGCAATGATTAATGAAATCACACTAAAGAATAACAAAAGAAAAGTTTGAATGCACTATTAAAACCGAAATCAAAACAAATAACGAGACCACATAAATCAACCTTTAACCGATCAACATCTGCCAAACTCATACAAAGCACTCAACCACCATCTTTAAACACTCTTGCATTTAAAATGCACATGAATGAATCAAAATGACAACTATCGGTCCACATAATCATTTATTGTGCACCAATGTAACATTAACAGTTGTAAAGTACCGAAAACTACTCTTATTCGCTCAATATGAACCAATAATCAAGTCACAGTTGTCAATTGAATGTAATCAGACGTGTTAAAGATAAAACTCAATGTGTGATCAATGAATAAAAACTCAAATCAAGTTAACACGACAAAGTGAATTAAATTTCCATGAATTTCCAACAAAATTATGTAATAATATATTTGTGCATCAAAGTATTTGCGAAAGTTTACAAAGAGTCATAGGAAATGAACTACGTATACAAACTTATTAAACAAGGATTATTGTCGCATGGATAGTTTTTGCTTGTTGTAAAAACATGTAATCCTGTGCGGTTTCACTTATGAAGCCTTCTAAACACACTCCTATGCTAATTTAAGCCAATCAAAGCGTAATGATCAATGAAATCACACTAAACAATAACAAAAGGAAAGTTTGAATGCACTATTAAAACCGAAACCAAAACGTATAAGGAGACCATAAATCAACCTTTAACCGATCAACATCTGCCAATACAAAGCACTCAACCACCATCTTTAAACACTTATTCATTTAAAATGCACATGAGTGAATCAAAATGACAACTATCGGTCCACATAATCATTTATTATGCACCAATGGAACATTAAAAGTTGTAAAGTACCTAAAACTACTCTTATTCTCTCAAAATGAACCAATAATCAAGTCACAATTGTCGATTGAACGTAATCAGACTTTAAAGATAAAACTCAATGTGTGATCAATGAATAAAAACTGAAATCAAGGTAACACGACAAAGTGAATTAGATTTCCATGAATTTCCAACAAAATTATGTAATAATATATTTGTGCATCAAAGTATTCGAGAAAGTTTACAAAGAGTCATGGGAAATGAACAACGTATACAAACTTATTAAACAAGGATCATTCTCACATGGATAGTTTTTGCTTGTTGTAAAAACATGTAATCCTATGCGGTTTCACTTATGAAGCCTTCTAAACACACTCCTGTGCTAATTTAAGCCAATCAAAGCGCAATGATTAATGAAATCACACTAAAGAATAACAAAAGAAAAGTTTGAATGCACTATTAAAACCGAAATCAAAACAAATAAGGAGACCACATAAATCAACCATTAACCGATCAACATCTGCCAAACTCATACAAAGCACTCAACCACCATCTTTAAACACTCTTGCATTTAAAATGCACATGAATGAATCAAAATGACAACTATCGGTCCACATAATCATTTATTGTGCACCAATGTAACATTAACCGTTGTAAAGTACCGAAAACTACTCTTATTCGCTCAATATGAACAAATAATCAAGTCACAGTTGTCAATTGAATGTAATCAGACGTGTTAAAGATAAAACTCAATGTGTGATCAATGAATAAAAACTCAAATCAAGTTAACACGACAAAGTGAATTAAATTTCCATGAATTTCCAACAAAATTATGTAATAATATATTTATGCATCAAAGTATTTGCGAAAGTTTACAAAGAGTCATAGGAAATGAACTACGTATACAAACTTATTAAACAAGGATTATTGTCGCATGGATAGTTTTTGCTTGTTGTAAAAACATGTAATCCTGTGCGGTTTCACTTATGAAGCCTTCTAAACACACTCCTATGCTAATTTAAGCCAATCAAAGCGTAATGATCAATGAAATCACACTAAACAATAACAAAAGGAAAGTTTGAATGCACTATTAAAACCGAAACCAAAACGTATAAGGAGACCATATAAATCAACCTTTAACCGATCAACATCTGCCAATACAAAGCACTCAACCACCATCTTTAAACACTTATTCATTTAAAATGCACATGAGTGAATCAAAATGACAACTATCGGTCCACATAATCATTTATTATGCACCAATGGAACATTAAAAGTTGTAAAGTACCTAAAACTACTCTTATTCTCTCAAAATGAACCAATAATCAGGTCACAATTGTCGATTGAACGTAATCAGACTTTAAAGATAAAACTCAATGTGTGATCAATGAATAAAAACTGAAATCAAGGTAACACGACAAAGTGAATTAGATTTCCATGAATTTCCAACAAAATTATGTAATAATATATTTGTGCATCAAAGTATTCGTGAAAGTTTACAAAGAGTCATGGGAATTGAACTACGTATACAAACTTAATAAACAAGGATCATTCTCACATGGATAGTTTTTGCTTGTTGTAAAAACATGTAATCGTATGCGGTTTCACTTATGAAGCCTTCTAAACACACTCCTGTGCTAATTTAAGCCAATCAAAGCGCAATGATTAATGAAATCACACTAAAGAATAACAAAAGAAAAGTTTGAATGCACTATTAAAACCGAAATCAAAACAAATAACAAGACCACATAAATCAACCTTTAACCGATCAACATCTGCCAAACTCATACAAAGCACTCAACCACCATCTTTAAACACTCTTGCATTTAAAATGCACATGAATGAATCAAAATGACAACTATCGGTCCACATAATCATTTATTGTGCACCAATGGAACATTAACAATTGTAAAGTACCGAAAACTACTCTTATTCGCTCAATATGAACAATAATCAAGTCACAGTTGTCAATTGAATGTAATCAGACGTGTTAAAGATAAAACTCAATGTGTGATCAATGAATAAAAACTCAAATCAAGTTAACACGACAAAGTGAATTAAATTTCCATGAATTTCCAACAAAATTATGTAATAATATATTTGTGCATCAAAGTATTTGCGAAAGTTTACAAAGAGTCATAGGAAATGAACTACGTATACAAACTTATTAAACAAGGATTATTGTCGCATGGATAGTTTTTGCTTGTTGTAAAAACATGTAATCCTGTGCGGTTTCACTTATGAAGCCTTCTAAACACACTCCTATGCTAATTTAAGCCAATCAAAGCGTAATGATCAATGAAATCACACTAAACAATAACAAAAGGAAAGTTTGAATGCACTATTAAAACCGAAACCAAAACGTATAAGGAGACCATACAAATCAACCTTTAACCGATCAACATCTGCCAATACAAAGCACTCAACCACCATCTTTAAACACTTATTCATTTAAAATGCACATGAGTGAATCAAAATGACAACTATCGGTCCACATAATCATTTATTATGCACCAATGGAACATTAACAGTTGTAAAGTACCTAAAACTACTCTTATTCTCTCAAAATGAACCAATAATCAAGTCACAATTGTCGATTGAACGTAATCAGACTTTAAAGATAAAACTCAATGTGTGATCAATGAATAAAAACTGAAATCAAGGTAACACGACAAAGTGAATTAGATTTCCATGAATTTCCAACAAAATTATGTAATAATATATTTGTGCATCAAAGTATTCACGAAAGTTTACAAAGAGTCATGGGAAATGTGCTGCGTATACAAACTTATTAAACATGGATCATTCTCACATGGATTGTTTTTACTTGTTGTAAAAACATGTAATCCTATGCGGTTTCACTTATGAAGCCTTCTAAACACACTCCTGTGCTAATTTAAGCCAATCAAAGCGCAATGATTAATGAAATCATACTAAAGAATAACAAAAGAAAAGTTTGAATGCACTATAAAAACCAAAATCAAAACAAATAAGGAGACCACATAAATCAACCATTAACCGATCAACATCTGCCAAACTCATACAAAGCACTCAACCACCATCTTTAAACACTCTTGCATTTAAAATGCACATGAATGAATCAAAATGACAACTATCGGTCCACATAATCATTTATTGTGCACCAATGTAACATTAACCGTTGTAAAGTACCGAAAACTACTCTTATTCGCTCAATATGAACAAATAATCAAGTCACAGTTGTCAATTGAATGTAATCAGACGTGTTAAAGATAAAACTCAATGTGTGATCAATGAATAAAAACTCAAATCAAGTTAACACGACAAAGTGAATTAAATTTCCATGAATTTCCAACAAAATTATGTAATAATATATTTGTGCATCAAAGTATTTGCGAAAGTTTACAAAGAGTCATAGGAAATGAACTACGTATACAAACTTATTAAACAAGGATTATTGTCGCATGGATAGTTTTTGCTTGTTGTAAAAACATGTAATCCTGTGCGGTTTCACTTATGAAGCCTTCTAAACACACTCCTGTGCTAATTTAAGCCAATCAAAGCGTAATGATCAATGAAATCACACTAAACAATAACAAAAGGAAAGTTTGAATGCACTATTAAAACCGAAACCAAAACGTATAAGGAGACCATATAAATCAACCTTTAACCGATCAACATCTGCCAATACAAAGCACTCAACCACCATCTTTAAACACTTATTCATTTAAAATGCACATGAGTGAATCAAAATGACAACTATCGGTCCACATAATCATTTATTATGCACCAATGGAACATTAACAGTTGTAAAGTACCTAAAACTACTCTTATTCTCTCAAAATGAACCAATAATCAAGTCACAGTTGTCGATTGAACGTAATCAGACTTTAAAGATAAAACTCAATGTGTGATCAATGAATAAAAACTGAAATCAAGGTAACACGACAAAGTGAATTAGATTTCCATGAATTTCCAACAAAATTATGTAATAATATATTTGTGCATCAAAGTATTCTTGAAAGTTTAGAAAGAGTCATGGGAAATGAACAACGTATACAAACTTATTAAACAAGGATCATTCTCACATGGATAGTTTTTGCTTGTTGTAAAAACATGTAATCCTATGCGGTTTCACTTATGAAGCCTTCTAAACACACTCCTGTGCTAATTTAAGCCAATCAAAGCGTAATGATTAATGAAATCACACTAAAGAATAACAAAAGAAAAGTTTGAATGCACTATTAAAACCGAAATCAAAACAAATAATGAGACCACATAAATCAACCTTTAACCGATCAACATCTGCCAAACTCATACAAAGCACTCAACCACCATCTTTAAACACTCTTGCATTTAAAATGCACATGAATGAATCAAAATGACAACTATCGGTCCACATAATCATTTATTGTGCACCAATGTAACATTAACAGTTGTAAAGTACCGAAAACTACTCTTATTCGCTCAATATGAACCAATAATCAAGTCACAGTTGTCAATTGAATGTAATCAGACGTGTTAAAGATAAAACTCAATGTGTGATCAATGAATAAAAACTCAAATCAAGTTAACACGACAAAGTGAATTAAATTTCCATGAATTTCCAACAAAATTATGTAATAATATATTTGTGCATCAAAGTATTTGCGAAAGTTTACAAAGAGTCATAGGAAATGAACTACGTATACAAACTTATTAAACAAGGATTATTGTCGCATGGATAGTTTTTGCTTGTTGTAAAAACATGTAATCCTGTGCGGTTTCACTTATGAAGCCTTCTAAACACACTCCTGTGCTAATTTAAGCCAATCAAAGCGTAATGATCAATGAAATCACACTAAACAATAACAAAAGGAAAGTTTGAATGCACTATTAAAACCGAAACCAAAACGTATAAGGAGACCATATAAATCAACCTTTAACCGATCAACATCTGCCAATACAAAGCACTCAACCACCATCTTTAAACACTTATTCATTTAAAATGCACATGAGTGAATCAAAATGACAACTATCGGTCCACATAATCATTTATTATGCACCAATGGAACATTAAAGTTGTAAAGTACCTAAAACTACTCTTATTCTCTCAAAATGAACCAATAATCAAGTCACAGTTGTCGATTGAACGTAATCAGACTTTAAAGATAAAACTCAATGTGTGATCAATGAATAAAAACTGAAATCAAGGTAACACGACAAAGTGAATTAGATTTCCATGAATTTCCAACAAAATTATGTAATAATATATTTGTGCATCAAAGTATTCGCGAAAGTTTACAAAGAGTCATGGGAAATGAACTACGTATACAAACTTATTAAACAAGGATCATTCTCACATGGATAGTTTTTGCTTGTTGTAAAAACATGTAATCCTATGCGGTTTCACTTATGAAGCCTTCTAAACACACTCCTGTGCTAATTTAAGCCAATCAAAGCGTAATGATTAATGAAATCACACTAAAGAATAACAAAAGAAAAGTTTGAATGCACTATTAAAACCGAAATCAAAACAAATAACGAGACCACATAAATCAACCTTTAACCGATCAACATCTGCCAAACTCATACAAAGCACTCAACCACCATCTTTAAACACTCTTGCATTTAAAATGCACATGAATAAATCAAATGACAACTATCGGTCCACATAATCATTTATTGTGCACCAATGGAACATTAACAGTTGTAAAGTACCGAAAACTACTCTTATTCGCTCAATATGAACCAATAATCAAGTCACAGTTGTCAATTGAATGTAATCAGACGTGTTAAAGATAAAACTCAATGTGTGATCAATGAATAAAAACTCAAATCAAGTTAACACGACAAAGTGAATTAAATTTCCATGAATTTCCAACAAAATTATGTAATAATATATTTGTGCATCAAAGTATTTGCGAAAGTTTACAAAGAGTCATAGGAAATGAACTACGTATACAAACTTATTAAACAAGGATTATTGTCGCATGGATAGTTTTTGCTTGTTGTAAAAACATGTAATCCGATGCGGTTTCACTTATGAAGCCTTCTTAACACACTCCTGTGCTAATTTAAGCCAATCAAAGCGTAACGATCAATGAAATCACACTAAACAATAACAAAAGGAAAGTTTGAATGCACTATTAAAACCGAAACCAAAACGTATAAGGAGACCATATAAATCAACCTTTAACCGATCAACATCTGCCAATACAAAGCACTCAACCACCATCTTTAAACACTTATTCATTTAAAATGCACATGAGTGAATCAAAATGACAACTATCGGTCCACATAATCATTTATTATGCACCAATGGAACATTAAAAGTTGTAAAGTACCTAAAACTACTCTTATTCTCTCAAAATGAACCAATAATCAAGTCACAATTGTCGATTGAACGTAATCAGACTTTAAAGATAAAACTCAATGTGTGATCAATGAATAAAAACTGAAATCAAGGTAACACGACAAAGTGAATTAGATTTCCATGAATTTCCAACAAAATTATGTAATAATATATTTGTGCATCAAAGTATTCGCGAAAGTTTACAAAGAGTCATGGGAAATGAACTACGTATACAAACTTATTAAACAAGGATCATTCTCACATGGATAGTTTTTGCTTGTTGTAAAAACATGTAATCCTATGCGGTTTCACTTATGAAGCCTTCTAAACACACTCCTGTGCTAATTTAAGCCAATCAAAGCGTAATGATTAATGAAATCACACTAAAGAATAACAAAAGAAAAGTTTGAATGCACTATTAAAACCGAAATCAAAACAAATAACGAGACCACATAAATCAACCTTTAACCGATCAACATCTGCCAAACTCATACAAAGCACTCAACCACCATCTTTAAACACTCTTGCATTTAAAATGCACATGAATAAATCAAATGACAACTATCGGTCCACATAATCATTTATTGTGCACCAATGGAACATTAACAGTTGTAAAGTACCGAAAACTACTCTTATTCGCTCAATATGAACCAATAATCAAGTCACAGTTGTCAATTGAATGTAATCAGACGTGTTAAAGATAAAACTCAATGTGTGATCAATGAATAAAAACTCAAATCAAGTTAACACGACAAAGTGAATTAAATTTTCATGAATTTCCAACAAAATTATGTAATAATATATTTGTGCATCAAAGTATTTGCGAAAGTTTACAAAAGTCATAGGAAATGAACTACGTATACAAACTTATTAAACTAGGATTATTGTCGCATGGATAGTTTTTGCTTGTTGTAAAAACATGTAATCGTGTGCGGTTTCACTTATGAAGCCTTCTAAACACACTCCTATGCTAATTTAAGCCAATCAAAGCGTAATGATCAATGAAATCACACTAAACAATAACAAAAGGAAAGTTTGAATGCACTATTAAAACCGAAACCAAAACATATAAGGAGACCATATAAATCAACCTTTAACCGATCAACATCTGCCAATACAAAGCACTCAACCACCATCTTTAAACACTATTCATTTAAAATGCACATGAGTGAATCAAAATGACAACTATCGGTCCACATAATCATTTATTATGCACCAATGGAACATTAACAGTTGTAAAGTACCTAAAACTACTCTTATTCTCTCAAAATGAACCAATAATCAAGTCACAGTTGTCGATTGAACGTAATCAGACTTTAAAGATAAAACTCAATGTGTGATCAATGAATAAAAACTGAAATCAAGGTAACACGACAAAGTGAATTAGATTTCCATGAATTTCCAACAAAATTATGTAATAATATATTTGTGCATCAAAGTATTCGCGAAAGTTTACAAAGAGTCATGGGAAATGAACTACGTATACAAACTTATTAAACAAGGATCATTCTCACATGGATAGTTTTTGCTTGTTGTAAAAACATGTAATCCTATGCGGTTTCACTTATGAAGCCTTCTAAACACACTCCTGTGCTAATTTAAGCCAATCAAAGCGTAATGATTAATGAAATCACACTAAAGAATAACAAAAGAAAAGTTTGAATGCACTATTAAAACCGAAATCAAAACAAATAAGGAGACCACATAAATCAACCTTTAACCGATCAACATCTGCCAAACTCATACAAAGCACTCAACCACCATCTTTAAACACTCTTGCATTTAAAATGCACATGAATGAATCAAAATGACAACTATCGGTCCACATAATCATTTATTGTGCACCAATGGAACATTAACAGTTGTAAAGTACCGAAAACTACTCTTATTCGCTCAATATGAACCAATAATCAAGTCACAGTTGTCAATTGAATGTAATCAGACGTGTTAAAGATAAAACTCAATGTGTGATCAATGAATAAAAACTCAAATCAAGTTAACACGACAAAGTGAATTAAATTTCCATGAATTTCCAACAAAATTATGTAATAATATATTTGTGCATCAAAGTATTTGCGAAAGTTTACAAAGAGTCATAGGAAATGAACTACGTATACAAACTTATTAAACAAGGATTATTGTCGCATGGATAGTTTTTGCTTGTTGTAAAAACATGTAATCCTGTGCGGTTTCACTTATGAAGCCTTCTAAACACACTCCTGTGCTAATTTAAGCCAATCAAAGCGTAATGATCAATGAAATCACACTAAACAATAACAAAAGGAAAGTTTGAATGCACTATTAAAACCGAAACCAAAACGTATAAGGAGACCATATAAATCAACCTTTAACCGATCAACATCTGCCAATACAAAGCACTCAACCACCATCTTTAAACACTTATTCATTTAAAATGCACATGAGTGAATCAAAATGACAACTATCGGTCCACATAATCATTTATTATGCACCAATGGAACATTAACAGTTGTAAAGTACCTAAAACTACTCTTATTCTCTCAAAATGAACCAATAATCAAGTCACAGTTGTCGATTGAACGTAATCAGACTTTAAAGATAAAACTCAATGTGTGATCAATGAATAAAAACTCAAATCAAGGTAACACGACAAAGTGAATTAGATTTCCATGAATTTCCAACAAAATTATGTAATAATATATTTGTGCATCAAAGTATTCGCGAAAGTTTACAAAGAGTCATGGGAAATGAACTACGTATACAAACTTATTAAACAAGGATCATTCTCACATGGATAGTTTTTGCTTGTTGTAAAAACATGTAATCCTATGCGGTTTCACTTATGAAGCCTTCTAAACACACTCCTGTGCTAATTTAAGCCAATCAAAGCGTAATGATTAATGAAATCACACTAAAGAATAACAAAAGAAAAGTTTGAATGCACTATTAAAACCGAAATCAAAACAAATAACGAGACCACATAAATCAACCTTTAACCGATCAACATCTGCCAAACTCATACAAAGCACTCAACCACCATCTTTAAACACTCTTGCATTTAAAATGCACATGAATGAATCAAAATGACAACTATCGGTCCACATAATCATTTATTGTGCACCAATGGAACATTAACAGTTGTAAAGTACCGAAAACTACTCTTATTCGCTCAATATGAACAATAATCAAGTCACAGTTGTCAATTGAATGTAATCAGACGTGTTAAAGATAAAACTCAATGTGTGATCAATGAATAAAAACTCAAATCAAGTTAACACGACAAAGTGAATTAAATTTCCATGAATTTCCAACAAAATTATGTAATAATATATTTGTGCATCAAAGTATTCGAAAGTTTACAAAGAGTCATGGGAAATGAACTACGTATACAAACTTATTAAACAAGGATTATTCTCACATGGATAGTTTTTGCTTGTTGTAAAAACATGTAATCCTATGCGGTTTCACTTATGAAGCCTTCTAAACACACTCCTGTGCTAATTTAAGCCAATCAAAGCGTAATGATCAATGAAATCACACTAAAGAATAACAAAAGAAAAGTTTGAATGCACTATTAAAACCGAAATCAAAACAAATAAGGAGACCACATAAATCAACCTTTAACCGATCAACATCTGCCAAACTCATACAAAGCACTCAACCACCATCTTTAAACACTCTTGCATTTAAAATGCACATGAATGAATCAAAATGACAACTATCGGTCCACATAATCATTTATTGTGCACCAATGGAACATTAACAGTTGTAAAGTACCGAAAACTACTCTTATTCGCTCAATATGAACCAATAATCAAGTCACAGTTGTCAATTGAATGTAATCAGACGTGTTAAAGATAAAACTCAATGTGTGATCAATGAATAAAAACTCAAATCAAGTTAACACGACAAAGTGAATTAAATTTCCATGAATTTCCAACAAAATTATGTAATAATATATTTGTGCATCAAAGTATTTGCGAAAGTTTACAAAGAGTCATAGGAAATGAACTACGTATACAAACTTATTAAACAAGGATTATTGTCGCATGGATAGTTTTTGCTTGTTGTAAAAACATGTAATCCTGTGCGGTTTCACTTATGAAGCCTTCTAAACACACTCCTGTGCTAATTTAAGCCAATCAAAGCGTAATGATCAATGAAATCACACTAAACAATAACAAAAGGAAAGTTTGAATGCACTATTAAAACCGAAACCAAAACGTATAAGGAGACCATATAAATCAACCTTTAACCGATCAACATCTGCCAATACAAAGCACTCAACCACCATCTTTAAACACTCATTCATTTAAAATGCACATGAGTGAATCAAAATGACAACTATCGGTCCACATAATCATTTATTATGCACCAATGGAACATTAACAGTTGTAAAGTACCTAAAACTACTCTTATTCTCTCAAAATGAACCAATAATCAAGTCACAGTTGTCGATTGAACGTAATCAGACTTTAAAGATAAAACTCAATGTGTGATCAATGAATAAAAACTCAAATCAAGGTAACACGACAAAGTGAATTAGATTTCCATGAATTTCCAACAAAATTATGTAATAATATATTTGTGCATCAAAGTATTCGCGAAAGTTTACAAAGAGTCATGGGAAATGAACTACGTATACAAACTTATTAAACAAGGATTATTCTCACATGGATAGTTTTTGCTTGTTGTAAAAACATGTAATCCTATGCGGTTTCACTTATGAAGCCTTCTAAACACACTCCTGTGCTAATTTAAGCCAATCAAAGCGCAATGATTAATGAAATCATACTAAAGAATAACAAAAGAAAAGTTTGAATGCACTATAAAAACCAAAATCAAAACAAATAACGAGATCACATAAATCAACCTTTAACCGATCAACATCTGCCAAACTCATACAAAGCACTCAACCACCATCTTTAAACACTCTTGCATTTAAAATGCACATGAATGAATCAAAATAACAACTATCGGTCCACATAATCATTTATTGTGCTCCAATGTAACATTAACAGTTGTAAAGTACCGAAAACTACTCTTATTCGCTCAATATGAACCAATAATCAAGTGACAGTTGTCAATTGAATGTAATCAGACTTGTTAAAGATAAAACTCAATGTGTGATCAATGAATAAAAACTCAAATCAAGTTAACACGACAAAGTGAATTAAATTTCCATGAATTTCCAACAAAATTATGTAATAATATATTTGTGCATCAAAGTATTTGCGAAAGTTTACAAAGAGTCATAGGAAATGAACTACGTATACAAACTTATTAAACAAGGATTATTGTCGCATGGATAGTTTTTGCTTGTTGTAAAAACATGTAATCCTGTACGGTTTCACTTATGAAGCCTTCTAAACACACTCCTGCGCTAATTTAAGCCAATCAAAGCGTAATGATCATTGAAATCACACTAAACAATAACAAAAGGAAAGTTTGAATGCACTATTAAAACCGAAACCAAAACGTAAAGGAGACCATATAAATCAACCTTTAACCGATCAACATCTGCCAATACAAAGCACTCAACCACCATCTTTAAACACTCATTCATTTAAAATGCACATGAGTGAATCAAAATGACAACTATAGATCCACATAATCATTTATTATGCACCAATGGAACATTAACAGTTGTAAAGTACCTAAAACTACTCTTATTCTCTCAAATGAACCAATAATCAAGTCACAGTTGTCGATTGAACGTAATCAGACTTTAAAGATAAAACTCAATGTGTGATCAATGAATAAAAACTCAAATCAAGGTAACACGACAAAGTGAATTAGATTTCCATGAATTTCCAACAAAATTATGTAATAATATATTTGTGCATCAAAGTATTCGCGAAAGTTTACAAAGAGTCATGGGAAATGAACTACGTATACAAACTTATTAAACAAGGATTATTCTCACATGGATAGTTTTTGCTTGTTGTAAAAACATGTAATCCTATGCGGTTTCACTTATGAAGCCTTCTAAACACACTCCTGTGCTAATTTAAGCCAATCAAAGCGTAATGATCAATGAAATCACACTAAAGAATAACAAAAGAAAAGTTTGAATGCACTATTAAAACCGAAATCAAAACAAATAACGAGACCACATAAATCAACCTTTAACCGATCAACATCTGCCAAACTCATACAAAGCACTCAACCACCATCTTTAAACACTCTTGCATTTAAAATGCACATGAATAAATCAAATGACAACTATCGGTCCACATAATCATTTATTGTGCACCAATGGAACATTAACAGTTGTAAAGTACCGAAAACTACTCTTATTCGCTCAATATGAACCAATAATCAAGTCACAGTTGTCATTGAATGTAATCAGACGTGTTAAAGATAAAACTCAATGTGTGATCAATGAATAAAAACTCAAATCAAGTTAACACGACAAAGTGAATTAAATTTCCATGAATTTCCAACAAAATTATGTAATAATATATTTGTGCATCAAAGTATTTGCGAAAGTTTACAAAGAGTCATAGGAAATGAACTACGTATACAAACTTATTAAACAAGGATTATTGTCGCATGGATAGTTTTTGCTTGTTGTAAAAACATGTAATCCTGTGCGGTTTCACTTATGAAGCCTTCTAAACACACTCCTGTGCTAATTTAAGCCAATCAAAGCGTAATGATCAATGAAATCACACTAAACAATAACAAAAGGAAAGTTTGAATGCACTATTAAAACCGAAACCAAAACGTATAAGGAGACCATATAAATCAACCTTTAACCGATCAACATCTGCCAATACAAAGCACTCAACCACCATCTTTAAACACTCTTCATTTAAAATGCACATGAGTGAATCAAAATGACAACTATCGGTCCACATAATCATTTATTATGCACCAATGGAACATTAACAGTTGTAAAGTACCTAAAACTACTCTTATTCTCTCAAAATGAACCAATAATCAAGTCACAGTTGTCGATTGAACGTAATCAGACTTTAAAGATAAAACTCAATGTGTGATCAATGAATAAAAACTCAAATCAAGGTAACACGACAAAGTGAATTAGATTTCCATGAATTTCCAACAAAATTATGTAATAATATATTTGTGCATCAAAGTATTCGCGAAAGTTTACAAAGAGTCATGGGAAATGAACTACGTATACAAACTTATTAAACAAGGATTATTCTCACATGGATAGTTTTTGCTTGTTGTAAAAACATGTAATCCTATGCGGTTTCACTTATGAAGCCTTCTAAACACACTCCTGTGCTAATTTAAGCCAATCAAAGCGTAATGATCAATGAAATCACACTAAAGAATAACAAAAGAAAAGTTTGAATGCACTATTAAAACCGAAATCAAAACAAATAACGAGACCACATAAATCAACCTTTAACCGATCAACATCTGCCAAACTCATACAAAGCACTCAACCACCATCTTTAAACACTCTTGCATTTAAAATGCACATGAATGAATCAAAATGACAACTATCGGTCCACATAATCATTTATTGTGCACCAATGGAACATTAACAGTTGTAAAGTACCGAAAACTACTCTTATTCGCTCAATATGAACCAATAATCAAGTCACAGTTGTCAATTGAATGTAATCAGACGTGTTAAAGATAAAACTCAATGTGTGATCAATGAATAAAAACTCAAATCAAGTTAACACGACAAAGTGAATTAAATTTCCATGAATTTCCAACAAAATTATGTAATAATATATTTGTGCATCAAAGTATTTGCGAAAGTTTACAAAGAGTCATAGGAAATGAACTACGTATACAAACTTATTAAACAAGGATTATTGTCGCATGGATAGTTTTTGCTTGTTGTAAAAACATGTAATCCTGTGCGGTTTCACTTATGAAGCCTTCTAAACACACTCCTGTGCTAATTTAAGCCAATCAAAGCGTAATGATCAATGAAATCACACTAAACAATAACAAAAGGAAAGTTTGAATGCACTATTAAAACCGAAACCAAAACATAAGGAGACCATATAAATCAACCTTTAACCGATCAACATCTGCCAATACAAAGCACTCAACCACCATCTTTAAACACTCTTCATTTAAAATGCACATGAGTGAATCAAAATGACAACTATCGGTCCACATAATCATTTATTATGCACCAATGGAACATTAACAGTTGTAAAGTACCTAAAACTACTCTTATTCTCTCAAATGAACCAATAATCAAGTCACAGTTGTCGATTGAACGTAATCAGACTTTAAAGATAAAACTCAATGTGTGATCAATGAATAAAAACTCAAATCAAGGTAACACGACAAAGTGAATTAGATTTCCATGAATTTCCAACAAAATTATGTAATAATATATTTGTGCATCAAAGTATTCGCGAAAGTTTACAAAGAGTCATGGGAAATGAACTACGTATACAAACTTATTAAACAAGGATTATTCTCACATGGATAGTTTTTGCTTGTTGTAAAAACATGTAATCCTATGCGGTTTCACTTATGAAGCCTTCTAAACACACTCCTGTGCTAATTTAAGCCAATCAAAGCGTAATGATCAATGAAATCACACTAAAGAATAACAAAAGAAAAGTTTGAATGCACTATTAAAACCGAAATCAAAACAAATAACGAGACCACATAAATCAACCTTTAACCGATCAACATCTGCCAAACTCATACAAAGCACTCAACCACCATCTTTAAACACTCTTGCATTTAAAATGCACATGAATAAATCAAATGACAACTATCGGTCCACATAATCATTTATTGTGCACCAATGGAACATTAACAGTTGTAAAGTACCGAAAACTACTCTTATTCGCTCAATATGAACCAATAATCAAGTGACAGTTGTCAATTGAATGTAATCAGACGTGTTAAAGATAAAACTCAATGTGTGATCAATGAATAAAAACTCAAATCAAGTTAACACGACAAAGTGAATTAAATTTCCATGAATTTCCAACAAAATTATGTAATAATATATTTGTGCATCAAAGTATTTGCGAAAGTTTACAAAGAGTCATAGGAAATGAACTACGTATACAAACTTATTAAACAAGGATTATTGTCGCATGGATAGTTTTTGCTTGTTGTAAAAACATGTAATCCTGTGCGGTTTCACTTATGAAGCCTTCTAAACACACTCCTATGCTAATTTAAGCCAATCAAAGCGTAATGATCAATGAAATCACACTAAACAATAACAAAAGGAAAGTTTGAATGCACTATTAAAACCGAAACCAAAACATAAGGAGACCATATAAATCAACCTTTAACCGATCAACATCTGCCAATACAAAGCACTCAACCACCATCTTTAAACACTTTTCATTTAAAATGCACATGAGTGAATCAAAATGACAACTATCGGTCCACATAATCATTTATTATGCACCAATGGAACATTAACAGTTGTAAAGTACCTAAAACTACTCTTATTCTCTCAAAATGAACCAATAATCAAGTCACAGTTGTCGATTGAACGTAATCAGACTTTAAAGATAAAACTCAATGTGTGATCAATGAATAAAAACTCAAATCAAGGTAACACGACAAAGTGAATTAGATTTCCATGAATTTCCAACAAAATTATGTAATAATATATTTGTGCATCAAAGTATTCGCGAAAGTTTACAAAGAGTCATGGGAAATGAACTACGTATACAAACTTATTAAACAAGGATTATTCTCACATGGATAGTTTTTGCTTGTTGTAAAAACATGTAATCCTATGCGGTTTCACTTATGAAGCCTTCTAAACACACTCCTGTGCTAATTTAAGCCAATCAAAGCGTAATGATCAATGAAATCACACTAAAGAATAACAAAAGAAAAGTTTGAATGCACTATTAAAACCGAAATCAAAACAAATAACGAGACCACATAAATCAACCTTTAACCGATCAACATCTGCCAAACTCATACAAAGCACTCAACCACCATCTTTAAACACTCTTGCATTTAAAATGCACATGAATGAATCAAAATGACAACTATCGGTCCACATAATCATTTATTGTGCACCAATGGAACATTAACAGTTGTAAAGTACCGAAAAACTACTCTTATTCGCTCAATATGAACAAATAATCAAGTCACAGTTGTCAATTGAATGTAATCAGACGTGTTAAAGATAAAACTCAATGTGTGATCAATGAATAAAAACTCAAATCAAGTTAACACGACAAAGTGAATTAAATTTCCATGAATTTCCAACAAAATTATGTAATAATATATTTATGCATCAAAGTATTTGCGAAAGTTTACAAAGAGTCATAGGAAATGAACTACGTATACAAACTTATTAAACAAGGATTATTGTCGCATGGATAGTTTTTGCTTGTTGTAAAAACATGTAATCCTGTGCGGTTTCACTTATGAAGCCTTCTAAACACACTCCTGTGCTAATTTAAGCCAATCAAAGCGTAATGATCAATGAAATCATACTAAACAATAACAAAAGAAAAGTTTGAATGCACTATTAAAACCGAAACCAAAACGTAAAAGGAGACCATATAAATCAACCTTTAACCGATCAACATCTGCCAATACAAAGCACTCAACCACCATCTTTAAACACTCATTCATTTAAAATGCACATGAGTGAATCAAAATGACAACTATCGGTCCACATAATCATTTATTATGCACCAATGGAACATTAACAGTTGTAAAGTACCTAAAACTACTCTTATTCTCTCAAAATGAACCAATAATCAAGTCACAGTTGTCGATTGAACGTAATCAGACTTTAAAGATAAAACTCAATGTGTGATCAATGAATAAAAACTCAAATCAAGGTAACACGACAAAGTAAATTAGATTTCCATGAATTTCCAACAAAATTATGTAATAATATATTTGTGCATCAAAGTATTCGCGAAAGTTTACAAAATGTCATGGGAAATGAACTACGTATACAAACATATTAAACAAGGATTATTCTCAAATGGATAGTTTTTGCTTGTTGTAAAAACATGTAATCCTATGCGGTTTCACTTATGAAGCCTTCTAAACACACTCCTGTGCTAATTTAAGCCAATCAAAGCGTAATGATCAATGAAATCACACTAAAGAATAACAAAAGAAAAGTTTGAATGCACTATTAAAACCGAAATCAAAACAAATAACGAGACCACATAAATCAACCTTTAACCGATCAACATCTGCCAAACTCATACAAAGCACTCAACCACCATCTTTAAACACTCTTGCATTTAAAATGCACATGAATGAATCAAAATGACAACTATCGGTCCACATAATCATTTATTGTGCACCAATGGAACATTAACAGTTGTAAAGTACCGAAAACTACTCTTATTCGCTCAATATGAACCAATAATCAAGTCACAGTTGTCAATTGAATGTAATCAGACGTGTTAAAGATAAAACTCAATGTGTGATCAATGAATAAAAACTCAAATCAAGTTAACACGACAAAGTGAATTAATTTCCATGAATTTCCAACAAAATTATGTAATAATATATTTGTGCATCAAAGTATTTGCGAAAGTTTACAAAGAGTCATAGGAAATGAACTACGTATACAAACTTATTAAACAAGGATTATTGTCGCATGGATAGTTTTTGCTTGTTGTAAAAACATGTAATCCTGTGCGGTTTCACTTATGAAGCCTTCTAAACACACTCCTATGCTAATTTAAGCCAATCAAAGCGTAATGATCAATGAAATCACACTAAACAATAACAAAAGGAAAGTTTGAATGCACTATTAAAACCGAAACCAAAACGTACAAGGAGACCATACAAATCAACCTTTAGCCGATCAACATCTGCCAATACAAAGCACTCAACCACCATCTTTAAACACTTATTCATTTAAAATGCACATGAGTGAATCAAAATGACAACTATCGGTCCACATAATCAATTATTATGCACCAATGGAACATTAACAGTTGTAAAGTACCTAAAACTACTCTTATTCTCTCAAAATGAACCAATAATCAAGTCACATTTGTCGATTGAACGTAATCAGACTTTAAAGATAAAACTCAATGTGTGATCAATGAATAAAAACTGAAATCAAGGTAACACGACAAAGTGAATTAGATTTCCATGAATTTCCAACAAAATTATGTAATAATATATTTGTGCATCAAAGTATTTGCGAAAGTTTACAAAGAGTCATGGGAAATGAACTACGTATACCAACTTATTAAACAAGGATTATTGTCACATGGATAGTTTTTTCTTGTTGTAAAAACATGTAATCCTGTGCGGTTTCACTTATGAAGCCTTCTAAACACACTCCTATGCTAATTTAAGCCAATCAAAGCGTAATGATCAATGAAATCACACTAAACAATAACAAAAGGAAAGTTTGAATGCACTATTAAAACCGAAACCAAAACGTATAAGGAGACCATACAAATCAACCTTTAACCGATCAACATCTGCCAATACAAAGCACTCAACCACCATCTTTAAACACTTATTCATTTAAAATGCACATGAGTGAATCAAAATGACAACTATCGGTCCACATAATCATTTATTGCACCAATGGAACATTAACAGTTGTAAAGTACCGAAAACTACTCTTATTCTCTCAAAATGAACCAATAATCAAGTCACAGTTGTCGATTGAACGTAATCAGACTTTAAAGATAAAACTCAATGTGTGATCAATGAATAAAAACTGAAATCAAGGTAACACGACAAAGTGAATTAGATTTCCATGAATTTCCAACAAAATTATGTAATAATATATTTGTGCATCAAAGTATTCGCGAAAGTTTACAAAGAGTCATGGAAATGAACTACGTATACAAACTTATTAAACAAGGATCATTCTCACATGGATAGTTTTTGCTTGTTGTAAAAACATGTAATCCTGTGCGGTTTCACTTATGAAGCCTTCTAAACACACTCCTATGCTAATTTAAGCCAATCAAAGCGTAATGATCAATGAAATCACACTAAACAATAACAAAAGGAAAGTTTGAATGCACTATTAAAACCGAAACCAAAACGTATAAGAGACCATATAAATCAACCTTTAACCGATCAACATCTGCCAATACAAAGCACTCAACCACCATCTTTAAACACTATTCATTTAAAATGCACATGAGTGAATCAAAATGACAACTATCGGTCCACATAATCATTTATTATGCACCAATGGAACATTAACAGTTGTCAAGTACCTAAAACTACTCTTATTCTCTCAAAATGAACCAATAATCAAGTCACAGTTGTCGATTGAACGTAATCAGACTTTAAAGATAAAACTCAATGTGTGATCAATGAATAAAAACTCAAATCAAGGTGACACGACAAAGTGAATTAGATTTCCATAAATTTACAACAAAATTATGTAATAATATATTTGTGCATCAAAGTATTTGCGAAAGTTTACAAAGAGTCATGGGAAATGAACTACGTATACAAACTTATTAAACAAGGATTATTCTCACATGGATAGTTTTTGCTTGTTGTAAAAACATGTAATCCTATGCGGTTTCACTTATGAAGCCTTCTAAACACACTCCTGTGCTAATTTAAGCCAATCAAAGCGTAATGATCAATGAAATCACACTAAAGAATAACAAAAGAAAAGTTTGAATGCACTATTAAAACCGAAATCAAAACAAATAACGAGACCACATAAATCAACCTTTAACCGATCAACATCTGCCAAACTCATACAAAGCACTCAACCACCATCTTTAAACACTCTTGCATTTAAAATGCACATGAATGAATCAAAATGACAACTATCGGTCCACATAATCATTTATTGTGCACCAATGGAACATTAACAGTTGTAAAGTACCGAAAACTACTCTTATTCGCTCAATATGAACCAATAATCAAGTCACAGTTGTCAATTGAATGTAATCAGACTTTTAAAGATAAAACTCAATGTGTGATCAATGAATAAAAACTCAAATCAAGTTAACACGACAAAGTGAATTAAATTTCCATGAATTTCCAACAAAATTATGTAATAATATATATGTGCATCAAAGTATTTGCGAAAGTTTACAAAGAGTCATAGGAAATGAACTACGTATACAAACTTATTAAACAAGGATTATTGTCGCATGGATAGTTTTTGCTTGTTGTAAAAACATGTAATCCTGTACGGTTTCACTTATGAAGCCTTCTAAACACACTCCTGCGCTAATTTAAGCCAATCAAAGCGTAATGATCAATGAAATCACACTAAACAATAACAAAAGGAAAGTTTGAATGCACTATTAAAACCGAAACCAAAACGTAAAGGAGACCATATAAATCAACCTTTAACCGATCAACATCTGCCAATACAAAGCACTCAACCACCATCTTTAAACACTCATTCATTTAAAATGCACATGAGTGAATCAAAATGACAACTATCGATCCACATAATCATTTATTATGCACCAATGGAACATTAACAGTTGTAAAGTACCTAAAACTACTCTTATTCTCTCAAAATGAACCGATAATCAAGTCACAGTTGTCGATTGAACGTAATCAGACTTTAAAGATAAAACTCAATGTGTGATCAATGAATAAAAACTGAAATCAAGGTAACACGACAAAGTGAATTAGATTTCCATGAATTTTCAACAAAATTATGTAATAATATATTTGTGCATCAAAGTATTCGTGAAAGTTTACAAAGAGTCATGGGAAATGAACTACGTATACAAACTTATTAAACAAGGATTATTCTCACATGGATAGTTTTTGCTTGTTGTAAAAACATGTAATCCTATGCGGTTTCATTTAGGAAGCCTTCTAAACACACTCCTGTGCTAATTTAAGCCAATCAAAGCGTAATGATCAATGAAATCACACTAAAGAATAACAAAAGAAAAGTTTGAATGCACTATTAAAAGCGAAATCAAAACAAATAACGAGACCACATAAATCAACCTTTAACCGATCAACATCTGCCAAACTCATAAAAAGCACTCAACCACCATTTTTAAACACTCTTGCACTTAAAATGCACATGAATGAATCAAAATGACAACTATCGGTCCACATAATCATTTATTGTGCACCAATGGAACATTAACAGTTGTAAAGTACCGAAAACTACTCTTATTCGCTCAATATGAACTAATAATCAAGTGACAGTTGTCAATTGAATGTAATCAGACGTGTTAAAGAAAAAACTCAATGTGTGATCAATTAATAAAAACTCAAATCAAGTTAACACGACAAAGTGAATTAAATTTCAATGAATTTCCAACAAAATTATGTAATAATATATTTGTGCATCAAAGTATTTGCGAAACTTTACAAAGAGTCATAGGAAATGAACTACGTATACAAACTTATTAAACAAGGATTATTGTCGCATGGATAGTTTTTGCTTGTTGTAAAAACATGTAATCCTGTGCGGTTTCACTTATAAAGCCTTCTAAACACACTCCTGTGCTAATTTAAGCCAATCAAAGCGTAATGATCAATGAAATCACACTAAACAATAACAAAAGGAAAGTTTGAATGCACTATTAAAACCGAAACCAAAACGTATAAGGAGACCATGTAAATCAACCTTTAACCGATCAACATCTGCCAATACAAAGCACTCAACCACCATCTTTAAACACTCATTCATTTAAAATGCACATGAGTGAATCAAAATGACAACTATCGGTCCACATAATCATTTATTGCACCAATGGAACATTAACAGTTGTAAAGTACCTAAAACTACTCTTATTCTCTCAAAATGAACCAATAATCAAGTCACAGTTGTCGATTGAACGTAATCAGACTTTAAAGATAAAACTCAATGTGTGATCAATGAATAAAAACTCAAATCAAGGTAACACGACAAAGTAAATTAGATTTCCATGAATTTCCAACAAAATTATGTAATAATATATTTGTGCGTCAAAGTATTCGCGAAAGTTTACAAAGAGTCATGGGAAATGAACTACGTATACAAACTTATTAAACAAGGATTATTCTCACATGGATAGTTTTTGCTTGTTGTAAAAACATGTAATCCTATGCGGTTTCACTTATGAAGCCTTCTAAACACACTCCTGTGCTAATTTAAGCCAATCAAAGCGTAATGATCAATGAAATCACACTAAAGAATAACAAAAGAAAAGTTTGAATGCACTATTAAAACCGAAATCAAAAAAATAACGAGACCACATAAATCAACCTTTAACCGATCAACATCTGCCAAACTCATACAAAGCACTCAACCACCATCTTTAAACACTCTTGCATTTAAAATGCACATGAATGAATCAAAATGACAACTATCGGTCCACATAATCATTTATTGTGCACCAATGGAACATTAACAGTTGTAAAGTACCGAAAACTACTCTTATTCGCTCAATATGAACCAATAATCAAGTCACAGTTGTCGATTGAATGTAATCAGACTTTAAAGATAAAACTCAATGTGTGATCAATGAATAAAAACTCAAATCAAGGTAACACGACAAAGTGAATTAGATTTCCATGAATTTCCAACAAAATTATGTAATAATATATTTGTGCATCAAAGTATTCGCGAAAGTTTACAAAGAGTCATGGGAAATGAACTACGTATACAAACTTATTAAACAAGGATTATTTCGCATGGATAGTTTTTGCTTGTTGTAAAAACATGTAATCCTATGCGGTTTCACTTATGAAGCCTTCTAAACACACTCCTGTGCTAATTTAAGCCAATCAAAGCGTAATGATCAATGAAATCACACTAAAGAATAACAAAAGAAAGTTTGAATGCACTATTAAAACCGAAATCAAAACAAATAACGAGACCACATAAATCAACCTTTAACCGATCAACATCTGCCAAACTCATACAAAGCACTCAACCACCATCTTTAAACACTCTTGCATTTAAAATGCACATGAATGAATCAAAATGACAACTATCGGTCCACATAATCATTTATTGTGCACCAATGGAACATTAACAGTTGTAAAGTACCGAAAACTACTCTTATTCGCTCAATATGAACCAATAATCAAGTCACAGTTGTCAATTGAATGTAATCAGACGTGTTAAAGATAAAACTCAATGTGTGATCAATGAATAAAAACTCAAATCAAGTTAACACGACAAAGTGAATTAGATTTCCATGAATTTCCAACAAAATTATGTAATAATATATTTGTGCATCAAAGTATTTGCGAAAGTTTACAAAGAGTCATAGGAAATTAACTACGTATACAAACTTATTAAACAAGGATTATTGTCGCATGGATAGTTTTTTCTTGTTGTAAAAACATGTAATCCTGTGCGGTTTCACTTATGAAGCCTTCTAAACACACTCCTGTGCTAATTTAAGCCAATCAAACCGTAATGATAAATGAAATCACACTAAACAATAACAAAAGGAAAGTTTGAATGCACTATTACAACCGAAACCAAAACGTATAAGGAGACCATATAAATCAACCTTTAACCGATCAACATCTGCCAATACAAAGCACTAAACCACCATCTTTAAACACTTTGCATTTAAAATGCACATGAGTGAATCAAAATGACAACTATCGGTCCACATAATCATTTATTATGCACCAATGGAACATTAACAGTTGTAAAGTACCTAAAACTACTCTTATTCTCTCAAAATGAACCAATAATCAAGTCACAGTTGTCGATTGAATGTAATCAGACTTTAAAGATAAAACTCAATGTGTGATCAATGAATAAAAACTCAAATCAAGGTAACACGACAAAGTAAATTAGATTTCCATGAATTTCCAACAAAATTATGTAATAATATATTTGTGCATCAAAGTATTCGCGAAAGTTTACAAAGAGTCATGGGAAATGAACTACGTATACAAACTTAATAAACAAGGATCATTCTCACATGGATAGTTTTTGCTTGTTGTAAAAACATGTAATCGTATGCGGTTTCACTTATGAAGCCTTCTAAACACACTCCTGTGCTAATTTAAGCCAATCAAAGCGTAATGATCAATGAAATCACACTAAACAATAACAAAAGGAAAGTTTGAATGCACTATTAAAACCGAAACCAAAACGTATAAGAAGACCATACAAATCAACCTTTAACCGATCAACATCTGCCAATACAAAGCACTCAACCACCATCTTTAAACACTTATTCATTTAAAATGCACATGAGTGAATCAAAATGACAACTATCGGTCCACATAATCATTTATTATGCACCAATGGAACATTAACAGTTGTAAAGTACCTAAAACTACTCTTATTCTCTCAAAATGAACCAATAATCAAGTCACAGTTGTCGATTGAACGTAATCAGACTTTAAAGATAAAACTCAATGTGTGATCAATGAATAAAAACTCAAATCAAGGTAACACGACAAAGTGAATTAGATTTCCATGAATTTCCAACAAAATTATGTAATAATATATTTGTGCATCAAAGTATTCGCGAAAGTTTACAAAGAGTCATGGGAAATGAACTACGTATACAAACTTATTAAACAAGGATCATTCTCACATGGATAGTTTTTGCTTGTTGTAAAACATGTAATCCTGTGCGGTTTCACTTATGAAGCCTTCTAAACACACTCCTGTGCTAATTTAAGCCAATCAAAGCGTAATGATCAATGAAATCACACTAAAGAATAACAAAAGAAAAGTTTGAATGCACTATTAAAACCGAAATCAAAACAAATAACGAGACCACATAAATCAACCTTTAACCGATCAACATCTGCCAAACTCATACAAAGCACTCAACCACCATCTTTAAACACTCTTGCATTAAAATGCACATGAATGAATCAAAATGACAACTATCGGTCCACATAATCATTTATTGTGCACCAATGGAACATTAACAGTTGTAAAGTACCGAAAACTACTCTTATTCGCTCAATATGAACCAATAATCAAGTCACAGTTGTCAATTGAATGTAATCAGACGTGTTAAAGATAAAACTCAATGTGTGATCAATGAATAAAAACTCAAATCAAGTTAACACGACAAAGTGAATTAAATTTCCATGAATTTCCAACAAAATTATGTAATAATATATTTGTGCATCAAAGTATTTGCGAAAGTTTACAAAGAGTCATAGGAAATGAACTACGTATACAAACTTATTAAACAAGGATTATTGTCGCATGGATAGTTTTTGCTTGTTGTAAAAACATGTAATCCTGTGCGGTTTCACTTATGAAGCCTTCTAAACACACTCCTGTGCTAATTTAAGCCAATCAAAGCGTAATGATCAATGAAATCACACTAAACAATAACAAAAGGAAAGTTTGAATGCACTATTAAAACCGAAACCAAAACGTATAAGGAGACCATATAAATCAACCTTTAACCGATCAACATCTGCCAATACAAAGCACTCAACCACCATCTTTAAACACTCATTCATTTAAAATGCACATGAGTGAATCAAAATGACAACTATCGGTCCACATAATCATTTATTATGCACCAATGGAACATTAACAGTTGTAAAGTACCTAAAACTACTCTTATTCTCTCAAAATGAACCAATAATCAAGTCACAGTTGTCGATTGAACGTAATCAGACTTTAAAGATAAAACTCAATGTGTGATCAATGAATAAAAACTCAAATCAAGGTAACACGACAAAGTGAATTAGATTTCCATGAATTTCCAACAAAATTATGTAATAATATATTTGTGCATCAAAGTATTCGCGAAAGTTTACAAAGAGTCATGGGAAATGAACTACGTATACAAACTTATTAAACAAGGATTATTCTCACATGGATAGTTTTTGCTTGTTGTAAAAACATGTAATCCTATGCGGTTTCACTTATGAAGCCTTCTAAACACACTCCTGTGCTAATTTAAGCCAATCAAAGCGTAATGATCAATGAAATCACACTAAAGAATAACAAAAGAAAGTTTGAATGCACTATTAAAACCGAAATCAAAACAAATAACGAGACCACATAAATCAACCTTTAACCGATCAACATCTGCCAAACTCATACAAAGCACTCAACCACCATCTTTAAACACTCTTGCATTTAAAATGCACATGAATGAATCAAAATGACAACTATCGGTCCACATAATCATTTATTGTGCACCAATGGAACATTAACAGTTGTAAAGTACCGAAAACTACTCTTATTCGCTCAATATGAACCAATAATCAAGTCACAGTTGTCAATTGAATGTAATCAGACGTGTTAAAGATAAAACTCAATGTGTGATCAATGAATAAAAACTCAAATCAAGTTAACACGACAAAGTGAATTAAATTTCCATGAATTTCCAACAAAATTATGTAATAATATATTTGTGCATCAAAGTATTTGCGAAAGTTTACAAAGAGTCATAGGAAATGAACTACGTATACAAACTTATTAAACAAGGATTATTGTCGCATGGATAGTTTTTGCTTGTTGTAAAAACATGTAATCCTGTGCGGTTTCACTTATGAAGCCTTCTAAACACACTCCTGTGCTAATTTAAGCCAATCAAAGCGTAATGATCAATGAAATCACACTAAACAATAACAAAAGGAAAGTTTGAATGCACTATTAAAACCGAAACCAAAACGTATAAGGAGACCATATAAATCAACCTTTAACCGATCAACATCTGCCAATACAAAGCACTCAACCACCATCTTTAAACACTCATTCATTTAAAATGCACATGAGTGAATCAAAATGACAACTATCGGTCCACATAATCATTTATTATGCACCAATGGAACATTAACAGTTGTAAAGTACCTAAAACTACTCTTATTCTCTCAAAATGAACCAATAATCAAGTCACAGTTGTCGATTGAACGTAATCAGACTTTAAAGATAAAACTCAATGTGTGATCAATGAATAAAAACTCAAATCAAGGTAACACGACAAAGTGAATTAGATTTCCATGAATTTCCAACAAAATTATGTAATAATATATTTGTGCATCAAAGTATTCGCGAAAGTTTACAAAGAGTCATGGGAAATGAACTACGTATACAAACTTATTAAACAAGGATTATTCTCACATGGATAGTTTTTGCTTGTTGTAAAAACATGTAATCCTATGCGGTTTCACTTATGAAGCCTTCTAAACACACTCCTGTGCTAATTTAAGCCAATCAAAGCGTAATGATCAATGAAATCACACTAAAGAATAACAAAAGAAACGTTTGAATGCACTATTAAAACCGAAATCAAAACAAATAACGAGACCACATAAATCAACCTTTAACCGATCAACATCTGCCAAACTCATGCAAAGCACTCAACCACCATCTTTAAACACTCTTGCATTTAAAATGCACATGAATGAATCAAAATGACAACTATCGGTCCACATAATCATTTATTGTGCACCAATGTAACATTAACAGTTGTAAAGTACCGAAAACTACTCTTATTCGCTCAATATGAACCAATAATCAAGTCATAGTTGTCAATTGAATGTAATCAGACGTGTTAAAGATAAAACTCAATGTGCGATCAATGAATAAAAACTCAAATCAAGTTAACACGACAAAGCGAATTAAATTTCCATGAATTTCCAACAAAATTATGTAATAATATATTTGTGCATCAAAGTATTTGCGAAAGTTTACAAAGAGTCATAGGAAATGAACTACGTATACAAACTTATTAAACAAGGATTATTGTTGCATGGATAGTTTTTGCTTATTGTAAAAACATGTAATCCTGTGAAGTTTCACTTATGAATCCTTCTAAACACACTCCTGTGCTAATTTAAGCCAATCAAAGCGTAATGATCAATGAAATCACACTAAACAATAACAAAAGGAAAGTTTGAATGCACTATTAAAACCGAAACCAAAACGTAAAAGGAGACCATATAAATCAACCTTTAACCGATCAACATCTGCCAATACAAAGCACTCAACCACCATCTTTAAACACTCATTCATTTAAAATGCACATGAGTGAATCAAAATGACAACTATCGGTCCACATAATCATTTATTATGCACCAATGGAACATTAACAGTTGTAAAGTACCTAAAACTACTCTTATTCTCTCAAAATGAACCAATAAAGTCACAGTTGTCGATTGAACGTAATCAGACTTTAAAGATAAAACTCAATGTGTGATCAATGAATAAAAACTGAAATCAAGGTAACACGACAAAGTGAATTAGATTTCCATGAATTTCCAACAAAATTATGTAATAATATATTTGTGCATCAAAGTATTCGCTAAAGTTTACAAAGAGTCATGGGAAATGAACTACGTATACAAACTTATTAAACAACGATTATTTTCACATAGATAGTTTTTGCTTGTTGTAAAAACATGTAATCCTATGCGGTTTCACTTATAAAGCCTTCTAAACAAACTCCTGTGCTAATTTAAGCCAATCAAAGCGTAATGATTAATGAAATCACACTAAAGAATAACAAAAGAAAAATTTGAATGCACTATTAAAACCGAAATCAAAACAAATAACGAGACCACATAAATCAACCTTTAACCGATCAACATCTGCCAAACTCATACAAAGCACTCAACCACCATCTTTAAACACTCTTGCATTTAAAATGCACATGAATGAATCAAAATGACAACTATCGGTCCACATAATCATTTATTGTGCACCAATGGAACATTAACAGTTGTAAAGTACCGAAAACTACTCTTATTCGCTCAATATGAACCAATAATCAAGTCACAGTTGTCAATTGAATGTAATCAGACGTGTTAAAGATAAAACTCAATGTGTGATCAATGAATAAAAACTCAAATCAAGTTAACACGACAAAGTGAATTAAATTTCCATGAATTTCCAACAAAATTATGTAATAATATATTTGTGCATCAAAGTATTTGCGAAAGTTTACAAAGAGTCATAGGAAATGAACTACGTATACAAACTTATTAAACAAGGATTATTGTCGCATGGATAGTTTTTGCTTGTTGTAAAAACATGTAATCCTGTGCGGTTTCACTTATGAAGCCTTCTAAACACACTCCTGTGCTAATTTAAGCCAATCAAAGCGTAATGATCAATGAAATCACACTAAACAATAACAAAAGGAAAGTTTGAATGCACTATTAAAACCGAAACCAAAACGTAAAGGAGACCATATAAATCAACCTTTAACCGATCAACATCTGCCAATACAAAGCACTCAACCACCATCTTTAACACTCATTCATTTAAAATGCACATGAGTGAATCAAAATGACAACTATCGGTCCACATAATCATTTATTATGCACCAATGGAACATTAACAGTTGTAAAGTACCTAAAACTACTCTTATTCTCTCAAAATGAACCAATAATCAAGTCACAGTTGTCGATTGAACGTAATCAGACTTTAAAGATAAAACTCAATGTGTGATCAATGAATAAAAACTCAAATCAAGGTAACACGACAAAGTGAATTAGATTTCCATGAATTTCCAACAAAATTATGTAATAATATATTTGTGCATCAAAGTATTCGCGAAAGTTTACAAAGAGTCATGGGAAATGAACTACGTATACAAACTTATTAAACAAGGATTATTCTCACATGGATAGTTTTTGCTTGTTGTAAAAACATGTAATCCTATGCGGTTTCACTTATGAAGCCTTCTAAACACACTCCTGTGCTAATTTAAGCCAATCAAAGCGTAATGATCAATGAAATCACACTAAAGAATAACAAAAGAAAAGTTTGAATGCACTATTAAAACCGAAATCAAAACAATAACGAGACCACATAAATCAACCTTTAACCGATCAACATCTGCCAAACTCATACAAAGCACTCAACCACCATCTTTAAACACTCTTGCATTTAAAATGCACATGATGAATCAAAATGACAACTATCGGTCCACATAATCATTTATTGTGCACCAATGGAACATTAACAGTTGTAAAGTACCGAAAACTACTCTTATTCGCTCAATATGAACCAATAATCAAGTCACAGTTGTCAATTGAATGTAATCAGACTGTTAAAGATAAAACTCAATGTGTGATCAATGAATAAAAACTCAAATCAAGGTAACACGACAAAGTGAATTAAATTTCCATGAATTTCCAACAAAATTATGTAATAATATTTGTGCATCAAAGTATTTGCGAAAGTTTACAAAGAGTCATAGGAAATGAACTACGTATACAAACTTATTAAACAAGGATTATTGTCGCATGGATAGTTTTTGCTTGTTGTAAAAACATGTAATCCTGTGCGGTTTCACTTATGAAGCCTTCTAAACACACTCCTGTGCTAATTTAAGCCAATCAAAGCGTAATGATCAATGAAATCACACTAAACAATAACAAAAGGAAAGTTTGAATGCACTATTAAAACCGAAACCAAAACGTATAAGGAGACCATATAAATCAACCTTTAACCGATCAACATCTGCCAATACAAAGCACTCAACCACCATCTTTAAACACTCATTCATTTAAAATGCACATGAGTGAATCAAAATGACAACTATCGGTCCACATAATCATTTATTATGCACCAATGGAACATTAACAGTTGTAAAGTACCTAAAACTACTCTTATTCTCTCAAAATGAACCAATAATCAAGTCACAGTTGTCGATTGAACGTAATCAGACTTTAAAGATAAAACTCAATGTGTGATCAATGAATAAAAACTCAAATCAAGGTAACACGACAAAGTGAATTAGATTTCCATGAATTTCCAACAAAATTATGTAATAATATATTTGTGCATCAAAGTATTCGCGAAAGTTTACAAAGAGTCATGGGAAATGAACTACGTATACAAACTTATTAAACAAGGATTATTCTCACATGGATAGTTTTTGCTTGTTGTAAAAACATGTAATCCTGTGCGGTTTCACTTATGAAGCCTTCTAAACACACTCCTGTGCTAATTTAAGCCAATCAAAGCGTAATGATCAATGAAATCACACTAAAGAATAACAAAAGAAAGTTTGAATGCACTATTAAAACCGAAATCAAAACAAATAACGAGACCACATAAATCAACCTTTAACCGATCAACATCTGCCAAACTCATACAAAGCACTCAACCACCATCTTTAAACACTCTTGCATTTAAAATGCACATGAATGAATCAAAATGACAACTATCGGTCCACATAATCATTTATTGTGCACCAATGGAACATTAACAGTTGTAAAGTACCGAAAACTACTCTTATTCGCTCAATATGAACCAATAATCAAGTCACAGTTGTCAATTGAATGTAATCAGACGTTTAAGATAAAACTCAATGTGTGATCAATGAATAAAAACTCAAATCAAGGTTAACACGACAAAGTGAATTAAATTTCCATGAATTTCCAACAAAATTATGTAATAATATATTTGTGCATCAAAGTATTTGCGAAAGTTTACAAAGAGTCATAGGAAATGAACTACGTATACAAACTTATTAAACAAGGATTATTGTCGCATGGATAGTTTTTGCTTGTTGTAAAAACATGTAATCCTGTGCGGTTTCACTTATGAAGCCTTCTAAACACACTCCTGTGCTAATTTAAGCCAATCAAAGCGTAATGATCAATGAAATCACACTAAACAATAACAAAAGGAAAGTTTGAATGCACTATTAAAACCGAAACAAAACGTAATAAGAGACCATATAAATCAACCTTTAACCGATCAACATCTGCCAATACAAAGCACTCAACCACCATCTTTAAACACTCTTCATTTAAAATGCACATGAGTGAATCAAAATGACAACTATCGGTCCACATAATCATTTATTGGCACCAATGGAACATTAACAGTTGTAAAGTACCTAAAACTACTCTTATTCGCTCAAAATGAACCAATAATCAAGTCACAGTTGTCGATTGAACGTAATCAGACTTTAAGGATAAAACTCAATGTGTGATCAATGAATAAAAACTCAAATCAAGGTAACACGACAAAGTGAATTAGATTTCCATGAATTTCCAACAAAATTATGTAATAATATATTTGTGCATCAAAGTATTCGCGAAAGTTTACAAAGAGTCATGGAAATGAACTACGTATACAAACATATTAAACAAGGATTATTCTCACATGGATAGTTTTTGCTTGTTGTAAAAACATGTAATCCTATGCGGTTTCACTTATGAAGCCTTCTAAACACACTCCCGTGCTAATTTAAGCCAATCAAAGCGTAATGATCAATGAAATCACACTAAAGAATAACAAAGAAAAGTTTGAATGCACTATTAAAACCGAAATCAAAACAAATAACGAGATCACATAAATCAACCTTTAACCGATCAACATCTGCCAAACTCATACAAAGCACTCAACCACCATCTTTAAACACTCTTGCATTTAAAATGCACATGAATGAATCAAAATGACAACTATCGGTCCACATAATCATTTATTGTGCTCCAATGGAACATTAACAGTTGTAAAGTACCGAAAACTACTCTTATTCGCTCAATATGAACCAATAATCAAGTCACAGTTGTCAATTGAATGTAATCAGACGTGTTAAAGATAAAACTCAATGTGTGATCAATGAATAAAAACTCAAATCAAGTTAACACGACAAAGTGAATTAAATTTCCATGAATTTCCAACAAAATTATGTAATAATATATTTGTGCATCAAAGTATTTGCGAAAGTTTACAAAGAGTCATAGGAAATGAACTACGTATACAAACTTATTAAACAAGGATTATTGTCGCATGGATAGTTTTTGCTTGTTGTAAAAACATGTAATCCTGTGCGGTTTCACTTATAAAGCCTTCTAAACACACTCCTGTGGTAATTTAAGCCAATCAAAGCGTAATGATCAATGAAATCACACTAAACAATAACAAAAGAAAGTTTGAACGCACTATTAAAACCGAAACCAAAACGTATAAGGAGACCATGTAAATCAACCTTTAACCGATCAACATCTGCCAATACAAAGCACTCAACTACCATCTTTAAACACTCATTCATTTAAAATGCACATGAGTGAATCAAAATGACAACTATCGGTCCACATAATCATTTATTATGCACCAATGGAACATTAACAGTTGTAAAGTACCTAAAACTACTCTTATTCTCTCAAAATGAACCAATAATGAAGTCACAGTTGCCGATTGAACGTAATCAGACTTTAAAGATAAAACTCAATGTGTGATCAATGAATAAAAACTCAAATCAAGGTAACACGACAAAGCAAATTAGATTTCCATGAATTTCCAACAAAATTATGTAATAATATATTTGTGCATCAAAGTATTGCGAAAGTTTACAAAGAGTCATGGGAAATGAACTACGTATACAAACTTATTAAACAAGGATTATTCTCACATGGATAGTTTTTGCTTGTTGTAAAACATGTAATCCTATGCGGTTTCACTTATGAAGCCTTCTAAACACACTCCTGTGCTAATTTAAGCCAATCAAAGCGTAATGATCAATGAAATCACACTAAAGAATAACAAAAGAAAAGTTTGAATGCACTATTAAAACCGAAATCAAACAAATAACGAGACCACATAAATCAACCTTTAACCGATCAACATCTGCCAAACTCATACAAAGCACTCAACCACCATCTTTAAACACTCTTGCATTTAAAATGCACATGAATGAATCAAATGACAACTATCGGTCCACATAATCATTTATTGTGCACCAATGGAACATTAACAGTTGTAAAGTACCGAAAACTACTCTTATTCGCTCAATATGAACCAATAATCAAGTCACAGTTGTCAATTGAATGTAATCAGACGTGTTAAGATAAAACTCAATGTGTGATCAATGAATAAAAACTCAAATCAAGGTAACACGACAAAGTGAATTAAATTTCCATGAATTTCCAACAAAATTATGTAATAATATATTTGTGCATCAAAGTATTGCGAAAGTTTACAAAGAGTCATAGGAAATGAACTACGTATACAAACTTATTAAACAAGGATTATTGTCGCATGGATAGTTTTTGCTTGTTGTAAAAACATGTAATCCTGTGCGGTTTCACTTATGAAGCCTTCTAAACACACTCCTGTGCTAATTTAAGCCAATCAAAGCGTAATGATCAATGAAATCACACTAAACAATAACAAAAGAAAGTTTGAATGCACTATTAAAACCGAAACCAAAACGTATAAGGAGACCATATAAATCAACCTTTAACCGATCAACATCTGCCAATACAAAGCACTCAACCACCATCTTTAAACACTCTTCATTTAAAATGCACATGAGTGAATCAAAATGACAACTATCGGTCCACATAATCATTTATTATGCACCAATGGAACATTAACAGTTGTAAAGTACCTAAAACTACTCTTATTCTCTCAAAATGAACCAATAATCAAGTCACAGTTGTCGATTGAACGTAATCAGACTTTAAAGATAAAACTCAATGTGTGATCAATGAATAAAAACTCAAATCAAGGTAACACGACAAAGTGAATTAGATTTCCATGAATTTCCAACAAAATTATGTAATAAATATTTGTGCATCAAAGTATTCGCGAAAGTTTACAAAGAGTCATGGGAAATGAACTACGTATACAAACTTATTAAACAAGGATTATTCTCGCATGGATAGTCTTTGCTTGTTGTAAAAACATGTAATCCTATGCGGTTTCACTTATGAAGCCTTCTAAACACACTCCTGTGCTAATTTAAGCCAATCAAAGCGTAATGATCAATGAAATCACACTAAACAATAACAAAAGAAAAGTTTGAATGCACTATTAAAACCGAAATCAAAACATATAACGAGACCATATAAATCAACCTTTAACCGATCAACATCTGCCAAACTCATACAAAGCACTCAACCACCATCTTTAAACACTCTTGCATTTAAAATGCACATGAATGAATCAAAATGACAACTCTCGGTCCATATAATCATTTATTGTGCACCAATGGAACATTAACAGTTGTAAAGTACCGAAAACTACTCTTATTCGCTCAATATGAACCAATAATCAAGTCACAGTTGTCAATTGAATGTAATCAGACGTTTAAGATAAAACTCAATGTGTGATCAATGAATAAAAACTCAAATCAAGTTAACACGACAAAGTGAATTAAATTTCCATGAATTTCCAACAAAATTATGTATAATATATTTGTGCATCAAAGTATTTGCGAAAGTTTACAAAGAGTCATAGGAAATGAACTACGTATACAAACTTATTAAACAAGGATTATTGTCGCATGGATAGTTTTTGCTTGTTGTAAAAACATGTAATCCTGTGCGGTTTCACTTATGAAGCCTTCTAAACACACTCCTGTGCTAATTTAAGCCAATCAAAGCGTAATGATCAATGAAATCACACTAAACAATAACAAAAGGAAAGTTTGAATGCACTATTAAAACCGAAACCAAAACGTATAAGGAGACCATATAAATCAACCTTTAACCGATCAACATCTGCCAATACAAAGCACTCAACCACCATCTTTAAACACTCATTCATTTAAAATGCACATGAGTGAATCAAAATGACAACTATCGGTCCACATAATCATTTATTATGCACCAATGGAACATTAACAGTTGTAAAGTACCTAAAACTACTCTTATTCTCTCAAATGAACCAATAATCAAGTCACAGTTGTCGATTGAACGTAATCAGACTTTAAAGATAAAACTCAATGTGTGATCAATGAATAAAAACTCAAATCAAGGTAACACGACAAAGTGAATTAGATTTCCATGAATTTCCAACAAAATTATGTAATAATATATTTGTGCATCAAAGTATTCGCGAAAGTTTACAAAGAGTCATGGGAAATGAACTACGTATACAAACTTATTAAACAAGGATTATTCTCATGGATAGTTTTTGCTTGTTGTAAAAACATGTAATCCTGTGCGGTTTCACTTATGAAGCCTTCTAAACACACTCCTGTGCTAATTTAAGCCAATCAAAGCGTAATGATCAATGAAATCACACTAAAGAATAACAAAAGAAAAGTTTGAATGCACTATTAAAACCGAAATCAAAACAAATAACGAGACACATAAATCAACCTTTAACCGATCAACATCTGCCAAACTCATACAAAGCACTCAACCACCATCTTTAAACACTCTTGCATTTAAAATGCACATGAATGAATCAAAATGACAACTATCGGTCCACATAATCATTTATTGTGCACCAATGGAACATTAACAGTTGTAAAGTACCGAAAAACTACTCTTATTCGCTCAATATGAACCAATAATCAAGTCACAGTTGTCATTGAATGTAATCAGACGTGTTAAAGATAAAACTCAATGTGTGATCAATGATAAAAACTCAAATCAAGTTAACACGACAAAGTGAATTAAATTTCCATGAATTTCCAACAAAATTATGTAATAATATATTTGTGCATCAAAGTATTGCGAAAGTTTACAAAGAGTCATAGGAAATGAACTACGTATACAAACTTATTAAACAAGGATTATTGTCGCATGGATAGTTTTTGCTTGTTGTAAAACATGTAATCCTGTGCGGTTTCACTTATGAAGCCTTCTAAACACATCCTGTGCTAATTTAAGCCAATCAAAGCGTAATGATCAATGAAATCACACAAAAAATAACAAAAGGAAAGTTTGAATGCACTATTAAAACGAAACCAAAAGTATAAGGAGACCATATAAATCAACCTTTAACCGATCAACATCTGCCAATACAAAGCACTCAACCACCATCTTTAAACACTTATTCATTTAAAATGCACATGAGTGAATCAAAATGACAACTATCGGTCCACATAATCATTATTGATGCACCAATGGAACATTAACAGTTGTAAAGTACCTAAAACTACTCTTATTCTCAAAATGAACCAATAATCAAGTCACAGTTGTCGATTGAACGTAATCAGACTTTAAAGATAAAACTCAATGTGTGATCAATGAATAAAAACTCAAATCAAGGTAACACGACAAAGTGAATTAGATTTCCATGAATTTCCAACAAAATTATGTATAATATATTTGTGCATCAAAGTATTCGCGAAAGTTTACAAAGAGTCATGGGAAATGAACTACGTATACAAACTTATAAACAAGGATTATTCTCACATGGATAGTTTTTGCTTGTTGTAAACATGTAATCCTATGCGGTTTCACTTATGAAGCCTTCTAAACACACTCCTGTGCTAATTTAAGCCAATCAAAGCGTAATGATCAATGAAATCACACTAAAGAATAACAAAAAGAAAGTTTGAATGCACTATTAAAACCGAAATCAAACAAATAACGAGACCACATAAATCAACCTTTAACGATCAACATCTGCCAAACTCATACAAAGCACTCAACCACCATCTTTAAACACTCTTGCATTTAAAATGCACATGAAGAATCAAAATGAAACTATCGGTCCACATAATCATTTATTTGCACCAATGGAACATTAACAGTTGTAAAGTACCAAAACTACTCTTATTCGCTCAATATGAACCAATAATCAAGTCACAGTTGTCATTGAATGTAATCAGACGTTTAAAGATAAAACTCAATGTGTGATCAATGAATAAAAACTCAAATCAAGTTAACACGACAAAGTGAATTAAATTTCCATGAATTTCCAACAAAATTATGTAATAATATATTTGTGCATCAAAGTATTTGCGAAAGTTTACAAAGAGTCATAGGAAATGAATACGTATACAAACTTATTAAACAAGGATTATTGTCGATGGATAGTTTTTGCTTGTTGTAAAAACATGTAATCCTGTGCGGTTTCACTTATGAAGCCTTCTAAACACACTCCTATGCTAATTTAAGCCAATCAAGCGTAATGATCAATGAAATCACACTAAACAATAACAAAAGGAAAGTTTGAATGCACTATAAAACCGAAACCAAAACGTATAAGGAGACCATAAAATCAAACTTTAACCGATCAACATCTGCCAATACAAAGCACTCAACCACCATCTTTAAACACTCATTCATTTAAAATGCACATGAGTGAATCAAAATGACAACTATCGGTCCACATATCATTTATTATGCACCAATGGAAATTAACAGTTGTAAAGTACCTAAAACTACTCTTATTCTCTCAAAATGAACCAATAATCAAGTCACAGTTGTCGATTGAACGTAATCAGACTTTAAAGATAAAACTCAATGTGTGATCAATGAATAAAAACTCAAATCAAGTAACACGACAAAGTGAATTAGATTTCCATGAATTTCCAACAAAATTATGTAATAATATATTGTGCATCAAAGTATTCGCGAAAGTTTACAAAGAGTCATGGGAAATGAACTACGTATACAAACTTATAAACAAGGATTATTCTCACATGGATAGTTTTTGCTTGTGTAAAACAACAGTAATCCTATGCGGTTTCACTTATGAAGCCTTCTAAACACACTCCTGTGCTAATTTAAGCCAATCAAAGCGTAATGATCAATGAAATCACACTAAAGAAAACCAAAAGAAAAGTTTGAATGCACTATTAAACCGAAATCAAAACAAATAACGAGACCACATAAATCAACCTTAAACGATCAAAATCTGCCAAATCATACAAAGCACTCAACACCATCTTTAAACACTCTTGCATTTAAAATGCACATGATTGAATCAAAATGACAACTATCGGTCCACATAATCATTTATTGTGCACCAAGGAACATAACGTTGTAAAGTACCGAGAAACTACTCTTATTCGCTCAATATGAACCAATAATCAAGTCACAGTTGTCAATTGAATGTAATCAGACGTGTTAAAGATAAAACTCAATGTGTGATCAATAAAAAAACTCAAATCAAGTTAACACGACAAAGTGAATAAATTTCCATGAATTTCCAACAAAATATGTAATAATATATTTGTGCATCAAAGTATTTGCGAAAGTTTACAAAGAGTCATAGGAAATGAACTACGTATACAAACTTATTAAACAAGGATTATTGTCGCATGGATAGTTTTTGCTTGTTGTAAAAACATGTAATCTGTGCGGTTTCACTTATGAAGCCTTCTAAACACACTCCTGTGCTAATTTAAGCCAATCAAAGCGTAATGATCAATGAAATCACACTAAACAATAACAAAAGGAAAGTTTGAATGCACTATTAAAACCGAAACCAAAACGTATAAAGACCATATAATCAACCTTTAACCGATCAACATCTGCCAATACAAAGCACTCAACCACCATCTTTAAACACTCATTCATTTAAAATGCACATGAGTGAATCAAAATGATAACTATCGGTCCACATAATCATTTATTATGCACCAATGGAACATTAACAGTTTAAAGTACCTAAAACTACTCTTATTCTCTCAAAATGAACCAATAATCAAGTCACAGTTGTCGATTGAACGTAATCAGACTTTAAAGATAAAACTCAATGTGTGATCAATGAATAAAAACTCAAATCAAGGTAACACGACAAAGTGAATTAGATTTCCATGAATTTCCAACAAATTATGTAATATATATTTGTGCATCAAAGTATTCGCGAAAGTTTACAAAGAGTCATGGGAAATGAACTACGTATACAAACTTATTAAACTAGGATTATTCTCACATGGATAGTTTTTGCTTGTTCTAAAAACATGTAATCCTATGCGGTTTCACTTATGAAGCCTTCTAAACACACTCCTGTGCTAATTTAAGCCAATCAAAGCGTAATGATTAATGAAATCACACTAAAGAATAACAAAAGAAAAGTTTGAATGCACTATTAAAACCGAAATCAAAACAAATAATGAGACCACATAAATCAACCTTTAACCGATCAACATCTGCCAAACTCATACAAAGCACTCAACCACCATCTTTAAACACTCTTGGAATTAAAATGCACATGAATGAATCAAAATGACAACTATCGGTCCACATAATCATTTATTGTGCACTAATGGAACATTAACAGTTGTAAAGTACCGAAAACTACTCTTATTCGCTCAATATGAACCAATAATCAAGTCACAGTTGTCAATTGAATGTAATCAGACGTGTTAAAGATAAAACTCAATGTGTGATCAATGAATAAAAACTCAAATCAAGTTAACACGACAAAGTGAATTAAATTTCCATGAATTTCCAACAAAATTATGTAATAATATATTTGTGCATCAAAGTATTTGCAAAAGTTTACAAAGAGTCATAGGAAATGAACTACGTATACAAACTTATTAAACAAGGATTATTGTCGCATGGATAGTTTTTGCTTGTTGTAAAACTATGTAATCCTGTGCGGTTTCACTTATGAAGCCTTCTAAACACACTCCTGTCCTAATTTAAGCCAATCAAAGCGTAATGATCAATGAAATCACACTAAACAATAACAAAAGGAAAGTTTGAATGCAGTATTAAAACCGAAACCAAAACGTAAAAGGAGACCATATAAATCAACCTTTAACCGATCAACATCTTCCAATACAAAGCACTCAACCACCATCTTTAAACACTCATTCATTTAAAATGCACATGAGTGAATCAAAATGATAACTATCGGTCCACTTATTTATTATGCACCAATGGAACATTAACAGTTGTAAAGTAACTAAAACTACTTTTATTCTCTCATAATGAACCAATAATCAAGTCACAGTTGTCGATTGAACGTAATCAGACTTTAAAGATAAAACTCAATGTGTGATCAATGAATAAAAACTCAAATCAAGGCAACACGACAAAGTGAATTAGATTTCCATGAATTTCCAACAAAATTATGTAATAATATATTTGTGCATCAAAGTATTCGCGAAAGTTTACAAAGAGTCATGGGAAATGAACTACGTATACAAACTTATTAAACAAGGATTATTCTCACATGGATAGTTTTTGCTTGTTGTAAAAACATGTAATCCTATGCGGTTTCACTTATGAAGCCTTCTAAACACACTCCTGTGCTAATTTAAGCCAATCAAAGCGTAATGATTAATGAAATCACACTAAAGAATAACAAAAGAAAGTTTGAATGCACTATTAAAACCGAAATCAAACAAATAACGAGACCACATAAATCAACCTTTAACCGATCAACATCTGCCAAACTCATACAAAGCACTCAACCACCATCTTTAAACACTCTTGCAATTAAAATGCACATGAATGAATCAAAATGACAACTATCGGTCCACATAATCATTTATTGTGCACTAATGGAACATAAACAGTTGTAAAGTACCGAAAACTACTCTTATTCGCTCAATATGAACCAATAATCAAGTCACAGTTGTCATTGAATGTAATCAGACTTGTTAAAGATAAAACTCAATGTGTGATCAATAAAAAAACTCAAATCAAGTTAACACGACAAAGTGAATTAAATTTCCATGAATTTCCAACAAAATTATGTTAATATATTTGTGCATCAAAGTATTTGCGAAAGTTTACTAAGAGTCATAGGAAATGAACTACGTATACAAACTTATTAAACAAGGATTATTTCGCATGGATAGTTTTTGCTTGTTGGCAAAACATGTAATCCTGTGCGGTTTCACTTATGAAGCCTTCTAAACACACTATTGTGCTAATTTAAGCCAATCAAAGCGTAATGATCAATGAAATCACACTAAACAATAACAAAAGGAAAGTTTGAATGCACTATTAAAACCGAAACCAAAACATATAAGGAGACCATATAAATCAACCTTTAACCGATCAACATCTGCCAATACAAAGCACTCAACCACCATCTTTAAACACTCATTCATTTAAAATGCACATGAGTGAATCAAAATGATAACTATCGGTCCACATAATCATTTATTATGCACCAATGGAACATTAACAGTTTAAAGTACCTAAAACTACTCTTATTCTCTCAAAATGAACCAATAATCAAGTCACAGTTGTCGATTGAACGTAATCAGACTTTAAAGATAAAACTCAATGTGTGATCAATGAATAAACTCAAATCAAGGTAACACGACAAAGTGAATTAGATTTCCATGAATTTCCAACAAAATTATGTAATATATATTTGTGCATCAAAGTATTCGCGAAAGTTTACAAAGAGTCATGGGAAATGAACTACGTATACAAACTTATTAAACAAGTTATTCTCACATGGATAGTTTTTGCTTGTTGTAAAACATGTAATCCTATGCGGTTTCACTTATGAAGCCTTCTAAACACACTCCTGTGCTAATTTAAGCCAATCAAAGCGTAATGATTAATGAAATCACACTAAAGAATAACAAAAAAAAGTTTGAATGCACTATTAAAACCGAAATCAAAACAAATAAGAGACCACATAAATCAACCTTTAACCGATCAACATCTGCCAAACTCATACAAAGCACTCAACACCATCTTTAAACACTCTTGCATTAAAATGCACATGAATGAATCAAAATGACAACTATCGGTCCACATAATCATTTATTGTGCACCAATGGAACATTAACAGTTGTAAAGTACCGAAAACTACTCTTATTCGCTCAATATGAACCAATAATCAAGTCACAGTTGTCAATTGAATGTAATCAGACGTGTTAAAGAAAAACTCAATGTGTGATCAATGAATAAAAACTCAAATCAAGTTAACACGACAAAGTGAATTAAATTTCCATGAATTTCCAACAAAATTATGTAATAATATTTGTGCATCAAAGTATTTGCAAAGTTTACAAAGAGTCATAGGAAATGAACTACGTATACAAACTTATTAAACAAGGATTATTGTCGCATGGATAGTTTTTGCTTGTTGTAAAAACATGTAATCCTGTGCGGTTTCACTTATGAAGCCTTCTAAACACACTCCTGTGCTAATTTAAGCCAATCAAAGCGTAATGATCAATGAAATCACACTAAACAATAACAAAGGAAAGTTTGAATGCACTATTAAACCGAAACCAAAACGTAAAAGGAGACCATATAAATCAACCTTTAACCGATCACATCTGCCAATACAAAGCACTCAACCACCATCTTTAAACACTCATTCATTTAAAATGCACATGAGTGAATCAAAATGACAACTATCGGTCCACATATTTATTATGCACCAATGGAACATTAACAGTTGTAAAGTACTAAAACTACTCTTATTCTCTCATAATGAACCATAATCAAGTCACAGTTGTCGATTGAACGTAATCAGACTTTAAAGATAAACTCAATGTGTGATCAATGAATAAAACTCAAATCAAGGTAACACGACAAAGTGAATTAGATTTCCATGAATTTCCAACAAATTATGTAATAATATATTTGTGCATCAAAGTATTCGCGAAAGTTTACAAAGAGTCATGGAAATGAACTACGTATACAAACTATTAAACAAGGATTATTCTCACATGGATAGTTTTTGCTTGTTGTAAAAACATGTAATCCTGTGCGGTTTCACTTATGAAGCCTTCTAAACACACTCCTGTGCTAATTTAAGCCAATCAAAGCGTAATGATCAATGAAATCACACTAAAGAATAACAAAAGAAAAGTTTGAATGCACTATTAAAACCGAAATCAAAACAAATAACGAGACCACATAAATCAACCTTTAACCGATCAACATCTGCCAAACTCATACAAAGCACTCAACCACCATCTTTAAACACTCTTGCATTTAAAATGCACATGAATGAATCAAAATGACAACTATCGGTCCACATAATCATTTATTGTGCACCAATGGAACATTAACAGTTGTAAAGTACCGAAAACTACTCTTATTCGCTCAATATGAACCAATAATCAAGTCACAGTTGTCAATGAATGTAATCAGACTGTAAAGATAAAACTCAATGTGTGATCAATGAAAAAAAACTCAAATCAAGTTAACACGACAAAGTGAATTAATTTCCATGAATTTCCAACAAATTATGTAATAATATATTTGTGCATCAAAGTATTGCGAAAGTTTACAAAGAGTCATAGGAAATGAACTACGTATACAAACTTATTAAACAAGGATTATTGTCGCATGGATAGTTTTTGCTTGTTGTAAAACATGTAATCCTGTGCGGTTTCACTTATGAAGCCTTCTAAACACACTTGTGCTAATTTAAGCCAATCAAAGCGTAATGATCAATGAAATCACACTAACAATAACAAAGGAAAGTTTGAATGCACTATTAAAACCGAAACCAAAACATATAAGGAGACCATATAACAACCTTTAACCGATCAACATCTGCCAATACAAAGCACTCAACCACCATCTTTAAACACTCATTCATTTAAAATGCACATGATGAATCAAAATGACAACTATCGGTCCACATAATCATTTATTATGCACCAATGGAACATTAACAGTTGTAAAGTACCTAAACTACTCTTATTCTCTCAAAATGAACCAATAATCAAGTCACAGTTGTCGATTGAACGTAATCAGACTTTAAAGATAAACTCAATGTGTGATCAATGAATAAAAACTCAAATCAAGTAACACGACAAAGTGAATTAGATTTCCATGAATTTCCAACAAAATTATGTAATAATATATTTGTGCATCAAAGTATTCGCGAAAGTTTACAAAGAGTCATGGGAAATGAACTACGTATACAAACTTATTAAACTAGGATTATTCTCACATGGATAGTTTTTGCTTGTTGTAAAAACATGTAATCCTATGCGGTTTCACTTATGAAGCCTTCTAAACACACTCCTGTGCTAATTTAAGCCAATCAAAGCGTAATGATTAATGAAATCACACTAAAGAATAACAAAAGAAAAGTTTGAATGCACTATTAAAACCGAAATCAAACAATAATGAGACCACATAAATCAACCTTTAACCGATCAACATCTGCCAAACTCATACAAAGCACTCAACCACCATCTTTAAACACTCTTGCAATTAAAATGCACATGAATGAATCAAAATGACAACTATCGGTCCACATAATCATTTATTGTGCACTAATGGAACATTAACAGTTGTAAAGTACCGAAAACTACTCTTATTCGCTCAATATGAACCAATAATCAAGTCACAGTTGTCATTGAATAATCAGACGTGTTAAAGATAAAATCAATGTGTGATCAATGAATAAAAACACAAATCAAGTTAACACAACAAAGTGAATTAAATTTCCATAAATTTCCAACAAAATTATGTAATAATATATTTGTGCATCATAGTATTTGCGAAAGTTTACAAAGAGTCATAGGAAATGAACTACGTATACAAACTTTTTAAACAAGGATTATTGTCGCATGGATAGTTTTTGCTTGTTGTAAAAACATGTAATCCTATGCGGTTTCACTTATGAAGCCTTCTAAACACACTCTTGTGCTAATTTAAGCCAATCAAAGCGTAATGATCAATGAAATCACACTAAACATTAACAAAAGAAAAGTTTGAATGCACTATTAAAACCGAAATCAAAACGTATAACGAGACCATATAAATCAACCTTTAACCGATCAACATCTACCAATACAAAGCACTCAACCACCATCTTTAAACACTCATTCATTTAAAATGCACATGAGTGAATCAAAATGACAACTATCTGTCCACATAATCATTTATTAAGCACCAATGGAACATTAACAGTTGTCAAGTACCTAAAACTACTCTTATCCTCTCAATATGAACCAATAATCAAGTCATAGTTTTCGATTGAACGTAATCAGACATTAAAGAAAAAACTCAATGTGTAATCAATGAATAAAAACTCAAATCAAGTTAACACGACCAAGTGTATTAGATTTCAATGAATTTCCAACAAAATTATGTAACAATATATTTGTGCATCAAAGTATTTGAGAAAGTTTACAAAGAGTCATAGGAAATGAACAACGTATACAAACTCATTAAACAAGGATTATTGTCGCATAGATAGTTTTTGCTTGTTGTAAACACATGTAATCCTGTGCGGTTTCACTTATGAAGCCTTCTAAACACACTCCTGTGCTAATTTAAGCCAATCAAAGCGTAATGATCAATGAAATCACACTAAACAATAACAAAAGAAACGTTTGAATGCACTATTAAAACCGAAATCAAAACGTATAACAAGACCATATAAATCAACCTTTAACCGATCAACATCTGCCAAACTCATACAAAGCACTCAACTACCATCTTTAAACACTCATTCATTTAAAATGCACGTGAGTGAATCAAAATGACAACTATCGGTCCACATAATCATTTACTATGCACCAATGAAACATTAACAGTTGTAAAGTACCTAAAACTACTCTTATTCTCTCAAAATGAACCAATAATTAAGTCACAGTTTTTATTGAACGTAATCAGACGTTAAAGAAAAAACTCAATGTATAATCAATGAATAAAAACTCAAATCAAGGTAACACGACAAAGTGAATTAGATTTCCATGAATTTCCAACAAAATTATGTAATAATATATTTGTGCATCAAAATATTCATGAAAGTTTCAGTGAATGATGAGAAATGAACTACGTATACAAACTTATTAAACAACGATACTTATTGCATGGATAGTTTTTGCTTGTTGTAAAAATATGTAATCCTATGCGGTTTCACTTTTAAAGCCTTCTAAACACACTCCTGTGCTAATTTAAGCCAATCAAAGCGTAATGATCAATGAAATCACACAAAACAATAACAAAAGGAAAGTTTGAATACACTATTAAAACCGAAACCAAAACGTATAAGGAGACCATATAAATCAACCTTTAACCGATCAACATCTACCGATACAAAGCACTCAACCACCATCTTTAAACACTATTCATTTAAAATGCACATGAGTGAATCAAAATGACAACTATCTGTCCACATAATCATTTATTAGCACCAATGGAACATTAACAGTTGTCAAGTACCTAAAACTACTCTTATTCTCTCAATATGAACCAATAATCAAGTCACAGTTGTCGATTGAACGTAATCAGACGTTAAAGAAAAACTCAATGTGTGATCAATGAATAAAACTCAAATCAAGTAACACGACAAAGTGATTAGATTTCCATGAATTTCCAACAAAATTATGTAATATATTTGTGCATCAAAATATTCCGAAAGTTTACAAAGAGTCATGGAAATGAACTACGTATACAAACTATTAAACAAGGATTATTGTCGCATGGATAGTTTTTGCTTGTTGTAAAAACATGTAATCCTGTGCGGTTTCACTTATGAAGCCTTCTAAACACACTCCTGTGCTAATTTAAGCCAATCAAAGCGTAATGATCAATGAAATCACACTAAACAATAACAAAAGAAAAGTTTGAATGCACTATTAAAACCGAAACCAAAACGTATAAGGAGACCATATAAATCAACCTTTACCCGATCAACATCTGCCATACAAAGCACTCAACCACCATCTTTAAACACTCATTCATTTAAAATGCACATGATGAATCAAAATGACAACTATCGGTCCACATAATCATTTATTATGCACCAATGGAACATTAACAGTTGTCAAGTACCTAAACTACTCTTATTCGCTCAAAATGAACCAATAATCAAGTCACAGTTTCGATTGAACGTAATCAGACGTTAAAGAAAAACTCAATGTGTGATCAATGAATAAAAACTCAAATCAAGTTAACACGACCAAGTGAATTAGATTTCCATGAATTTCCAACAAAATTATGTACAATATATTTGTGCATCAAAATATTCACGAAAGTTTACAATGAGATGGGAAATGAACTACGTATACAAACTTAAAACAACGATATTATTGCATTGATAGTTTTTGCTTGTTGTAAAAACATGTAATCCATGCGGTTTCACTTATGAAGCTTTCTAAACACACTCCTGTGCTAATTTAAGCCAATCAAAGCGTAATGATCAATGAAATCACACAAAACAATAACAAAAGAAAGTTTGAATGCACTATTAAAACCGAAACCAAAACGTATAAGGAGACCACATAAATCAACCTTTAACCGATCAACATCTGCCAATAACAAAGCACTCAACCACCATCTTTAAACACTCTTGCATTTAAAATGCACATGATTGAATCAAATGACAACTATCGGTCCACATAATCATTTATTGTGCACCAATGGAACATTAACAGTTGTAAAGTACCGAAAACTACTCTTATTCGCTCAATATGAACCAATAATCAAGTCACAGTTGTCAATTGAATGTAATCAGACTGTTAAGATAAAACTCATGTGTGATCAATGAATAAAAACTCAAATCAAGTTAACACGACAAAGTGAATTAATTTCCATGAATTTCCAACAAAATTATGTAATAATATATTTGTGCATCAAAGTATTCGCAAAGTTTACAAAGAGTCATGGGAAATGAACTACGTATACAAACTTATTAAACAACAATTTTTATTGCATGGATAGTTTTTGCTTGTTGTAAAAATGTAATCCTATGCGGTTTCACTTTTAAAGCTTTCTAAACACACTCTGTGCTAATTTAAGCAATCAAAGCGTAATGATCAATGAAATCACACTAAACAATAACAAAAGGAAAGTTTGAATGCACTATTAAAACCGAAAACAAAACAATAAGAGACCACATAAATCAACCTTTAACCGATCAACATCTGCCAAACTCAACAAAGCACTCAACCACCATCTTTAAACACTCTTGCATTTAAAATGCACATGAATGAATCAAAATGACAACTATCGGTCCACATAATCATTTATTGTGCACCATGGAACATTAACAGTTGTAAAGTACCGAAAACTACTCTTATTCGCTCAATATGAACCAATAATCAAGTCACAGTTGTCGATTGAACGTAATCAGACTTTAAGGATAAAACTCAATGTGTGATCAATGAATAAAAACTCAAATCAAGGTAACACGACAAGTAAATTAGATTTCCATGAATTTCCAACAAAATTATGTAATAATATATTTGTGCATCAAAGTATTCGCGAAAGTTTACAAAGAGTCATGGGAATGAACTACGTATACAAACTTATTAAACAAGGATTATTCTCACATGGAGATTTTGCTTGTTGTAAAAACATGTAATCCTATGCGGTTTCACTTATGAAGCCTTCTAAACACACTCCTGTGCTAATTTAAGCCAATCAAAGCGTAATGATCAATGAAATCACACTAAACAATAACAAAAGGAAAGTTTGAATGCACTATTAAAACCGAAACCAAAACGTAAGAGACCATATAAATCAACCTTTAACCGATCAACATCTGCCAAACAAAGCACTCAACCACCATCTTTAAACACTCATTCATTTAAAATGCACATGAGTGAATCAAAATGACAACTATCGGTCCACAAAATCATTTATTATGCACCAATGGAACATTAACAGTTGTAAAGTACCTAAACTACTTTATTCTCTCAAAATGAACCAATAATCAAGTCACAGTTGTCGATTGAACGTAATCAGACTTTAAAGATAAAACTCAATGTGTGATCAATGAATAAAAACTCAAATCAAGTTAACACGACAAAGTGAATTAGATTTCCATGAATTTCCAACAAATTATGTAATAATATATTTGTGCATCAAAGTATTCGCGAAAGTTTACAAGAGTCATGGGAAATGAACTACGTATACAAACTTATTAAACAAGGATTATTCTCAATGGATAGTTTTTGCTTGTTGTAAAAACATGTAATCCTATGCGGTTTCACTTATGAAGCCTTCTAAACACACTCCTGTGCTAATTTTAGCCAATCAAAGCGTAATGATCAATGAAATCACACTAAAGAATAACAAAAGAAAAGTTTGAATGCACTATTAAACCGAAATCAAAACAAATACGAGACCACATAAATCAACCTTTAACCGATCAACATCTGCCAAACTCATACAAAGCACTCAACCACCATCTTTAAACACTCTTGCATTTAAAATGCACATGAATGAATCAAAATGACAACTATCGGTCCACATAATCATTTATTATGCACCAATGGAACATTAACAGTTGTAAAGTACCGAAAACTACTCTTATTCGCTCATATGAACCAATAATCAAGTCACAGTTGTCATTGAATGTAATCAGACGTGTTAAAGATAAACTCAAGTGTGATCAATGAATAAAAACTCAAATCAATTAACACGACAAAGTGAATTAAATTTCCATGAATTTCCAACAAAATTATGTAATAATATATTTGTGCATCAAAGTATTTGGAAGTCAAAGAGTCATAGAATTATCACAAAAGAGTCATGATAAAGAGTCATAGGAATGAACTACGTATACAAACTTATTAAACAGGATTATTGTCGCATGGACAGTTTTTTCTTGTTGTAAAACATGTAATCCTATGCGGTTTCACTTATGAAGCCTTCTAAACACACTCCTGTGCTAATTTAAGCCAATCAAAGCGTAATGATCAATGAAATCACACTAAACAATAACAAAAGGAAAGTTTGAATGCACTATTAAAACCGAAACCAAACGTATAAGGAGACCATATAAATCACCTTTAACCGATCAACATCTGCCAATACAAAGCACTCAACCACCATCTTTAAACACTCATTCATTTAAAATGCACATGAGTGAATCAAATGATAACTATCGGTCCACATAATCATTTATTATGCACCAATGGAACATTAACAGTTGTAAAGTACCTAAAACTACTCTTATTCTCTCAAATGAACCAATAATCAAGTCACAGTTGTCGATTGAACGTAATCAGACTTTAAAGATAAAACTCAATGTGTGATCAATGAATAAAAAACTCAAATCAAGGTAACACGACAAAGTGAATTAGATTTCCATGAATTTCCAACAAAATATGTAATAATATATTTGTGCATCAAAGTATTCGCGAAAGTTTACAAAGAGTCATGGGAAATGAACTACGTATACAAACTTATTAAACAAGGATTATTCTCACATGGATAGTTTTTGCTTGTTGTAAAAACATGTAATCCTATGCGGTTTCACTTATGAAGCCTTCTAAACACACTCCTGTGCTAATTTAAGCCAATCAAAGCGTAATGATCAATGAAATCACACTAAAGAATAACAAAAGAAAAGTTTGAATGCACTATTAAAACCGAAATCAAAACAAATAAGAGACCACATAAATCAACCTTTAACCGATCAACATCTGCCAAACTCATACAAAGCACTCAACCACCATCTTTAAACACTCTTGCAATTAAAATGCACATGAATGAATCAAAATGACAACTATCGGTCCACATATTGTACACTATGACACATAACAAGCACATTGGAACATTACAGTTGTAATACCAAAAACTACTCTTATTCGCTCAATATGAACAATAATCAAGTCACAGTTGTCAATTGAATGTAATCAGACGTGTTAAGATAAAACTCAATGTGTGATCAATGAATAAAACTCAAATCAAGTTAACACGACAAAGTGAATTAAATTTCCATGAATATCCAACAAAATTATGTAATAATATATTTGTGCATCAAAGTATTTGCGAAAGTTTACAAAGAGTCATAGGAAATGAACTACGTATACAAACTTTTTAAACAAGGATTATTGTCGCATAGATAGTTTTTGCTTGTTGTAAAAACATGTAATCCTGTGCGGTTTCACTTATGAAGCCTTCTAAACACACTTCTGTGCTAATTTAAGCCAATCAAAGCGTAATGATCAATGAAATCACACTAAACAATAACAAAAGGAAAGTTTGAATGCACTATTAAACCGAAACCAAAACGTATAAGGAGACCATATAAATCAACCTTTAACCGATCAACATCTAACAATACAAAGCACTCAACCACCATCTTTAAACACTCATTCATTTAAAATGCACATGAGTGAATCAAAATGACAACTACCGGTCCACATAATCATTTATTAAGCACCAATGGAACATTAACAGTTGTCAAGTACCTAAAACTACTCTTATTCTCTCAAAATAAACCAATAATAAGTCCAGTTTTTCGATTGAACGTAATCAGACGTTAAAGAAAAAACTCAATGTGTGATCAATGAATAAAACCTCAATTCAAGGTAACACAACCAAGTGTATTAGATTTCCATGAATTTCCAACAAAATTATGTAACAATATATTTGTGTATCAAAATATTCGTGAAAGTTTACAAAGAGTAATGGGAAATGAACTACGTATACAAACTTATTAAACAAGGATTATTCTCACATGGATAGTTTTTGCTTGTTGTAAAAACATGTAATCCTATGCGGTTTCACTTATGAAGCCTTCTAAACACACTCCTGTGCTAATTTAAGCCAATCAAAGCGTAATGATCAATGAAATCACACTAAAGAATAACAAAAGAAAAGTTTGAATGCACTATTAAAACCGAAATCAAAACGTATAAGGATGCCATATAAATCAATCTTTAACCGATCAACATCTGCCAATACAAAGCACTCAACCACCATCTTTAAACACTCATTCATTTAAAATGCACATGTGTGAATCAAAATGACAACTATCGGTCCACATAATCATTTATTATGCACCAATGGAACATTAACAGTTGTCAAGTACCTAAAACAACCCTTATTCTCTCAAAATGAACCAATAATCAAGTCATAGTTTTTGATTGAACGTAATCAGACGTTAAAGAAAAAACTCAATGTGTGATCAATGAATAAAAAACTCAAATCAAGTATACGACAAGTGTATTAATTTCCATGAATTTCCAACAAAATTATGTAACAATATATTTATGTATCAAAGTATTCACGAAAAGTTTCAATAATGATGGAAATGAACTACGTATACAAACTCATTAAACAAGGAGTTATTGCATTGATAGTTTTTGCTTGTTGTAAAAATATGTAATCCTATGCGGTTTCACTTTTAAAGCTTTCTAAACACACTCCTGTGGTAATTTAAGCAAATCAAAACGTAATGATCAATAAAAACACACAAAACAATAACAAAAGGAAAGTTTGAATACACTATTAAAACTAAATCCAAAACGTATAAGGAGACCACATAAATCAACCTTTAACAGATCAACTTCTGCCAAACTCGAACAAAGCACTCAACCACCATCTTTAAACACTCTTGCATTTAAAATGCACATGACTGAATCAAAATGACAACTATCGGTCCACATAATCATTTATTGTGCACCAATGGAACATTAACAGTTGTAAAGTACCGAAAAATACTCTTATTCGCTCAATATGAACCAATAATCAAGTCACAGTTGTCGATTGAACGTAATCAGACTTTAAGGATAAAACTCAATGTGTGATCAATGAATAAAAACTCAAATCAAGTAACACGACAAAGTGATTAGATTTCCATGAATTTCCAACAAATTATGTAATAATATATTTGTGCATCAAAGTATTTGAAAGTTTACAAAGAGTCATGGGAAATGAACTACGTATACAAACTTATTAAACAAGGATTATTCTCACATGGATAGTTTTTGCTTGTTGTAAAAACATGTAATCCTATGCGGTTTCACTTATGAAGCCCTCTAAACACACTCCTGTGCTAATTTAAGCCAATCAAAGCGTAATGATCAATGAAATCACACTAAAGAATAACAAAAGAAAAGTTTGAATGCACTATAAAAACCGAAATCAAAACGTATAAGAGACCATATAAATCAACCTTTAACCGATCAACATCTGCCATACAAAGCAAAGCACTCAACCCCATCTTTAAACACTCATTCATTAAAATGCACATGAGTGAATCAAAATGACAACTATCGGTCCACATAATCATTATTATGCACCAATGGAACATTAACAGTTGTAAGTACCTAAAACTACTCTTATTCTCTCAAAATGAACCAATAATCAAGTCAAGTTTTGATTGAACGTAATCAGACGTTAAAGAAAAACTCAATGTGTGATCAATGAATAAAAACTCAAATCAAGTAACACGACAAAGTGAATTAGATTTCCATGATTTTCAAACAAAATTATGTAACAATATATTTGTGCATCAAATATTCACAAAAGTTTACAATGATGATGGGAATGAACTACGTATACAAACCATTAAACAGAATATTATTGCATGGATAGTTTTTGCTTGTTGTAAAAACATGTAATCCTATGCGGTTTCACTTATGAAGCCTTCTAACACACTCCTGTGCTAATTTAAGCAAATCAAAGCGTAATGATCAATGAAATCACACAAACAATAACAAAAGGAAAGTTTGAATGCACTATTAAAACCGAAACCAAACGTATAAGGAGACCACATAAATCAACCTTTAACCGATCAACATCTGCCAAACTCAACAAAGCACTCAACCACCATCTTTAAACACTCTTGCATTTAAAATGCACATGACTGAATCAAAATGACAACTATCGGTCCACATAATCATTTATGTGCACCAATGGAACATTAACAGTTGTAAAGTACCGAAAACTACTCTTACGTTCATATGAACCAATAATCAAGTCACAGTTGTCGATTGAACGTAATCAGACTTTAAGAATAAAACTCAATGTGATCAATGAATAAAACTCAAATCAAGGTAACACGACAAAGTGAATTAGATTTCCATGAATTTCCAACAAAATTATGTAATAATATATTTGTGCATCAAAGTATTCGCGAAAGTTTACAAAGAGTCATAGGAAATGAACTACGTATACAAACTTATTAAACAAGGATTATTCTCACATGGATAGTTTTTGCTTGTTGTAAAACATGTAATCCTATGCGGTTTCACTTATGAAGCCTTCTAAACACACTCCTGTGCTAATTTAAGCCAATCAAAGCGTAATGATCAATGAAATACACTAAAGAATAACAAAAAAGTTTGAATGCACTATTAAAACCGAAATCAAAACAAATAACGAGACCACATAAATCACCTTTAACCGATCAACATCTGCCAAACTCATACAAAGCACTCAACCACCATCTTTAACACTCTTGCATTTAAAATGCACATGAATGAATAAAATGACAACTATCGGTCCACATAATCATTTATTGTGCACCAATGGAACATTAACAGTTGTAAAGTACCGAAAACTACTCTTATTCGCTCATATGAACCAATAATAAGTCACAGTTGTCAATTGAATGTAATCAGACGTGTTAAAGATAAAACTCAATGTGTGATCAATGAATAAAAACTCAAATCAAGTTACACGACAAAGTGAATTAATTTCCATGAATTTCCAACAAAATTATGTAATAATATATTTGTGCATCAAAGTATTTGCGAAAGTTTACAAAGAGTCATAGGAATGAACTACGTATACAAACTTATTAAACAAGGATTATTGTCGCATGGATAGTTTTTGCTTGTTGTAAAACATGTAATCCTGTGCGGTTTCACTTATGAAGCCTTCTAAACACACTCCTGTGCTAATTTAAGCCAATCAAAGCGTAATGATCAATGAAATCACACTAAACAATAACAAAAGAAAGTTTGAATGCACTATTAAAACCGAAACCAAAACGTATAAGGAGACCATATAAATCAACCTTTAACCGATCAACATCTGCCAATACAAAGCACTCAACCACCATCTTTAAACACTCATTCATTTAAAATGCACATGAGTGAATCAAATGATAACTATCGGTCCACATAATCATTTATTATGCACCAATGGAACATTAACAGTTTGTAAAGTACCTAAAACTACTCTATTCTCTCAAATAAACCAATAATCAAGTCACAGTTTTTGATTGAACGTAATCAGACGTTAAAGAAAAACTCAATGTGTGATCAATGAATAAAAACTCAAATCAAGGTAACACGACAAAGTGAATTAGATTTCCATGAATTTCCAACAAAATTATGTAATAATATTTGTGCATCAAAGTATTCGCGAAAGTTTACAAAGAGTCATGGGAAATGAACTACGTATACAAACTTATTAAACAAGGATTATTCTCACATGGATAGTTTTTGCTTGTTGTAAAAACTTGTAATCCATGCGGTTTCACTTATGAAGCCTTCTAAACACACTCTGTGCTAATTTAAGCCAATCAAAGCGTAATGATCAATGAAATCACACTAAAGAATAACAAAAGAAAAGTTTGAATGCACTATTAAAACCGAAACAAAACAATAACGAGACCACATAAATCAACCTTTAACCGATCAACATCTGCCAAACTCATACAAAGCACTCAACCACCATCTTTAAACACTCTTGCATTTAAAATGCACATGAATGAATCAAAATGACAACTATCGGTCACATAATCATTTATTGTGCACCAATGGAACATTAACAGTTGTAAAGTACCGAAACTACTCTTATTCGCTCAATATGAACCAATAATCAAGTCACAGTTGTCAATTGAATGTAATCAGTGTTAAAGATAAAACTCAATGTGTGATCAATGAATAAAAACTCAAATCAAGTTAACACGACAAAGTGAATTAAATTTCCATGAATTTCAACAAAATTATGTAATAATATATTTGTGCATCAAAGTATTTGCGAAAGTTTACAAAGAGTCATAGGAAATGAACTACGTATACAAACTTATTAAACAAGGATTATTGTCACATGGATAGTTTTTTCTTGTTGTAAAACATGTAATCCTGTGGGTTTCACTTATGAAGCCTTCTAAACACACTCCTATGCTAATTTAAGCCATCAAAGCGTAATGATCAATGAAATCACACTAAACAATAACAAAGGGAAAGTTTGAATGCACTATTAAAACCGAAACCAAAACGTATAAGGAGACCATATAAATCAACCTTTAACCGATCAACATCTGCCAATACAAAGCACTCAACCACCATCTTTAAACACTCATTCATTTAAAATGCACATGATTGAATCAAAATGATAACTATCGGTCCACATAATCATTTATTATGCACCAATGGAACATTAACAGTTGTAAAGTACCTAAAACTACTCTTATTCTCTCAAAATGAACCAATAATCAAGTCATAGTTTTTGATTGAACGTAATCAGACGTTAAAGAAAAAACTCAATGTGTAATCAATGAATAGAAACTCAAATCAAGGTAACACGACCAAGTGTATTAGATTTCCATGAATTTCCAACAAAATTATGTAACATATATTTGTGCATCAAAGTATTCATAAAGTTTCAATGATGATGGGAAATGAACTACGTATACAAACTCATTAAACAACGATAGTTATTGCATTGATAGTTTTTGCTTGTTGTAAAAATATGTAATCCTATGCGGTTTCACTTTTAAAGCTTTCTAAACACACTCCTGTGCTAATTTAAGCAAATCAAAGCGTAATGATCAATGAAATCACACAAAACAATAACAAAAGGAAAGTTTGAATACACTATTAAAACTGAAACCAAAACGTATAAGGAGACCACATAAATCAACCTTTAACCGATCAACTTCTGCCAAACTCGAACAAAGCACTCAACCACCATCTTTAAACACTCTTGCATTTAAAATGCACATGACTGAATCAAAATGACAACTATCGGTCCACATAATCATTTATTGTGCACCAGTGGAACATTAACAGTTGTAAAGTACCGAAAAATACTCTTATTCGCTCAATATGAACCAATAATAAAGTCACAGTTGTCGATTGAACGTAATCAGACTTTAAGGATAAAACTCAATGTGTGATCAATGAATAAAAACTCAAATCAAGGTAACACGACAAAGTGAATTAGATTTCCATGAATTTCCAACAAAATTATGTAATAATATATTTGTGCATCAAAGTATTCGCGAAAGTTTACAAAGAGTCATGGGAAATGAACTACGTATACAAACTAATTAAACAAGGATTATTCTCATATGGATAGTTTTTGCTTGTTGTAAAAACATGTAATCCTATGCGGTTCACTTATGAAGCCTTCTAAACACACTCCTGTGCTAATTTAAGCCAATCAAAGCGTAATGATCAATGAAATCACACTAAAGAATAACAAAAGAAAGTTTGAATGCACTATTAAAACCGAAATCAAACAAATACGAGACCACATAAATCAACCTTTACCGATCAACATCTGCCAAACTCATACAAAGCACTCAACCACCATCTTTAAACACTCTTGCATTTAAAATGCACATGAATGAATCAAAATGACAACTATCGGTCCACATAATCATTTATTGTGCACCAATGGAACATTAACAGTTGTAAAGTACCGAAAACTACTCTTATTCGCTCAATATGAACCAATAATCAAGTCACAGTTGTCAATTGAATGTAATCAGACGTGTTAAAGATAAAACTCAATGTGTGATCAATGAATAAAACTCAAATCAAGTAACACGACAAAGAAATTAGATTTCCATGAATTTCCAACAAAATTATGTAATAATATTTGTGCATCAAAGTATTTGCGAAAGTTTACAAAGAGTCATGAAATTAACTACGTATACAAACTTATTAAACAGGATTATTGTCCATGGATAGTTTTTTCTAGTTGTAAAAACATGTAATCCTATGCGGTTCACTTATGAAGCCTTCTAAACACACTCCTGTGCTAATTTAAGCCAATCAAAGCGTAATGATCATGAAATCACACTAAAAAAACAAAAGGAAAGTTTGAATGCACTATTAAAACCGAAACCAAAACGTATAAGGAGACCATATAAATCAACCTTAACCGATCAACATCTGCCAATACAAAGCACTCACCACCATCTTAAACACTCTTCATTTAAAATGCACATGAGTGAATCAAAATGACAACTATGGTCCCCATAATCATTATTAAGCACCAATGGAACATTACAGTTGTCAAGTACCTAAAACTACTCTTATTCTCTCAAAATGAACCAATTCAAGTCACAGTTTTCGATTGAACGTAATCAGACGTTAAAGAAAAAACTCAATGTGTGATCAATGAATAAAAACTCAAATCAAGGTAACACGACCAAGTGAATTAGATTTCCATGAATTTCCAACAAAATCATGTAACAATATATTTGTGTATCAAAAATTCACAAAGTTTCAATGAATGATGGAAATGAACTACGTATACAAACTCATTAAACAAGGATTATTGTCGCATGGATAGTTTTTGCTTGTAAAAACATGTAATCCTTGTGGTTTCACTTATGAAGCCTTCTAACACACTCCTGTGCTAATTTAAGCCAATCAAAGCGTAATGATCAATGAAATCACACTAAACAATACAAAAGAAAGTTTGATGCACTATTAAAACCGAAACCAAAACGTATAAGGAGACCATATAAATCAACCTTTAACCGATCAACATCTGCCAATACAAAGCACTCAACCACCATCTTTAAACACTCATTCATTTAAAATGCACATGAGTGAATCAAAATGACAACTATCGGTCCACATAATCATTTATTATGCACCAATGGAACATTAACAGTTGTCAAGTACCTAAAACTACTCTTATTCTCTCAAAATGAACCAATAATCAAGTCATAGTTTTTGATTGAACGTAATCAGACGTTAAAGAAAAAACTCAATGTGTGATCAATGAATAAAAACTCAAATCAAGGTAACACGACCAAGTGTATTAGATTTCCATGAATTTCCAACAAAATTATGTAACAATATATTTATGTATCCAAATATTCCCAAACGTTTCAATGAATGATGGGAAATGAACTACGTATACAAACTCATTAAACAATGATAGTTATTGCATTGATAGTTTTTGCTTGTTGTAAAAATATGTAATCCTATGCGGTTTCGCTTTTAATGATTTTTAAACACACTCCTGTGCTAATTTAAGCAAATCAAAGCGTAATTATCAATGAAATCACACAAAACAACAACAAAAGGAAAGTTTGAATACACTATTAAAACTGAAACCAAAACGTATAAGGAGACCACATAAATCAACCTTTAACCGATCAACTTCTGCCAAACTCGAACAAAGCACTCAACCACCATCTTTAAACACTCTTGCATTTAAAATGCACATGACTGAATCAAAATGACAACTATCGGTCCACATAATCATTTATTGTGCACAAGTGGAACATTAACAGTTGTAAAGTACCCAAAAAATACTCTTATTCGCTCAATATGAACCAATAATAAGTCACAGTTGTCGATTGAACGTAATCAGACTTTAAGATAAACTCAATGTGTGATCAATGAATAAACTCAAATCAAGTAACACGACTAAGTGAATTAGATTTCCATGAATTTCCAACAAAATTATGTAATAATATATTTGTGCATCAAAGTATTCGAAAGTTTACAAAGAGTCATGAGAAATGAACTACGTATACAAACTAATTAAACAAGGATTATTCTCACATGGATAGTTTTGCTTGTTGTAAAAACATGTAATCCTATGCGGTTTCACTTATGAACCTTCTAAACACACTCCTGTGCTAATTTAAGCCAATCAAAGCGTAATGATCAATGAAATCACACTAAAGAATAACAAAAGAAAAGTTTGAATGCACTATTAAAACCGAAATCAAACAAATAACGAGACCATAAATCAACCTTTAACCGATCAACATCTGCCAAACTCATACAAAGCACTCAACCACCATCGTTAAACACTCTTGCATTTAAAACACATGATGAATCAAATGACAACTATCGGTCCACATAATCATTTATTGTGCACCAATGGAACATTAACAGTTGTAAAGTACCGAAAACTACTCTTATTCGCTCAATATGAACCAATAATCAAGTCACAGTTGTCAATTGAATGTAATCAGACGTGTAAAGATAAAACTCAATGTGTAATCAATGAATAAAAACTCAAATCAAGTTAACACGACAAAGTGAATTAGATTTCCATGAATTTCCAACAAATTTGTATAATATATTTGTGCATCAAAGTATTGCGAAAGTTTACAAAGATCCATAGGAAATTAACTACGTATACAAACTTATTAAACAAGGATTATTGTCGCATGGATAGTTTTTTCTTGTTGTAAAAACATTTAATCCTGTGCGGTTTCACTTATGAAGCCTTCTAAACACACTCCTGTGCTAATCTAAGCCAATCAAACCGTAATGATAAATGAAATCACACTAAACAATAACAAAAGGAAAGTTAGAATGCACTATTAAAACCGAAACCAAAACGTATAAGGAGACCACATAAATCATCCTTTAACCGATCAACATCTGCCAATACAAAGCACTCAACCACGATTTTTAAACACTCATTCATTTAAAATGCACATGAGTGAATCAAAATGACAACTATCGGTCCACATAATCATTTATTAAGCACCAACGGAACATTAACAGTGGTCAAGTACCTAAAACTACTCTTATTCTCTCAAAATGAACCAATAATGAAGTCACAGTTTCGATTGAACGTAATCAGACGTTAAAGAAAAAACTCAATGTGTAATCAATGAATAAAAAATCAAATCTAGGTAACATGACCAAGTGTATTAGATTTTCATGAATTTCCAACAAAATTATGTAACAATATATTTGTGTATCAAAATATTCACGAAAGTTTCAATGAATGATGGGAAATGATATACGTATACAAACTCATTAAACAAGGATTATTGTCGCATGGATAGTTTTTGCTTGTTGTAAAAACATATAATCCTGTGTGGTTTCACTTATGAAGCCTTCTAAACACACTCCTATGCTAATTAAAGCCAATCAAAGCGATCAATGAAATCACACTAAACAATAACAAAAGGAAAGTTTGAAGGCACTATTAAAACCGAAACCAAAACGAATAAGGAGACCATATAAATCAACCTTTAACCGATCAACATCTGCCAATACAAAGCACTCAACCACTATCTTTAAACACTCATTCATTTAAAATGCACATGAGTGAATCAAAATGACAACTATCGGTCCACATAATCATTTATTATGCACCAATGGAACATTAACAGTTGTCAAGTACCTAAAACTACTATTATTCTCTCAAAATGAACCAATAATCAAGTCATAGTTTTTGATTGAACGTAATCAGACGTTAAAGAAAAAACTCAATGTGTGATCAATGAATAAAAACTCAAATCAAGGTAACACGACCAAATGTATTAGATTTCCATGAATTTCCAACAAAATTATGTAACAATATATTTTGTATCAAAATATTCACAAAAGTTTCAATGAATGATGGAAATGAACTACGTATACAAACTCATTAAACAACGATAGTTATTGCATTGATAGTTTTTGCTTGTTGTAAAAATATGTAATCCTATGTGGTTTCGCTTTTGAAGCTTTCTAAACACACTCCTATGCTAATTTAAGCAAATCAAAGCGTAATGATCAATGAAATCACACAAAACAATAACAAAAGGAACGTTTTAATACACTATTAAAACTGAAACCAAAACGTATAAGGAGACCACATAAATCAACCTTTAACCTATCAACTTCTGCCAAACTCGAACAAAGCACTCAACCACCATCTTTAAACACTCTTGCATTTAAAATGCACATGACTGAATCAAAATGACAAGTATCGGTCCACATAATCATTTATTGTGCCACATGGAACATTACAGTTGTAAAGTACCGAAAATACTCTTATTCGCTCAATATGAACCAATAATAAAGTCACAGTTGTCGATTGAACGTAATAAGACTTTAAGGATAAAACTCAATGTGTGATCAATGAATAAAAACTCAAATCAAGGTAACACGACAAAGTGAATTAGATTTCCATGAATTTCCAACAAAATTATGTAATAATATATTTGTGCATCAAAGTATTCGCGAAAGTTTACAAAGAGTCATGGGAAATGAACTACGTATACAAACTAATTAAACAAGGATTATTCTCATATGGATAGTTTTTGCTTGTTGTAAAAACATGTAATCCTATGCGATTTCACTTATGAAGCCTTCTAAACACACTCCTGTCCTAATTTAAGCCAATCAAAGCGTAATGATCAATGAAATCACACTAAAGAATAACAAAAGAAAAGTTTGAATGCACTATTAAAACCAAAATCACAACAATAACGAGACCACATAAATCAACCTTTAACCGATCAACATCTGCCAAACTCATACAAGCACTCAACCACATCTTTAACACTCTTGCATTTAAAATGCACATGAATGAATCAAAATGACAACTATCGGTCCACATAATCATTTATTATGCACCAATGGAACATTAACAGTTGTAAAGTACCGAAAACTACTCTTATTCGCTCAATATGAACCAATATCAAGTCACAGTTGTCAATTGAATGTAATCAGACGTGTTAAAGATAAACTTGATGTGTGATCAATGAATAAAAACTCAAATCAAGTTAACACGACAAAGTGAATTAGATTTCCATGAATTTCCAACAAATTATGTAATAATATTTTGTGCATCAAAGTATTGCGAAAGTTTCAAAGAGTCATAGGAAATAACTACGTATACAAACTTATTAAACAAGGATTATTGTCCCATGGATAGTTTTCTCTTGTTGTAAAACATGTAATCCTATGTGGTTTCACTTATGAAGCCTTCAAACACACTCCTGTGCTAATTTAAGCCAATCAAAGCGTAATGATCAATGAAATCACTAAAAATAACAAAGAAAGTTTGAATGCACTATTAAACCGAAACCAAAACATAAGGAGACTATAAATCAACCTTTAACCGATCAACATCTGCCAATACAAAGCACTCAACCACCATCTTTAAACACTCATTCATTTAAAATGCACATGAGTGAATCAAAATGACAACTATCGGTCCACATAATCATTTATTAAGCACCAATGGAACATTAACAGTTGTCAAGTACCTAAAACTACTCTTATTCTCTCAAAATGAACCAATAATCAAGTCATAGTTTTTGATTGAACGTAATCAGACGTTAAAGAAAAAACTCAATGTGTAATCAATGAATAAAAACTCAAATCTAGGTAACACGACCAAGTGTATTAGATTTCCATGAATTTCCAACAAAATCATGTAACAATATATTTGTGTATCAAAATATTCACGAAAGTTTCAATGAATGATGGGAAATGAACTACGTATACAAACTCATTAAACAAGGATTATTGTCGCATGGATTGTTTTTGCTTGTTGTAAAAACATGTAATCCTGTGTGGTTTCACTTATGAAGCCTTCTAAACACACTCCTATGCTAATTTAAGCCAATCAAAGCGTAATGATCAATGAAATCACACTAAACAATAACAAAAGGAAAGTTTGATGGCACTATTAAAACCGAAACCAAAACGTATAAGGAGACCATATAAATCAACCTTTAACCGATCAACATCTGCCAATACAAAGCACTCAACCACCATCTTTAAACACTCATTCATTTAAAATGCACATGAGTGAATCAAAATGACAACTATCGGTCCACATAATCATTTATTATGCACCAATGGAACATTAACAGTTGTCAAGTACCTAAAACTACTCTTATTCTCTCAAAATGAACCAATAATCAAGTCATAGTTTTTGATTGAACGTAATCAGACGTTAAGAAAAAACTCAATGTGTGATCAATGAATAAAACTCAAATCAAGGTAACACGACCAAGTGTAATTAGATTTCCATGAATTTCCAACAAAATTATGTACAATATATTTATGTATCCAAATATTCCCAAAAGTTTCATGAATGATGGGAAATGAACTACGTATACAAACTCATTAAACATGATAGTTATTGCATTGATAGTTTTTGCTTGTTGTAAAAATATGTAATCCTATGCGGTTTCGCTTTTATGCTTCTAAACACACTCCTGTGCTAATTTAAGCAAATCAAAGCGTAATGATCAATGAAATCACACAAACAACAACAAAGGAAAGTTTGAATACACTATTAAAACTGAAACCAAACGTATAGGAGACCACATAAATCAACCTTTAACCGATCACCTTCTGCCAAACTCGAACAAAGCCCCACCACCATCTTTAAACCTCTTGCATTTAAAATGCACATGACTGAATCAAAATGACAACTATCGTCCACATAATCATTTATTGTGCACAGTGGAACATTAACAGTTGTAAAGTACCGAAAAATACTCTTATTCGCTCAATATGAACCAATACAAGTCACAGTTGTCGATTAAACGTAATCAGACTTTAAGGATAAACTCAATGTGTGATCAATGAATAAAAACTCAAATCAAGTTAACACGTCAAGTGAATTAGATTTCCATGAATTCCAACAAATTATGTATAATAATTTTTGCATCAAAGTATTCGCGAAAGTTTACAAAGAGTCATGAGAAATGAACTACGTATACAACTATTAAACAAGGATTATTCTCACATGGATATTTTTGCTTGTTGTAAAAACATGTAATCCTATGCGGTTTCACTTATGAAGCCTTCTAAACACACTCCTGTGCTAATTTAAGCCAATCAAAGCGTAATGATCAATGAATCACACTAAAGAATAACAAAAGAAAAGTTTGAATGCACTATTAAAACCGAAATCAAATCAAATAACGAGACCACATAAATCAACCTTTAACCGATCAACATCTGCCAAACTCATACAAGCACTCAAACACCATCTTTAACACTCTTGCATTTAAAATGCACATGAATGAATCAAAATGACAACTATCGGTCCACATAATCATTTATTGTGCACCAATGGAACATTAACAGTTGTAAAGTACCGAAACTACTCTTATTCGCTCAATATGACCAATAATGAAGTCACAGTTGTCAATTGAATGTAATCAGAGTGTTTAAAGATAAAACTCATGTGTGATCAATGAATAAAAACTCAAATCAAGGTAACACGACTAAGTGAATTAGATTTCCATGAATTTCCAACAAAATTATGTAATAATATATTTGTGCATCAAAGTATTTCGCGAAAGTTTACAAAGAGTCATGAAAAATGAACTACGTATACAAACTAATTAAACAGGATTATTCTCACATGGATAGTTTTTGCTTGTTGTAAAACATGTAATCCTATGCGGTTTCACTTATGAAGCCTTCTAAACACACTCCTTGCTAATTTAAGCCAAATCAAAGCATAATGATCAATGAAATCACACTAAGAATAACAAAAGAAAAGTTTGAATGCACTATTAAAACCGAAATCAAAACAAATAACGAGACCACATAAATCAACCTTTACCGATCAACATCTGCCAAACTCATACAAGCACTCAACCCATCTTTAAACACTCTTGCATTTAAAATGCACATGAATGAATCAAAATGACAACTATCGGTCCACATAATCATTTATTGTGCACCAATGGAACATTAACAGTTGTAAAGTACCGAAAACTACTCTTATTCGCTCAATATGAACCAATAATCAAGTCACAGTTGTCATTGAATGTAATCAGACGTGTTAAAGATAAAACTCAATGTGTGATCAATGAATAAAACTCAAATCAAGTTAACACGACAAAGTGAATTAGATTTCCATGAATTTCCAACAAAATTATGTAATAATATATTTGTGCATCAAAGTATTTGCGAAAGTTTACAAAGAGTCATAGGAAATGAACTACGTATACAAACTTATAAACAAGGATTATTGTCGCATGGATAGTTTTTGCTTGTTGTAAAAACATGTAATCCTGTGCGGTTTCACTTATGAAGCCTTCTAAACACACTCCTGTGCTAATTTAAGCCAATCAAAGCGTAATGATCAATGAAATCACACTAAACAATAACAAAAGAAAGTTTGAATGCACTATTAAAACCGAAACCAAAACGTATAAGGAGACCATAAATCAACCTTTAACCGATCAATATCTGCCAATACAAAGCACTCAACCACGATTTTTAAACACTCATTCATTTAAAATGCACATGAGTGAATCGAAATGACAACTATCGGTCCACATAATCATTTATTAAGCACCAATGGAACATTAACAGTGGTCAAGTACCTAAAACTACTCTTATTCTCTCAAAATGTACCAATAATGAAGTCATAGATTCGATTGAACGTAATCAGACGTTAAAGAAAAAACTCAATGTGTAATCAATGAATAAAAAATCAAATCTAGGTAACACGACCAAGTGTATTAGATTTCCATGAATTTCCAACAAAATTATGTAATAATATATTTGTGCATCAAAGTATTTGCGAAAGTTTACAAAGAGTCATAGGAAATTAACTACGTATACAAACTTATTAAACAAGGATTATTGTCCCATGGATAGTTTTCTCTTGTTGTAAAAACATGTAATCCTATGTGGTTTCACTTATGAAGCCTTCAAAACACACTCCTGTGCTAATTTAAGCCAATCAAAGCGTAATGATCAATGAAATCACACTAAAAAATAACAAAAGAAAAGTTTGAATGCACTATTAAAACCGAAACCAAAACGTATAAGGAGACCATATAAATCAACCTTTAACCGATCAACATCTGCCAATACAAAGCACTCAACCACCATCTTTAAACACTCATTCATTTAAAATGCACATGAGTGAATCAAAATGACAACTATCGGTCCACATAATCATTTATTAAGCACCAATGGAACATTAACAGTTGTCAAGTACCTAAACTACTCTTATTCTCTCAAAATGAACCAATAATCAAGTCACAGTTTTGATTGAACGTAATCAGACGTTAAGAAAAACTCAATGTGTGATCAATGAATAAAAACTCAAATCAAGGTAACACGACCAAGTGTATTAGATTTCCATGAATTTCCAACAAATTATGTAACAATATATTTGTGCATCAAAATTTCACGAAAGTTTCAATGAATCATGGAAATGAACTACGTATACAAACTCATTAAACAAGGATTATTGTCGCATGGATTTTTTTGCTTGTTGTAAAAACATGTAATCCTGTGCGGTTTCACTTATGAAGCCTTCTAAACACACTCCTGTGCTAATTTAAGCCAATCAAAGCGTAATGATCAATGAAATCACACTAAACAATAACAAAAGAAAGTTTGATGCACTATTAAAACCGAAACCAAAACGTATAAGGAGACCATATAAATCAACCTTTAACCGATCAACATCTGCCAATCAAAGCACTCAACCACCATCTTTAAACACTCATTCATTTAAATGCACATGAGTGAATCAAAATGACAACTATCGGTCCACATAATCATTTATTGTGCACCAATGGAACATTAACAGTTGTAAAGTACCTAAACTACTCTTATTCTCTCAAAATGAACCAATAATCAAGTCACAGTTTTCGATTGAACGTAATCAGACTTAAAGAAAAACTCAATGTGTGATCAATGAATAAAACTCAAATCAAGGTAACACGACCAAGTGAATTAGATTTCCATGAATTTCCAACAAAATTATGTAATATATATTTGTGCCAATATTCGCGAAAGTTTACATGAATGATGGGAAATGAACTACGTATACAAACTTATTAAACAAGGATATTATTGCATTGATAGTTTTTGCTTGTTGTAAAAACATGTAATCCTATGCGGTTTCACTTATAAGCCTTCTAAACACACTCCTGTGCTAATTTAAGCAATCAAAGCGTAATGATCAATGAAATCACACAAACAATAACAAAAGGAAAGTTTGAATGCACTATTAAACCGAAACCAAAACGTATAAGGACCCCATAAATCAACCTTTAACCGATCAACATCTGCAAACTCGACAAAGCACTCAACCACCATCTTAAACACTCTTGCATTTAAAATGCACATGAATGAATCAAAATGACAACTATCGGTCCACATAATCATTTATTGTGCACAATGGAACATTAACAGTTGTAAAGTACCGAAAACTACTCTTATTCGCTCATATGAACCAATAATCAAGTCACAGTTGTCATTGAACGTAATCAGACTTTAAGATAAAACTCAATGTGTGATCAATGAATAAAAACTCAAATCAAGTAACACGACAAAGTGAATTAGATTTCCATGAATTTCCAACAAAATTATGTAATAATATATTTGTGCATCAAAGTATTCGCGAAAGTTTACAAAGAGTCATGAGAAATGAACTACGTATACAAACTTATTAAACAAGATTATTCTCACATGGATATTTTTGCTTGTTGTAAAAACATGTAATCCTATGCGGTTTCACTTATGAAGCCTTCTAAACACACTCCTGTGCTAATTTAAGCCAATCAAAGCGTAATGATCAATGAAATCACACTAAAGAATAACAAAAGAAAAGTTTGAATGCACTATTAAAACCGAAATCAAAACAATAACGAGACCACATAAATCAACCTTTAACCGATCAACATCTGCCAAACTCATACAAAGCACTCAACCACCATCTTTAAACCTCTTGCATTTAAAATGCACATGAATGAATCAAAATGACAACTATCGGTCCACATAATCATTTATTGTGCACCAATGAACATTAACAGTTGTAAGTACCGAAAACTACTCTTATTCGCTCAATATGAACCAATAATCAAGTCACAGTTGTCAATTGAACGTAATCAGACGTGTTAAGATAAAACTCAATGTGTGATCATGAATAAAACTCAAATCAAGGTAACACGACAAAGTGAATTAGATTTCCATGAATTTCCAACAAAATTATGTAATAATATATTTGTGCATCAAAGTATTCGCGAAAGTTTACAAAGAGTCATGGAAATGAACTACGTATACAAACTTATTAAACAAGGATTATTCTCACATGGATAGTTTTTGCTTGTTGTAAAAACATGTAATCCTATGCGGTTTCACTTATGAAGCCTTCTAAACACACTCCTGTGCTAATTTAAGCCAATCAAAGCGTAATGATCAATGAAATCACACTAAAATAACAAAAGAAAGTTTGAATGCACTATTAAAACCGAAATCAAACAAATAACGAGACCACATAAATCAACCTTTAACCGATCAACATCTGCCAAACTCATACAAAGCACTCAACCACCATCTTTAAACACTCTTGCATTAAAATGCACATGAATGAATCAAAATGACAACTATCGGTCCACATAATCATTTATTGTGCACCAATGGAACATTAACAGTTGTAAAGTACCGAAAACTACTCTTATTCGCTCATATGAACCAATAATCAAGTCACAGTTGTCAATTGAATGTAATCAGACGTGTAAAGATAAAACTCAATGTGTGATCAATGAATAAAAACTCAAATCAATTAACACGACAAAGTGAATTAGATTTCCATGAATTTCCAACAAAATTATGTAAAATATATTTGTGCATCAAAGTATTTGCGAAAGTTTACAAAGAGTCATAGGAAATGACTACGTATACAACTTATTAAACAAGGATTATTGTCGCATGGATAGTTTTTGCTTGTTGTAAAAACATGTAATCCTATGCGTTTTCACTTATGAAGCCTTCTAAACACACTCCTGTGCTAATTTAAGCCAATCAAAGCGTAATGATCAATGAAATCACACTAAACATAACAAAAGGAAAGTTTGAATGCACTATTAAAACCGAAACCAAAACGTATAAGAGACCACATAAATCAACCTTTAACCGATCAACATCTGCCAATACAAAGCACTCAACCACCATCTTTAAACACTCTTCATTTAAATGCACATGAGAATCAAAATGACAACTATCGGTCCACATAATCATTTATTATGCACCAATGGAACATTAACAGTTGTAAAGTACCGAAAACTACTCTTATTCTCTCAAATGACCAATAATCAAGTCACAGTTTCGATTGAACGTAATCAGACGTTAAAGAAAAACTCAATGTGTGATCAATGAATAAAAACTCAAATCAAGGTAACACGACCAAGTGTATTAGATTTCCATGAATTTCCAACAAATTATGTAATAATATATTTGTGCATCAAAGTATTCCGAAAGTTTACAAAGAGATGGAAATGAACTACGTATACAAACTTATTAAACAAGGATTATTGTCGCATGGATAGTTTTTGCTTGTTGTAAAAACATGTAATCCTATGTGGTTTCACTTATGAAGCCTTCTAAACACACTCCTGTGCTAATTTAAGCCAATCAAAGCGTAATGATCAATGAAATCACACTAAACAATAACAAAGGAAAGTTTGAATGCACTATTAAAACCGAAACCAAAACGTATAAGGAGACCATATAAATCAACCTTTAACCGATCAACATCTGCCATACAAAGCACTCAACCACCATCTTTAAACACTCATTCATTTAAAATGCACATGAGTGAATCAAAATGACAACTATCGGTCCACATAATCATTTATTATGCACCAATGGAACATTACAGTTGTAAAGTACCTAAAACTACTCTTATTCTCTCAAATGAACCAATAATCAAGTCACAGTTTTTGATTGAACGTAATCAGACGTTAAAGAAAAAACTCAATGTGTGATCAATGAATAAAACTCAAATCAAGGTAACACGACCAAGTGTATTAGATTTCCATGAATTTCCAACAAAATTATGTAACAATATATTTGTCCAAATATTCGCGAAAGTTTCAAAATCATGGAAATGAACTACGTATACAAACTCATTAAACAAGATATTTTGCATGGATAGTTTTTGCTTGTTGTAAAAATGTAATCCTATCCTATGCGGTTTCACTTATGAAGCCTTCTAAACACACTCCTGTGCTAATTTAAGCAAATCAAAGCGTAATGATCAATGAAATCACACAAAACAATAACAAAAGAAAGTTTGAATGCACTATTAAAACCGAAACCAAAACGTATAAGGAGACCACATAAATCAACCTTTAACCGATCAACATCTGCCAAACTCAACAAAGCACTCAACCACCATCTTTAAACACTCTTGCATTTAAAATGCACATGATGAATCAAAATGACAACTATCGGTCCACATAATCATTTATTGTGCACCAATGGAACATTAACAGTTGTAAGTACCGAAAACTACTCTTATTCGCTCAATATGAACCAATAATCAAGTCACAGTTGTCAATTGAACGTAATCAGACGTTTAAAGATAAAACTCAATGTGTGATCAATGAATAAAAACTCAAATCAAGTTAACACGACAAAGTGAATTAGATTTCCATGAATTTCCAACAAATTATGTAATAATATATTGTGCATCAAAGTATTGCGAAAGTTTACAAAGAGTCAGAAATGAACTACGTATACAAACTTATTAAACAAGGATTATTGTCGCATGGATAGTTTTTGCTTGTTGTAAAAACATGTAATCCTGTGCGGTTTCACTTATGAAGCCTTCTAAACACACTCCTGTGCTAATTTAAGCCAATCAAAGCGTAATGATCAATGAAATCACACTAAACAATAACAAAAGGAAAGTTTGAATGCACTATTAAAACCGAAACCAAAACGTATAAGGAGACCATATAATCAACCTTTAACCGATCAACATCTGCCAATACAAAGCACTCAACCACCATCTTTAAACACTCTTCATTTAAAATGCACATGAGTGAATCAAAATGACAACTATCGGTCCACATAATCATTTATTATGCACCAATGGAACATTAACAGTTGTCAAGTACCTAAAACTACTCTTATTCTCTCAAAATGAACCAATAATCAAGTCACAGTTTTTGATTGAACGTAATCAGACGTTAAGAAAAACTCAATGTGTGATCAATGAATAAAACTCAAATCAAGGTAACACGACAAATGTATTAGATTTCCATGAATTTCCAACAAAATTATGTAACATTATATATGTATCAAATATTCAAAGTTTCAAAGATGATGGAAATGAACTACGTATACAAACTCATTAAACAAGGATAGTTATTGCATTGATAGTTTTTGCTTGTTGTAAAACATGTAATCCTATGCGGTTTCACTTTAAAGCCTTCTAAACACACTCCTGTGCTAATTTAAGCAAATCAAAGCGTAATGATCAATGAAATCACACAAAACAATAACAAAAGGAAAGTTTGAATGCACTATTAAAACCGAACCAAACGTATAAGGAGACCACATAAATCAACCTTTAACCGATCAACTTCTGCCAAACTCAACAAAGCACTCAACCACCATCTTTAAACACTCTTGCATTTAAATGCACATGAATGAATCAAAATGACAACTATCGGTCCACATAATCATTTATTGTGCACCAATGGAACATTAACAGTTGTAAAGTACCGAAAACTACTCTTATTCGCTCAAATGAACCAATAATCAAGTCACAGTTGTCGATTGAACGTAATCAGACTTTAAAGATAAACTCAATGTGTGATCAATGAATAAAACTCAAATCAAGGTAACACGACAAAGTGAATTAGATTTCCATGAATTTCCAACAAAATTATGTAATAATATATTGTGCATCAAAGTATTCGCGAAAGTTTACAAAGAGTCATGGAAAATGAACTACGTATACAAACTTATTAAACAAGGATTATTCTCACATGGATAGTTTTGCTTGTTGTAAAACATGTAATCCTATGCGGTTTCACTTATGAAGCCTTCTAAACACACTCCTGTGCTAATTTAAGCCAATCAAAGCGTAATGATCAATGAAATCACACTAAAGAATAACAAAAGAAAAGTTTGAATGCACTATTAAACCGAAATCAAACAAATAACGAGACCACATAAATCAACCTTTAACCGATCAACATCTGCCAAACTCATACAAAGCACTCAACCACCATCTTTAAACACTCTTGCATTTAAAATGCACATGAATGAATCAAAATGACAACTATCGGTCCACATAATCATTTATTGTGCACCAGGAACATTAACAGTTGTAAAGTACCGAAAACTACTCTTATTCGCTCAATATGAACCAATAATCAAGTCACAGTTGTCAATTGAACGTAATCAGACGTGTTAAGATAAAACTCAATGTGTGATCAATGAATAAAACTCAAATCAAGTTAACACGACAAAGTGAATTAATTTCCATGAATTTCCAACAAAATTATGTAATAATATATTTGTGCATCAAAGTATTCGCGAAAGTTTACAAAGAGTCATAGGAAATGAACTACGTATACAAACTTATTAAACAAGGATTATTGTCGCATGGATAGTTTTTTGTTGTTGTAAAAACATGTAATCCTATGCGGTTTCACTTATGAAGCCTTCTAAACACACTCCTGTGCTAATTTAAGCCAATCAAAGCGTAATGATCAATGAAATCACACTAAACAATAACAAAAGAAAAGTTTGAATGCACTATTAAAACCGAAACCAAAACGTATAAGGAGACCATAAATCAACCTTTAACCGATCAACATCTGCCATACAAAGCACTCAACCACCATCTTTAAACACTCTTCATTTAAAATGCACATGAGTGAATCAAAATGACAACTATCGGTCCACATAATCATTTATTATGCACCAATGGAACATTAACAGTTGTCAAGTACCTAAAACTACTCTTATTCTCTCAAAATGAACCAATAATCAAGTCACAGTTTTTGATTGAACGTAATCAGACGTTTAAAGAAAAACTCAATGTGTGATCAATGAATAAAAACTCAAATCAGGTAACACGACCAAGTGATTAGATTTCCATGAATTTCCAACAAAATTATGTAACAATATATTTGTATCAAAGTATTCACGAAAGTTTCAATGAATGAGGGAAATGAACTACGTATACAACTCATTAAACAACGATATTATTGCATGGATAGTTTTTGCTTGTTGTAAAACATGTAATCCTATGCGTTTCACTTTTAAAGCCTTCTAACACACTCCTGTGCTAATTTAAGCCAATCAAAGCGTAATGATCAATGAAATCACACAACAATAACAAAAGGAAAGTTTGAATGCACTATTAAAACCGAAACCAAAACGTATAGGAGACCACATAAATCAACCTTTAACCGATCAACTCTGCCAAACTCGACAAAGCACTCAACCACCATCTTTAAACACTCTTGCATTTAAAATGCACATGAGTGAATCAAAATGACAACTATCGGTCCACATAATCATTTATTATGCCCAATGGAACATTAACAGTTGTAAAGTACCTAAAACTACTCTTATTCTCTCAAATGAACCAATATTAAGTCACAGTTTCGATTGAACGTAATCAGACGTTAAAGAAAAAACTCATGTGTGATCAATGATAAAAACTCAAATCAAGGTAACACGACCAAGTGAATTAGATTTCCATGAATTTCCAACAAAATTATGTAATAATATATTTGTGCATCAAAGTATTCGCGAAAGTTTACAATGATGATGGAAATGAACTACGTATACAAACTCATTAAACAAGGATTATTGTCGCATGGATAGTTTTTGCTTGTTAAAAACATGTAATCCTGTGCGTTTCACTTATGAAGCCTTCTAACACACTCCTGTGCTAATTTAAGCCAATCAAAGCGTAATGATCAATGAAATCACACTAAACAATAACAAAAGAAAGTTTGAATGCACTATTAAACCGAAACCAAAACGTATAAGGAGACCATATAAATCAACCTTTACCCGATCAACATCTGCCGATACAAAGCACTCAACCACCATCTTTAAACACTCATTCATTTAAAATGCACATGAGTGAATCAAAATGACAACTATCGGTCCACATAATCATTTATTATGCACCAATGGAACATTAACAGTTGTCAAGTACCAAAACTACTCTTATTCTCTCAAATGAACCAATAATCAAGTCACAGTTTTCGATTGAACGTAATCAGACGTTAAAAAAAAAACTCAATGTGTGATCAATGAATAAAAACTCAAATCAAGGTAAACGACCAAGTGTATTAGATTTCCATGAATTTCCAACAAAATTATGTACATATATTTGTATCAAAGTATTCACAAAAGTTTCAATGATGATGGGAAATGAACTACGTATACAAACTCATTAAACAACGATAGTTATTGCATGATAGTTTTTGCTTGTTGTAAAAATGTAATCCTATGCGGTTTCACTTATAAAGCTTTCTAAAACACTCCTGTGCTAATTTAAGCAATCAAAGCGTAATGATCAATGAAATCACACAAAATAATACAAAAGAAAGTTTGAATGCACTATTAAAACTGAAACCAAAACGTATAAGGACCACATAAATCAACCTTTAACCGATCAACTTCTGCAAACTCGAACAAAGCACTCAACCACCATCTTTAAACACTCTTGCATTTAAAATGCACATGAGTGAATCAAAATGACAACTATCGGTCCACATAATCATTTATTGTGCACCAATGGAACATTAACAGTTGTAAAGTACCTAAACTACTCTTATTCTCTCAAAATGAACCAATAATCAAGTACAGTTTCGATTGAACGTAATCAGACTTAAAGAAAAAACTCAATGTGTATCAATGAATAAAAACTCAAATCAAGTAACACACGACCAGTGAATTAGATTTCCATGAATTTCCAACAAATTATGTAACAATATATTTGTGCATCAAAATATTCCGAAAGTTCAAAGAATGATGGAAATGAACTACGTATACAAACTCATTAAACAAGGATTATTGTCGCATGGATAGTTTTTGCTTGTTGTAAAACATGTAATCCTGTGCGGTTTCACTTATGAAGCCTTCTAAACACACTCCTGTGCTAATTTAAGCCAATCAAAGCGTAATGATCAATGAAATCACACTAAACAATAACAAAAGAAAGTTTGAATGCACTATTAAAACCGAAACCAAAACGTATAAGAGACCATATAAATCAACCTTTAACCGATCAACATCTGCCAATACAAAGCACTCAACCACCATCTTTAAACACTCATTCATTTAAAATGCACATGAGTGAATCAAAATGACAACTATCGGTCCACATAATCATTTATTACACCAATGGAACATTAACAGTTGTCAAGTACCTAAAACTACTCTTATTCTCTCAAATGAACCAATAATAAGTCACAGTGTCGATTGAACGTAATCAGACGTTAAAGAAAAAACTCAATGTGTGATCAATGAATAAAACTCAAATCAAGGTAACACGACCAAGTGAATTAGATTTCCATGAATTTCCAACAAAATTATGTAACAATATATTTGTGTATCAAAGTATTCACGAAAGTTTCAATGAATGATGGGAAATGAACTACGTATACAAACTCATTAAACAAGGATTATTGTCGCATGGATAGTTTTTGCTTGTTGTAAAAACATGTAATCCTGTGCGGTTTCACTTATGAAGCCTTCTAAACACACTCCTGTGCTAATTTAAGCCAATCAAAGCGTAATGATCAATGAAATCACACTAAACAATAACAAAGGAAAGTTTGAATGCACTATTAAACCGAAACCAAAACGTATAAGGAGACCATATAAATCAACCTTTACCCGATCAACATCTGCCGATACAAAGCACTCAACCACCATCTTTAAACACTCATTCATTTAAAATGCACATGAGTGAATCAAAATGACAACTATCGGTCCACATAATCATTTATTATGCACCAATGGAACATTAACAGTTGTCAAGTACCTAAAACTACTCTTATTCTCTCAAAATGAACCAATAATCAAGTCACAGTTTTCGATTGAACGTAATCAGACGTTAAAAAAAACTCAATGTGTGATCAATGAATAAAAACTCAAATCAAGGTAAAACGACCAAGTGTATTAGATTTCTATGAATTTCCAACAAAATTATGTAACAATATATTTATGTATCAAAATATTCACAAAAGTTTCAATAAATGATGGGAAATGAACTACGTATACAAACTCATTAAACAACGATAGTTATTGCATTGATAGTTTTTGCTTGTTGTAAAAATATGTAATCCTATGCGGTTTCACTTTTAAAGCTTTCAAAACAACTCCTGTGCTAATTTAAGCAAATCAAAGCGTAATGATCAATGAAATCACACAAAATAATAACAAAAAGAAAGTTTGAATACACTATTAAAACTGAAACCAAAACGTATAAGGAGACCACATAAATCAACCTTTAACTGATCAACTTCTGCCAAACTCGAACAAAGCACTCAACCACCATCTTTAAACACTCTTGCATTTAAAATGCACATGAGTGAATGAAAATGACAACTATCGGTCCACATAATCATTTATTAAGCACCAATGGAACATTAACAGTTGTCAAGTACCTAAAACTACTCTTATTCTCTCAAAATGAACAATAATCAAGTACAGTTTCGATTGAACGTAATCAGACTTAAAGAAAAACTCAATGTGTGATCAATGAATAAAACTCAAATCAAGGTAACACGACCAAGTGAATTAGATTTCCATGAATTTCCAACAAAATTATGTAACAATATTTTGTGCATCAAATATTCACGAAAGTTTCAAAATGATGGGAAATGAACTACGTATACAAACTCATTAAACAAGGATTATTGTCGCATGGATAGTTTTTGCTTGTTGTAAAAACATGTAATCCTGTGCGTTTTCACTTATGAAGCCTTCTAACACACTCCTGTGCTAATTTAAGCCAATCAAAGCGTAATGATCAATGAAATCACACTAAACATAACAACAAAAGAAAAAATTTAAACCGAACCAAACGTAAGGAGACCATAAAATCAACCTTTAACCGATCAACATCTGCCAATACAAAGCACTCAACCACCATCTTTAAACACTCATTCATTTAAAATGCACATGATGAATCAAAATGACAACTATCGGTCCACATAATCATTTTATGCACCAATGGAACATTAACAGTTGTCAAGTACCTAAAACTACTCTTATTCTCTCAAAATGAACCAATAATCAAGTCACAGTTTTTGATTGAACGTAATCAGACGTTAAAGAAAAAACTCTATGTGTGATCAATGAATAAAAACTCAAATCAAGGTAACATGACCAAGTGTATTAGATTTCCATTAATTTCCAACAAAATTATGTAACAATATATTTATGTATCAAAATATTCACAAAAGTTTCAATGAATGATGGGAAATGAACTACGTATACAAACTCATTAAACAAGGATTATTGTCGCATGGATAGTTTTTGCTTGTTGTAAAAACATGTAATCCTGTGCGGTTTCACTTATGAAGCCTTCTTAAGACACTCCTGTGCTAATTTAAGCCAATCAAAGCGTAATGATCAATGAAATCACACTAAACAATAACAAAAGAAAAGTTTGAATGCACTATTAAAACCGAAACCAAAACGTATAAGAGACCATATAAATCAACCTTTAACCGATCAACATCTGCAATACAAGCACTCAACCACCATCTTTAAACACTCATTCATTTAAATGCACATGATGAATCAAAATGACAACTATCGGTCCACATAATCATTTATTATGCACCAATGGAACATTAACAGTTGTCAAGTACCTAAACTACTCTTATTCTCTCAAATGAACCATATCAAGTCACAGTTTTTGATTGAACGTAATCAGACGTTAAAGAAAAAACTCAATGTGTGATCAATGAATAAAACTCAAATCAAGGTAACACGACCAAGTGTATTAGATTTCCATGAATTTCCAACAAAATTATGTAACAATATATTTGTATCAAATATTCACGAAAGTTTCAATGAATGATGGAAATGAACTACGTATACAAACTCATTAAACAAGGATTATTGTCGCATGGATAGTTTTTGCTTGTTGTAAAAACATGTAATCCTGTGCGGTTTCACTTATGAAGCCTTCTTAACACACTCCTGTGCTAATTTAAGCCAATCAAAGCGTAATGATCAATGAAATCACACTAAACAATAACAAAAGAAAAGTTTGAATACACTATTAAAATTGAAACCAAAATGTATAAGTAGACTACATAAATCAACCTTTAACCGATCAACTTCTGCCAAACTCGAACAAAGCACTCAACCACCATCTTTAAACACTCTTGCATTTAGAATGCACATGAGTGAATGAAAATGACAACTATCGGTTCACATAATCATTTATTAAGCACCAATGGAACATTAACAGTTGTCAAGTACCTAAAACTACTCTTATTCTCTCAAAATGAACCAATAATTAAGTCACAATTTCGATTGAACGTAATCAGACGTTAAAGAAAAAACTCAATGTGTAATAAATGAATAAAAACTCAAATCAAGGTAACACGACCAAGTGTATTAGATTTCCATGAATTTCCAACAAAATTATGTAACAATATATTTGTGTATCAAAATATTCACGAAAGTTTCAATGAATGATGGGAAATGAACTACGTATACAAACTTATTAAACAAGGATTATTGTCGCATGGATAGTTTTTGCTTGTTGTAAAAACATGTAATCCTGTGCGGTTTCACTTATGAACCCTTCTAAACACACTCCTGTGCTAATTTAAGCCAATCAAAGCGTAATGATCAATGAAATCACACTAAACAATAACAAAAGGAAAGTTTGAATGCACTATTAAACCGAAACCAAAACGTATAAGGAGACCATATAAATCAACCTTTACCGATCAACATCTGCCATACAAAGCACTCAACCACCATCTTTAAACACTCATTCATTTAAAATGCACATGAGTGAATCAAATGACAACTATCGGTCCACATAATCATTATTATGCACCAATGGAACATTAACAGTTGTCAAGTACCTAAAACTACTCTTATTCTCTCAAAATGAACCAATAATCAAGTCACAGTTTTCGATTGAACGTAATCAGACGTTAAAAAAAACTCAATGTGTGATCAATGAATAAAACTCAAATCAAGGTAAACGACAAGTGATTAGATTTCCATGAATTTCCAACAAAATTATGTAACAATATATTTGTGTATCAAATATTCACAAAGTTTCAATAAGATGGGAAATGAACTACGTATACAAACTCATTAAACAACGATAGTTATTGCATTGATAGTTTTTGCTTGTTGTAAAACATGTAATCCTATGCGGTTTCACTTTTAAGCTTTCAAACACTCCTGTGCTAATTTAAGCAAATCAAAGCGTAATGATCAATGAAATCACACAAACAATAACAAAAGAAGTTTGAATACACTATTAAAACCGAAACCAAAACGTATAAGAGACCACATAAATCAACCTTTAACTGATCAACTTCTGCCAAACTCGAACAAAGCACTCAACCACCATCTTTAAACACTCTTGCATTTAAAATGCACATGAGTGAATGAAAATGACAACTATCGGTCCACATAATCATTTATTAAGCACCAATGGAACATTAACAGTTGTCAAGTCCCTAAAACTACTCTTATTCTCTCAAAATGAACCAATAATTAAGTCACAGTTTCGATTGAACGTAATCAGACGTTAAAGAAAAACTCAATGTGTATCAATGAATAAAACTCAAATCAAGGTAACACGACCAAGTGTATTATTTCCATGAATTTCCAACAAATTATGTAACAATATATTTGTGTATCAAAATTCACGAAAGTTTCAAAATGATGGGAAATGAACTACGTATACAAACTCATTAAACAAGGATTATTGTCGCATGGATAGTTTTTGCTTGTTGTAAAAACATGTAATCCTGTGCGGTTTCACTTATGAAGCCTTCTAAACACACTCCTGTGCTAATTTAAGCCAATCAAAGCGTAATGATCAATGAAATCACACTAAACAATAACAAAAGAAAGTTTGAATGCACTATTAAACCGAACCAAAACGTATAAGGAGACCATAAATCAACCTTTACCCGATCAACATCTGCCAATACAAAGCACTCAACCACCATCTTTAAACACTCTTGCATTTAAATGCACATGAATGAATCAAAATGACAACTATCGGTCCACATAATCATTTATTGTGCACCAATGGAACATTAACAGTTGTAAAGTACCGAAAACTACTCTTATTCGCTCAATATGAACCAATAATCAAGTCACAGTTGTCAATTGAATGTAATCAGACGTGTTAAAGATAAAACTCAATGTGTGATCAATGAATAAAAACTCAAATCAAGTTACACGACAAAGTGAATTAATTTCCATGAATTTCCAACAAAATTATGTAATAATATTTGTGCATCAAAGTATTCGTGAAAGTTTACAAAGAGTCATAGGAAATGAACTACGTATACAAACTTATTAAACAAGGATTATTGTCGCATGGATAGTTTTTTCTTGTTGTAAAAACATGTAATCCTGTGCGGTTTCACTTATGAAGCCTTCTAAACACACTCCTGTGCTAATTTAAGCCAATCAAAGCGTAATGATCAATGAAATCACACTAAACAATAACAAAGGAAAGTTTGAATGCACTATTAAAACCGAAACCAAAACGTATAAGGAGACCATATAAATCAACCTTTAACCGATCAACATCTGCCAATACAAAGCACTCAACCACCATCTTTAAACACTCATTCATTTAAAATGCACATGAGTGAATCAAAATGACAACTATCGGTCCACATAATCATTTATTAAGCACCAATGGAACATTAACAGTTGTAAAGTACCTAAAACTACTCTTATTCTCTCAAAATGAACCAATAATCAAGTCACAGTTGTCGATGAACGTAATCAGACGTTAAAGATAAAACTCAATGTGTGATCAATGAATAAAACTCAAATCAATGTAACACGACAAAGTGAATTAGATTTCCATGAATTTCCAACAAAATTATGTAATAATATATTTGTGCATCAAAGTATTCGCGAAAGTTTACAAAGAGTCATAGGAAATGAACTACGTATACAAACTTATTAAACAAGGATTATTCTCACATGGATATTTTTGCTTGTTGTAAAAACATGTAATCCTATGCGGTTTCACTTATGAAGCCTTCTAAACACACTCCTGTGCTAATTTAAGCCAATCAAAGCGTAATGATCAATGAAATCACACTAAAGATAACAAAAGAAAAGTTTGAATGCACTATTAAAACCGAAATCAAAACAAATAATGAGACCACATAAATCAACCTTTAACCGATCAACATCTGCCAAACTCATACAAAGCACTCAACCACCATCTTTAAACACTCTTGCATTTAAAATGCACATGAATGAATCAAATAACAACTATCGGTCCACATAATCATTTATTGTGCACCAATGTAACATTAACAGTTGTAAAGTACCGAAAACACTCTTATTCGCTCAATATGAACAAATAATCAAGTCACAGTTTTCAATTGAATGTAATCAGACGTGTTAAGATAAAACTCAATGTGTGATCAATGAATAAAAACTCAAATCAAGTTAACACGACAAAGTGAATTAATTTCCATGAATTTCCAACAAAATTATGTAAATATATTTGTGCATCAAAGTATTTGCGAAAGTTTACAAAGAGTCATAGTAATGAACTACGTATACAAACTTATTAAACAAGGATTATTGTCGCATGGATAGTTTTTGCTTGTTGTAAAAACATGTAATCCTGTGCGGTTTCACTTATGAAGCCTTCTAAACACACTCCTGCCTAATTTAAGCCAATCAAAGCGTAATGATCAATGAAATCACACTAAAGAATAACAAAAGAAAGTTTGAATGCACTATTAAACCGAAATCAAAACAAATAACGAGACCACATAAATCAACCTTTAACCGATCAACATCTGCAAACTCATACAAAGCACTCAACCACCATCTTTAAACACTCTTGCATTTAAAATGCACATGAATGAATCAAAGTGACAACTATCGGTCCACATAATCATTTATTGTGCACCAATGGAACATTAACAGTTGTAAAGTACCTAAAACTACTCTTATTCGCTCAATATGAACCAATAATCAAGTCAGTTGTCAATGAATGTAATCAGACGTGTTAAAAATAACTCAATGTGTGATCAATGAATAAAAACTCAAATCAAGTAACACGATAAAGTGAATTAAATTTCCATAAATTCCAACAAAATTATGTAATAATATATTTGTGCATCAAGTATTTGCGAAAGTTTACAAAGAGTCATAGGTAATGAACTACGTATACAACTTATTAAACAAGGATTATTGTCGCATGGATAGTTTTTCTTGTTGTAAAACATGTAATCCTGTGCGGTTTCACTTATGAAGCCTTCTAACACACTCCTGTGCTAATTTAAGCCAATCAAAGCGTAATGATCAATGAAATCACACTAAACAATAACAAAGGAAAGTTTGAATGCACTATTAAAACCGAAACCAAAACGTATAAGGAGACCATATAAATCAACCTTTAACCGATCAACATCTGCCAATACAAAGCACTCAACCACCATCTTTAAACACTCATTCATTTAAAATGCACATGAGTGAATCAAAATGATAACTATCGGTCCACATAATCATTTATTATGCACCAATGGAACATTAACAGTTGTAAAGTACCTAAAACTACTCTTATTCTCTCAAAATGAACCAATAATCAAGTCATAGTTGTCGATTGAACGTAATCAGACTTTAAAGATAAAACACAATGTGTGATCAATGAATAAAAACTCAAATCAATGTAACACGACAAAGTGAATTAGATTTCCATGAATTTCCAACAAAATTATGTAATAATATATCTATGCATCAAAGTATTCGCGAAAGTTTACAAAGAGTCATGGGAAATGAACTACGTTTACAAACTTATTAAAAAAGGATTATTCTCCAATGGATAGTTTTTGCTTGTTGTAAAAACATGTAATCCTATGCGGTTTCACTTATGAAGCCTTCTAAACACACTCCTGTGCTAATTTAAGTCAATCAAAGCGTAATGATTAATGAAATCACACTAAAGAATAACAAAAGAAAAGTTTGAATGCACTATTAAACCGAAATCAAAACAAATAGTGAGACCCATAAATCAACCTTTAACCGATCAACATCTGCCAAACTCATACAAAGCACTCAACCACCATCTTTAAACACTCTTGCATTTAAAATGCACATGAATGAATCAAAATGACAACTATCGGTCCACATAACCATTTATTATGCACCAGGAACATTAACAGTTGTAAAGTACCGAAAACTACTCTTATTCGCTCATATGAACCAATAATCAAGTCACAGTTGTCATTGAATGTAATCAGACGTGTTAAAGATAAAACTCAATGTGTGATCAATGAATAAAAACTCAAATCAAGTTAACACGAAAAAGTGAATTAATTTCCATGAATTTCCAACAAAATTATGTAATAATATATTTGTGCATCAATATTTGCGAAAGTTTACAAAGAGTCATAGGAAATGAACTACGTAACAAACTTATTAAACAAGGATTATTGTCGCACGGATAGTTTTTGCTTGTTGTAAAAACATGTAATCCTGTGCGGTTTCACTTATGAAGCCTTCTAAACACACTCCTGTGCTAATTTAAGCCAATCAAAGCGTAATGATCAATGAAATCACACTAAACAATACAAAGGAAAGTTTGAATGCACTATTAAACCGAAACCAAAACGTATAAGGAGACCATATAAATCAACCTTTACCCGATCAATATCTGCGAATACAAAGCACTCAACCACCATCTTTAAACACTCATTCATTTAAAATGCACATGAGTGAATCAAAATGACAACTACCGGTCCACATAATCATTTATTATGCACCAATGGAACATTAACGGTTGTCAAGTACCTAAAACTACTCTTATTCTCTCAAAATGAACCAATAATCAAGTCACAGTTTTCGATTGAACGTAATCAAACGTTAAAAAAAAACTCAATGTGTGATCAATGAATAAAAACTCAAATCAAGGTAACACGACCAAGTGTATTAGATTTCCATGAATTTCCAACAAAATTATGTAACAATATATTTATGTATCAAAATATTCACAAAAGTTTCAATGAATGGTGGGAAATGAACTACGTATACAAACTCATTAAACAACGATAGTTATTGCATTGACAGTTTTTGCTTGTTGTAAAAATATGTAATCCTATGCGGTTTCACTTTTAAAGCTTTCTAAACACATTCCTGTGCTAATTTAAGCAAATCAAAGCGTAATGATCAATGAAATCACACAAAACAATAACAAAAGGAAAGTTTGAATACACTATTAAAACTGAAACCAAAATGTATAAGGAGACCACATTAATCAACCTTTAACCGATCAACTTCTGCCAAACTCGAACAAAGCACTCAACCACCATCTTTAAACACTCTTTCATTTAAAATGCACATGACTGAATCAAAATGACAACTATCGGTACACATAATCATTTATTGTGCACCAATGGAACATTAACAGTTGTAAAGTACCGAAAATACTCTTATTTCTCAATATGAACCAATAATAAAGTCACAGTTGTCGATTGAACGTAATCAGACTTTAAGGATAAAACTCAATGTGTGATCAATGAATAAAAACTCAAATCAAGGTAACACGACTAAGTGAATTAGATTTCCATGAATTTCCAACAAAATTATGTAATAATATATTTGTGCATCAAAGTATTCGCGAAAGTTTACAAAGAGTCATGAGAAATGAACTACGTATACAAACTAATTAAACAAGGATTATTCTCACATGGATAGTTTTTGCTTGTTGTAAAAACATGTAATCCTATGCGGTTTCACTTATGAAGCCTTCTAAACACACTCCTGTGCTAATTTAAGTCAATCAAAGCGTAATGATTAATGAAATCACACTAAAGAATAACAAAAGAAAAGTTTGAATGCACTATTAAAACCGAAATCAAAACAAATAGTGAGACCACATAAATCAACCTTTAACCGATCAACATCTGCCAAACTCATACAAAGCACTCAACCACCATCTTTAAACACTCTTGCATTTAAAATGCACATGAATGAACCAAAATGACAATTATCGGTCCACATAACCATTTATTATGCACCAATGTAACATTAACAGTTGTAAAGTACCGAACACTACTCTTATTCGCTCAATATCAACCAATAATCAAGTCACAGTTGTCAATTGAATGTAATCAGACGTGTTAAAGATAAAACTCAATGTGTGATCAATGAATAAAAACTCAAATCAAGTTAACACGAAAAAGTGAATTAAATTTCCATGAATTTCCAACAAAATTATGTAATAATATATTTGTGCATCAAAGTATTTGCGAAAGTTTACAAAGAGTCATAGGAAATGAACTACGTAAACAAACCTATTAAACAAGGATTATTGTCGCACGGATAGGTTTTGCTTGTTGTAAAAACATGTAATCATGTGCGGTTTCACTTATGAAGCCTTGTAAACACACTACTGTGCTAATTTAAGCCAATCAAAGCGTAATGATCAATGAAATCACACTAAACAATATCAAAAGGAAAGTTTGAATGCACTATTAAAACCGAAACCAAAACGTATAAGGAGACCATATAAATCAACCTTTACCCGATCAATATCTGCGAATACAAAGCACTCAACCACCATCTTTAAACACTCATTCATTTAAAATGCACATGAGTGAATCAAAATGACAACTACCGGTCCACATAATCATTTATTATGCACCAATGGAACATTAACGGTTGTCAAGTACCTAAAACTACTCTTATTCTCTCAAAATGAACCAATAATCAAGTCACAGTTTTCGATTGAACGTAATCAAAGTTAAAAAAAACTCAATGTGTGATCAATGAATAAAAACTCAAATCAAGGTAACACGACAAAGTGTATTAGATTTCCATGAATTTCCAACAAAATTATGTAACAATATATTTATGTATCAAAATATTCACAAAGTTTCAATGAATGGGGGAAATGAACTACGTATACAAACTCATTAAACAACGATAGTTATTGCATGATAGTTTTTGCTTGTTGTAAAAAATGTAATCCTATGCGGTTTCACTTTTAAGCTTTCTAAACACTCCTGTGCTAATTTAAGCAAATCAAAGCGTAATGATCAATGAAATCACACAAAACAATAACAAAAGGAAAGTTTGAATACACTATTAAAACTGAAACCAAAATGTATAAGGAGACCACATTAATCAACCTTTAACCGATCAACTTCTGCCAAACTCGAACAAAGCACTCAACCACCATCTTTAAACACTCTTTCATTTAAAATGCACATGACTGAATCAAAATGACAACTATCGGTACACATAATCATTTATTGTGCACCAGTGGAACATTAACAGTTGTAAAGTACCGAAAAATACTCTTATTTGCTCAATATGAACCAATAATCAAGTCACAGTTGTCGATTGAATGTAATCAGACTTTAAGGATAAAACTCAATGTGTGATCAATGAATAAAAACTCAAATCAACGTAACACGACAAAGTGAATTAGATTTCCAGGAATTTCCAACAAAATTATGTAATAATATATTTGTGCATCAAAGTATTCGTGAAAGTTTACAAAGAGTCATGGGAAATGAACTACGTATACAAACTAATTAAACAAGGATTATTCTCACATGGATAGTTTTTGCTTGTTGTAAAAACATGTAATCCTATGCGGTTTCACTTATGAAGCCTTCTAAACACACTCCTGTGCTAATTTAAGCCAATCAAAGCGTAATGATCAATGAAATGACACTAAAGAATAACAAAAGAAAAGTTTGAATGCATTATTAAAACCGAAATCAAAACAAATAACGAGACCACATAAATCAACCTTTAACCGATCAACATCTGCCAAACTCATACAAAGCACTCAACCACCATCTTTAAACACTCTTGCATTTAAAATGCACATGAATGAATCAAAATGACAACTATCGGTCCACATAATCATTTATTGTGCACCAATGTAACATTAACAGTTGTAAAGTACCGAAAACTACTCTTATTCGCTCAATATGAACCAATAATCAAGTCACAGTTGTCAATGAAGTAATCAGACGTGTTAAAGATAAAACTCAATGTGTGATCAATGAATAAAAACTCAAATCAAGTTAACACGACAAAGTGAATTAAATTTCCATGAATTTCCAACAAAATTATGTAATAATATATTTGTGCATCAAAGTATTTGCGAAAGTTTACAAAGAGTCATAGGAAATGAACTACGTATACAAACTTATTAAACAAGGATTATTGTCGCACGGATAGGTTTTGCTTGTTGTAAAAACATGTAATCATGTGCGGTTTCACTTATGAAGCCTTCTAAACACACTCCTGTGCTAATTTAAGCCAATCAAAGCGTAATGATCAATGAAATCACACTAAACAATAACAAAAGAAAAGTTTGAATGCACTATTAAAACCGAAACCAAAACGTATAAGGAGACCATATAAATCAACCTTTAACCGATCAACATCTGTCAATACAAAGCACTCAACCACCATCTTTAAACACTCATTCATTTAAAATGCACATGAGTGAATCAAAATGACAACTATCGGTCCACATAATCATTTATTAAGCACCAATGGAACATTAACAGTTGTCAAGTACCTAAAACTACTCTTATTCTCTCAAAATGAACCAATAATTAAGTCACAATTTCGATTGAACGTAATCAGACGTTAAAGAAAAAACTCAATGTGTAATCAATGAATAAAAACTCAAATCAAGGTAACACGACCAAGTGTATTAGATTTCCATGAATTTCCAACAAAATTATGTAATAATATATTTGTGTATCAAAATATTCACGAAAGTTTCAATGAATGATGGGAAATGAACTACGTATACAAACTCATTAAACAAGGATTATTGTCGCATGGATAGTTTTTGCTTGTTGTAAAAACATGTAATCCTGTGCGGTTTCACTTATGAAGCCTTCTAAACACACTCCTGTGCTAATTTAAGCCAATCAAAGCGTAATGATCAATGAAATCACACTAAACAATAACAAAAGGAAAGTTTGAATGCACTATTAAACCGAAACCAAAACGTATAAGGAGACCATATAAATCAACCTTTACCCGATCAACATCTGCCAATACAAAGCACTCAACCACCATCTTTAAACACTCATTCATTTAAAATGCACATGAGTGAATCAAAATGACAACTATCGGTCCACATAATCATTTATTATGCACCAATGGAACATTAACAGTTGTCAAGTACCTAAAACTACTCTTATTCTCTCAAAATGAACCAATAATCAAGTCACAGTTTTTGATTGAACGTAATCAGACGTTAAAGAAAAAACTCAATGTGTGATCAATGAATAAAAACTCAAATCAAGGTAACACGACCAAGTGTATTAGATTTCCATGAATTTCCAACAAAATTATGTAACAATATATTTATGTATCAAAATATTCACAAAAGTTTCAATGAATGATGGGAAATGAACTACGTATACAAACTCATTAAACAACGATAGTTATTGCATTGATAGTTTTTGCTTGTTGTAAAAATATGTAATCCTATGCGGTTTCACTTTTAAAACTTTCTAAACAAACTCCTGTGCTAATTTAAGCAAATCAAAGCGTAATAATCAATGAAATCACACAAAACAATAACAAAAGGAAAGTTTGATTACACTATTAAAACTGAAACCAAAACGTATAAGGAGACCATATAAATCAACCTTTAACCGATCAACTTCTGCCAAACTTGAACAAAGCACTCAACCACCATCTTTAAACACTCTAGCATTTAAAATGCACATGAGTGAATGAAAATGACAACTATCGGTCCACATAATCATTTATTAAGCACCAATGGAACATTAATAGTTGTCAAGTACCTAAAACTACTCCTATTCTCTCAAAATGAACCAATAATTAAGTCACAGTTTCGATTGAACGTAATCAGACGTTAATGAAAAAACTCAATGTGTAATCAATGAATAAAAACTCGAATCAAGGTAACACGACCAAGTGTATTAGATTTCCATGAATTTCCAACAAAATTATGTAACAATATATTTGTGTATCAAAATATTCACAAAAGTTTCAATGAATGATGGGAAATGAACTACGTATACAAACTCATTAAACAAGGATTATTGTCGCATGGATAATTTTTGCTTGTTGTAAAAACATTTAATCCTGTGTGGTTTCACTTATGAAGCCTTCTAAACACACTCCTGTGCTAATTTAAGCCAATCAAAGCGTAATGATCAATGAAATCACACTAAACAATAACAAAAGAAAAGTTTGAATGCACTATTAAAACCCAAACCAAAACGTATAAGGAGACCATATAAATCAACCTTTACCCGATCAACATCTGCCAATACAAAGCACTCAACCACCATCTTTAAACACTCATTCATTTAAAATGCACATGAGTGAATCAAAATGACGACTATCGGTCCACATAATCATTTATTATGCACCAATGGAACATTAACAGTTGTAAAGTACCTAAAACTACTCTTATTCTCTCAAAATGAACCAATAATCAAGTCATAGTTGTCGATTGAACGTAATCAGACTTTAAAGATAAAACACAATGTGTGATCAATGAATAAAAACTCAAATCAATGTAACACGACAAAGTGAATTAGATTTCCATGAATTTCCAACAAAATTATGTAACAATATATTTGTGTATCAAAATATTCACAAAAGTTTCAATGAATGATGGGAAATGAACTACGTATACAAACTCATTAAACAAGGATTATTGTCGCATGGATAGTTTTTGCTTGTTGTAAAAACATGTAATCCTGTGCGGTTTCACTTATGAAGCCTTCTAAACACACTCCTGTGCTAATTTAAGCCAATCAAAGCGTAATGATTAATGAAATCACACTAAAGAATAACAAAAGAAAAGTTTGAATGCACTATTAAAACCGAAATCAAAACAAATAGTGAGACCACATAAATCAACCTTTAACCGATAAACATCTGCCAAACTCATACAAAGCACTCAACCACCATCTTTAAACACTCTTGCATTTAAAATGCACATGAATGAACCAAAATGACAATTATCGGTCCACATAATCATTTATTGTGCACCAATGTAACATTAACAGTTGTAAAGTACCGAACACTACTCTTATTCGCTCAATATCAACTAATAATCAAGTCACAGTTGTCAATTGAATATAATCAGACGTGTTAAAGATAAAACTCAATGTGTGATCAATGAATAAAAACTCAAATCAAGTTAACACGACAAAGTGAATTAAATTTCCATGAATTTCCAACAAAATTATGTAATAATATATTTGTGCATCAAAGTATTTGATAAAGTTTACAAAGAGTCATAGGAAATGAACTACGTAAACAAACCTATTAAACAAGGATTATTGTCGCACGGATAGGTTTTGCTTGTTGTAAAAACATGTAATCATGTGCGGTTTCACTTATGAAGCCTTGTAAACACACTACTGTGCTAATTTAAGCCAATCAAAGCGTAATGATCAATGAAATCACACAAAACAATAACAAAAGAAAAGTTTGAATGCACTATTAAAACCGAAACCAAAACGTATAAGGAGACCATATAAATCAACCTTTACCCGATCAACATCTGCCAATACAAAGCACTCAACCACCATCTTTAAACACTCTTGCATTTAAAATGCACATGAGTGAATGAAAATGACAACTATCGGTCCACATAATCATTTATTAAGCACCAATGGAACATTAACAGTTGTCAAGTACCTAAAACTACTCTTATTCTCTCAGAATGAACCAAGAATTAAGTCACAGTTTCGATTGAACGTAATCAGACGTTAAAGAAAAAACTCAATGTGTAATCAATGAATAAAAACTCAAATCAAGGTAACACGACCAAGTGTATTAGATTTCCATGAATTTCCAACAAAATTATGCAACAATATATTTGTGTATCAAAATATTCACGAAAGTTTCAATGAATGATGGGAAATGAACTACGTATACAAACTCATTAAACAAGGATTATTGTCGCATGGATAGTTTTTGCTTCTTGTAAAAACATGTAATCCTTTGCTGTTTCACTTATGAAGCCTTCTTAACACACTCCTGTGCTAATTTAAGCCAATCAAAGCGTAATGATCAATGAAATCACACTAAACAATAACAAAAGGAAAGTTTGAATGCACTATTAAAACCGAAAACAAAACGTATAAGGAGACCATATAAATCAACCTTTAACCGATCAACATCTGCCAATACAAAGCAGTCAACCACCATCTTTAAACACTCATTCATTTAAAATGCACATGAGTGAATCAAAATGACAACTATCGGTCCACATAATCATTTATTATGCACCACTGGAACATTAACAGTTGTCAAGTACCTCAAACTACTTTTATTCTCTCAAAATGAACCAATAATCAAGTCACAGTTTTCGATTGAACGTAATCAGACGTTAAAGAAAAAAGTCAATGTGTGATCAATGAATAAAAACTCAAATCAAGGTAACACGACCAAGTGTATTAGATTTCCATGAATTTCCAACAAAATTATGTAACAATATATTTGTGTATCAAAGTATTCACGAAAGTTTCAATGAATGATGGGAAATGAACTACGTATACAAACTCATTAAACAACGATATTTATCGCATTGATTGTTTTTGCTTGTTGTAAAAATATGTAATCCTATGCGGTTTCACTTTTAAAGCTTTCTAAACACACTCCTGTGCTAATTTAAGCAAAACAAAGCGTAATGATCAATGAAATCACACAAAACAATAACAAAAGGAAAGTTTGAATACACTGTTAAAACTGAAACCAAAACGTATAAGGAGACCACATAAATCAACCTTTAACCGATCAACTTCTGCCAAACTCGAACAAAGCACTCAACCACCATCTTTAAACACTCTTGCATTTAAAATGCACATGACTGAATCAAAATGACAACTATCGGTCCACATAATCATTTATTGTGCACGAGTGAAACATTAACAGTTGTAAAGTACCGAAAAATACTCTTATTCGCTCAATATGAACCAATAATCAAGTCACAGTTGTTGATTGAACGTAATCAGAATTTAAGGATAAAACTCAATGTGTGATCAATGAATAAAAACTCAAATTAAGGTAACACGACAAAGTGAATTAGATTTCCATGAATTTCCAACAAAATTATGTAATAATATATTTGTGCATCAAAGTATTCGCGAAAGTTTACAAAGAGTCATGGGAAATGAACTACGTATACAAACTTATTAAACAAGGATTATTCTCACATGGATAGTTTTTGCTTGTTGTAAAAACATGTAATCCTATGCGGTTTCAAATACGAAGCCTTCTACACACACTCCTGTGCTAATTTAAGCCAATCAAAGCGTAATGATCAATGAAATCGCACTAAAGAATAACAAAAGAAAAGTTTGAATGCACTATTAAAACCGAAATCAAAACAAATAACGAGACCACATAAATCAACCTTTAACCGATCAACATCTGCCAAACTCATACAAAGCACTCAACCACCATCTTTAAACACTCTTGCATTTAAAATGCACATGAATGAATCAAAATGACAACTATCGGTCCACATAATCATTTATTTTGCACCAATGGAACATTAACAGTTGTAAAGTACCGAAAACTACTCTTATTCGCTCAATATGAAACAATAATCAAGTCACAGTTGTCAATTGAATATAATCAGACGTGTTAAAGATAAAACTCAATGTGTGATCAATGAATAAAAACTCAAATCAAGTTAACACGACAAAGTGAATTAAATTTCCATGAATTTCCAACAAAATTATGTAATAATATATTTGTGCATCAAAGTATTAGCGAAAGTTTACAAAGAGTCATAGGAAATGAACTACGTATACAAACTTATTAAACAAGGATTATTGTCGCATGGATAGTTTTTGCTTGTTGTAAAAACATGTAATCCTGTGCGGTTTCACTTATGAAGCCTTCTAAACACACTCCTGTGCTAATTTAAGCCAATCAAAGCGTAATGATCGATGAAATCAGACTAAACAATAACAAAAGGAAAGTTTGAATGCACTATTAAAACCGAAACCAAAACGTATAAGGAGACCATATAAATCAACCTTTAACCGATCAACATCTGCCAATACAAAGCACTCAACCACCATCTTTAAACACTCATTCATTTAAAATGCGCATGAGTGAATCAAAATGATAACTATCGGTCCACATAATCATTTATTATGCACCAATGGAACATTAACAGTTGTAAAGTACCTAAAACTACTCTTATTCTCTGAAAATGAACCAATAATCAAGTCACAGTTGTCGATTGAACGTAATCAGACTTTAAAGATAAAACTCAATGTGTGATCAATGAATAAAAACAAAAATCAAGGTAACACGACAAAGTGAATTAGATTTTCATGAATTTCCAACAAAATTATGTAATAATATATTTGTGCATCAAAGTATTCGCGAAAGTTTACTAAGAGTCATGGGAAATAAACTACGTATACAAACTTATTAAACAAGGATTATTCTCACATGGATAGTTTTTGCTTGTTGTAAAAACATGTAATCCTATGCGGTTTCACTTATGAAGCCTTCTAAACACACTCCTGTGCTAATTTAAGCCAATCAAAGCGTAATGATTAATGAAATCACACTAAAGAATAACAAAAGAAAAGTTTGAATGCACTATTAAAACCGAAATCAAAACAAATAACGAGACCACATAAATCAACCTTTAACCGATCAACATCTGCCAAACTCATACAAAGCACTCAACTACCATCTTTAAACACTCTTGCATTTAAAATACACATAAATGAATCAAAATGACAACTATCGGTATCCACATAATCATTTATTGGGCACCAGTGGAACATTAACAGTTGTAAAGTACCGGAAACTACTCTTATTCGCTCAATATGAACCAATAATCAAGTCACAGTTGTCAATTGAATGTAATCAGATGTGTTTAAGATAAAACTCAATGTGTGATCAATGAATAAAAACTCAAATCAAGTTAACATGACAAAGTGAATTAAATTTTCATGAATTTCCAACAAAATTATGTAATAATATATTTGTGCATCAAAGTATTTGCGAAAGTTTACAAAGAGTCATACGAAATGAACTACGTTTACAAACTTATTAAACAAGTATTATTGTCGCATGGATAGGTTTTGCTTGTTGTAAAAACATGTAATCCTGTGCGGTTTCACTTATGAAGCCTTGTAAACACACTACTGTGCTAATTTAAGCCAATCAAAGCGTAATGATCAATGAAATCACACTAAACAATAACAAAAGGAAAGTTTGAATGCACTATTAAAACCGAAACCAAAACGTATAAGGAGACCATCTAAATCAACCTTTAACCGATCAACATCTACCAATACAAAGCACTCAACCACCATCTTTAAACACTCATTCATTTAAAATGCACATGAGTGAATCAAAATGACGACTATCGGTCCATATAATCATTTATTATGCACCAATGGAACATTAACAGTTGTCAAGTACCTAAAACTACTCTTATTCACTCAAAATGAACCAATAGTCAAGTCACAATTTTCGATTGAATATAATCAGACGTTAAGGAAAAAACTCAATGTGTGATCAATGAATAAAAACTCAAATCAAGGTAACACGACCAAGTGTATTAGATTTCCATGAATTTCAAACAAAATTATGTAACAATATATTTGTGTATCAAAATATTCACGAAAGTTTCAATGAATGATGGGAAATGAACTACGTATACAAACTCATTAAACAACGATAGTAATTGTATTGATAGTTTTTGCTTGTTGTAAAAGTATGTAATCCTATGCGGTTTCATTTTTAAAGCTTTCTAAACACACTCATGTGCTAATTTAAGCAAATCAAAGCGTAATGATCAATGAAATCACACAAAACAATAACAAAAGAAAAAGTTTGAATACACTATTAAAACTGAAACGAAAACGTATTAGGAGACCACATAAATCAACCTTTAACCGATCAACTTCTGCCAAACTCGAACAAAGCACTCAACCACCATCTTTAAACACTCTTGCATTTAAAATGCACATGACTGAATGAAAATGACAACTATCGGTCCACATAATCATTTATTAGGCACCAATGGAACATTAACAGTTGTCAAGTACCTAAAACTACTCTAATTCTCTCAAAATGAACGAATAATTAAGTCATAGTTTTGATTGAACGTAATCAGACGTTAAAGAAAAAACTCAATGTGTAATCAATGAATAAAAACTCAAATCAAGGTTACACGACCAAGTGTATTAGATTTCCGTGAATTTCCAACAAAATTATGTAACAATATATTTGTGTATCAAAATATTCACAAAAGTTTCAATGAATGATGGGAAATGAACTACGTATACAAACTCATTAAACAAGGATTATTGTCGCATGGATAGTTTTTGCTTGTTGTAAAAACATGTAATCCTGTGCGGTTTCACTTATGAAGCCTTCTAAACACACTCCTGTGCTAATTTAAGCCAATCAAAGCGTAATGATCAATGAAATCACACTAAACAACAACAAAAGGAAAGTTTGAATGCACTATTAAAAACCGAAACCAAAACGTATAAGGAGACCATATAAATCAACCTTTAACCGATCAACATCTACCAATACAAAGCACTCAACCACTATCTTTAAACACTCATTCATTTAAAATGCACATGAGTGAATCAAAATGACAACTATCGGTCCACATAATCTTTCATTATGCAACAATGGAACATTAACAGTTGTCAAGTACCTAAAACTACTCTTATTCTCTCAAAATGAACCAATAATCAAGTCACAGTGTTCGATTGAACGTAATCAGACGTTAAAGAAAAAACTCAATGTGTAATCAATGAATAAAAACTCAAATCAAGGTAACACGACCAAGTGTATTAGATTTCCATGAATTTCCAACAAAATTATGTAACAATATATTTGTGTATCAAAATATTCACGAAAGTTACAATGAATGATGGGAAATGAACTACGTATACAAACTTATTAAACAACGATAGTTATTGCATTGATAGTTTTTGCTTGTTGTAAAAATATGTAATCCTATGCAGTTTCACTTTTAAAGCTTTCTAAACACAATCCTGTGCTAATTTAAGCAAATCAAAGCATAATGATCAATGAAATCACACAAATCATTAACAAAAGAAAAGTTTGAATACACTATTAAAACTGAAACCAAAACGTATAAGGAGACCACATAAATCAACCTTTAACCGATCAACTTCTGCCAAACTCGAACAAAGCACTCAACCACCATCTTTAAACACTCTTGCATTTAAAATGCACATGACTGAATCAAAATGACAACTATCGGTCAACATAATCATTTATTGTGCACCAGTGGAACATTAACAGTTGTAAAGTACCGAAAAATACTCTTATTCGCTCAATATGAACCAATAATCAAGTCACAGTTGTCGATTTAACGTAATCAGACTTTAAGGATAAAACTCAATGTGCGATCAATGCATAAAAACTCAAATCAAGGTAACACGACAAAGTGAATTAGATTTTCAAGAATTTCCAACAAAATTATGTGATAATATATTCGTGCATCAAAGTATTCGCGAAAGTTTACAAAGAGTCATGGGAAATGAACTACGTATACAAACTTATTAAACAAGGATTATTCTCACATGGATAGTTTTTGCTTGTTGTAAAAACATATAATCCTATGCTGTTTCACTTATGAAGCCTTCTAAACACACTCCTGTGCTAATTTAAGCCAATCAAAGCGTAATGATCGATGAAATCACACTAAAGAATAACAAAAGAAAAGCTTGAATGCATTATTAAAACCGAAATCAAAACAAATAACAAGACCACATAAATCAACCTTTAATCGATCAACATCTGCCAAACTCATACAAAGCACTCAACCACCATCTTTAAACACTCTTGCATTTAAAATGCACATGAATGAATCAAAATGACAACTACCGGTCCACATAATCATTTATTGTGCACCAATGGAACATTAACAGTTGTAAAGTACCGAAAACTACTCTTATTCGCTCAATTTGAACCAATAATCAAGTCACAGTTGTCAATTGAATGTAATCAGAGGTGTTAAAGATAAAACTCAATGTGTGATCAATGAATAAAAACTCAAATCAAGTTAACACGACAAAGTGAATTAAATTTCCATGAATTTCCAACAAAATTATGTAATAATATATTTGTGCATCAAAGTATTTTCGAAAGTTTACAAAGAGTCATAGGAAATGAACTACGTATACAAACTTATTAAACAAGGATTATTGTCGCATGGATAGTTTTTTCTTGTTGTAAAAACATGTAATCCTGTGCGGTTTCACTTATGAAGCCTTCTAAACACACTCCTGTGCTAATTTAAGCCAATCAAAGCGTAATGATCAATGAAATCAGACTAAACAATAACAAAAGGAGAGTTTGAATGCACTATTAAAACCAAAACCAAAACGTATAAGGAGACAATATAAATCAACCTTTAACCGATCAACATCTGCCAATACAAAGCACTCAACCACCATCTTTAAACACTCATTCATTTAAAATGCACATGAGTGAATCAAAATGATAACTATCGGTCCACATAATCATTTATTATGCACCAATGGAACATTAGCAGTTGTAAAGTACCTAAAACTACTCTTATTCTCTCAAAATGAACCAATAATCAAGTCACAGTTGTCGATTGAACGTAATCAGACTTTAAAGATAAAACTTAATGTGTGATCAATGAATAAAAACTCAAATCAAGGTAACACGACAAAGTGAATTAGATTTCCATGAATTTCCAACCAAATTATGTAATAATATATTTGTGCATCAAAGTATTCACGAAAGTTTACAAAGAGTCATGGGAAATGAACTACGTATACAAACTTATTAAACAAGGATTATTCTCACATGGATAGTTTTTGCTTGTTGTAAAAACATGTAATCCTATGCGGTTTCACTTATGAAGCCTTCTAAACACACTCCTGTGCTAATTTAAGTCAATCAAAGCGTAATGATTAATAAAATCAGACTAAAGAATAACAAAAGAAAAGTTTGAATGCACTATTAAAACCGAAATCAAAACAAATAACGAGACCACATAAATCAACCTCTAACCGATCAACATCTGCCAAACTCATACAAAGCACTCAACTAAAAGCACTCAACTACCATCTTTAAACACTCTTGCATTTAAAATGCACATGAATGAATCAAAATGACAACTATCTGTCCACATAATCATTTATTAGGCACCAATGGAACATTAACAGTTGCAAAGTACCGAAAACTACTGTTATTCGCTCAATATGAACCAATAATCAAGTCACAGTTGTCAATTGAATGTAATCAGATGTGTTAAAGATAAAACTCAATGTGTGATCAATGAATAAAAACTCAAATCAAGTTAACACGACAAAGTGAATTAAATTTCCATGAATTTCCAACAAAATTATGTAATAATATATTTGTGCATCAAAGTATTTGCGAAAGTTTACAAAGAGTCATAGGAAATGAACTACGTTTACAAACTTATTAAACAAGGATTATTGTCGCATGGATAGGTTTTGCTTGTTGTAAAAACATGTAATCCTGTGCGGTTTCACTTATGAAGCCTTCTAAGCACACTCCTGTGCTAATTTAAGCCAATCAAAGCGTAATGATCAATGAAATCACACTAAACAATAACAAAAGGAAAGTTTGAATGCACTATTAAAACCGAAACCAAAACGTATAAGGAGACCATATAAATCAACCTTTAACCGATCAACATCTACCAATACAAAGCACTCAACCACCATCTTTAAACACTCATTCATTTAAAATGCACATGAGTGAATCAAAATGACAACTATCGGTCCACATAATCATTTATTAAGCACCAATGGAACATTAACAGTTGTCAAGTACCTAAAACTACTCTTATTCTCTCAAAATGAACCAATAATCAAGTCACAGTGTTCGATTGAACGTAATCAGACGTTAAAGAAAAAACTCAATGTGTGATCCATGAATAAAAACTCAAATCAAGGTAACACGACCAAGTGTATTAGATTTCCATGAATTTCCAACAAAATTATGTAACAATATATTTGTGTATCAAAATATTCATGAAAGTTTCAATGAATGATGGGAAATGAACTACGTATACAAACTCATTAAACAACGATAGTTATTGCATTGATAGTTTTTGCTTGTTGTAAAAATATGTAATCCTATGCGGTTTCACTTTTAAAGCTTTCTAAGCACAATCCTGTGCTAATTTAAGCAAATCAAAGCATAATGATCAATGAAATCACACAAAACAATAACAAAGAGAAAGTTTGAATACACTATTAAAACTGAAACCAAAACGTATAAGCAGACCACATAAATCAACTTTTAACCGATCAACTTCTGCCAAACTCGAACAAAGCACTCAACCACCATCTTTAAACACTCTTGCATTTAAAATGCACATGACTGAATCAAAATGACAACTATCGGTCCACATAATCATTTATTGTGCACCAGTGGAACATTAACAGTTGTCAAGTACCGAAAAATACTCTTATTCGCTCAATATGAACCAATAATCAAGTCACAGTTGTCGATTTAACGTAATCAGACTTTAAGGATAAAACTCATTGTGCGATCAATGAATAAAAACTCAAATCAAGGTAACACGACAAAGTGAATTAGATTTCCATGAATTTCCAACAAAATTATGTGATAATATATTTGTGCACCAAAGTATTCGCGAAAGTTTACAAAGAGTCATGGGAAATGAACTACGTATACAAACTTATTAAACAAGGATTATTCTCACATGGATAGTTTTTGCTTGTTGTAAAAACATGTAATCCTATGCTGTTTCACTTATGAAGCCTTCTAAACACACTTCTGTGCTAATTTAAGCCAATCAAAGCGTAATGATCAATGAAATCACACTAAAGAATAACAAAAGAAAAGTTTGAATGCACTATTATAACCGAAATCAAAACAAATAACGAGACCACATAAATCAACCTTTAACCTATCAACATCTACCAAACTCATACAAAGCACTGAACCACCATCTTTAAACACTCTTGCATTTAAAATGCACATGAATGAATCAAAATGACAACTATCGGTCCACATAATCATTTATTGTGCACCAATGGAACATTAACAGTTGTAAAGTACCGAAAACTACTGTTATTCGCTCAATATGAACCAATAATCAAGTCACAGTTGTCAATTGAATGTAATCAGATGTGTTAAAGATAAAACTCAATGTGTGATCAATGAATAAAAACTCAAATCAAGGTAACACGACAAAGTGAATTAGATTTCCATGAATTTCCAACAAAATTACGTTATAATATATTTGTGCATCAAAGTATTCGCGAAAGTTTACAAAGAGTCATGGGAAATGAACTACGTATACAAACTTATTAAACAAGGATTATTCTCACATGGATAGTTTTTGCTTGTTGTAAAAACAAGTAATCCTATGCGGTTTCACTTATGAAGCCTTCTAAACACACTCCTGTGCTAATTTAAGCCAATCAAAGCGTAATGATTAATGAAATCAGACTAAAGAATAACAAAAGAAAAGTTTGAATGCACTATTAAAACCGAAATCAAAACAAATAACGAGACCACATAAATCAACCTTTAACCGATCAACATCTGCCAAACTCATACAAAGCACTCAACTAAAAGCACTCAACTACCATCTTTAAACACTCTTGCATTTAAAATGCACATGAGTGAATCAAAATGACAACTTTCTATCCACATAATCATTTATTAGGCACCAATGGAACATTAACAGTTGTAAAGTACCGAAAACTACAGTTATTCGCTCAATATGAACCAATAATCAAGTCACAGTTGTCAATTGAATGTAATCAGATGTGTTAAAGATAAAACTCAATGTGTGATCAATGAATAAAAACTCAAATCAAGTTAACACGACAAAGTGAATTAAATTTCCATGAATTTCCAACAAAATTATGTAATAATATAATTGTGCATCAAAGTATTTGCGAAAGTTTACAAAGAGTCATAGGAAATGAACTACGTTTACAAACTTATTAAACAAGGATTATTGTCGCATGGATATGTTTTGCTTGTTGTAAAAACATGTAATCCTGTGCGGTTTCACTTATGAAGCCTTCTAAGCACACTCCTGTGCTAATTTAAGCCAATCAAAGCGTAATGATCAATGAAATCACACTAAACAATAACAAAAGTAAAGTTTGAATGCACTATTAAAACCGAAACCAAAACGTATAAGGAGACCATATAAATCAACCTTTAACCGATCAACATCTACCAATACAAAGCACTCAACCACCATCTTTAAACACTCATTCATTTAAAATGCACATGAGTGAATCAAAATGATAACTATCGGTCCACATAATCATTTATTAAGCACCAATGGAACATTAACAGTTGTCAAGTACCTAAAACTACTCTTATTCTCTCAAAATGAACCAATAATCAAGTCACAGTGTTCGATTGAACGTAATCAGACGTTAAAGAAAAAACTCAATGTGTGATCAATGAATAAAAACTCAAATCAAGGTAACACGACCAAGTGTATTAGATTTCCATGAATTTCCAACAAAATTATGTAACAATATATTTGTGTATCAAAATATTCACGAAAGTTTCAATGAATGATGGGAAATGAACTACGTATACAAACTCATTAAACAACGATAGTTATTGCATTGATAGTTTTTGCTTGTTGTAAAAATATGTAATCCTATGCGGTTTCACTTTTAAAACTTTGTAAACACAATCCTGTGCTAATTTAAGCAAATCAAAGCATAATGATCAATGAAATCACACAAAACAATAACAAAAGGAAAGTTTGAATACACTATTAAAACTGAAACCAAAACGTATAAGGAGACCACATAAATCAACCTTTAACCAATCAACTTCTGCCAAACTCGAACAAAGCACTCAACCACCATCTTTAAACACTCTTGCATTTAAAATGCACATGACTGAATCAAAATGACAACTATCGGTCCACATAATCATTTATTGTGCACCAGTGGAACATTAACAGTTGTAAAGTACCAAAAAATACTCTTATTCGCTCAATATGAACCAATAATCAAGTCACAGTTGTCGATTTAACGTAATCAGACGTTAAGGATAAAACTCAATGTGCGATCAATGAATAAAAACTCAAATCAAGGTAACACGACAAAGTGAATTAGATTTCCATGAATTTCCAACAAAATTATGTGATAATATATTTGTGCATCAAAGTATTCGCGAAAGTTTACAAAGAGTCATGGGAAATGAACTACGTATATAAACTTATTAAACAAGGATTATTCTCACATGGATAGTTTTTGCTTGTTGTAAAAACATGTAATCCTATGCTGTTTCACTTATGAAGCCTTCTAAACACACTTCTGTGCTAATTTAAGCCAATCAAAGCGTAATGATCAATGAAATCACACTAAAGAATAACAAAAGAAAAGTTTGAATGCACTATTATAACCGAAATCAAAACAAATAACGAGACCACATAAATCAACCTTTAACCTATCAACATCTACCAAACTCATACAAAGCACTGAACCACCATCTTTAAACACTCTTGCATTTAAAATGCACATGAATGAATCAAAATGACAACTATCGGTCCACATAATCATTTATTGTGCACCAATGGAACATTAACAGTTGTAAAGTACCGAAAACTACTGTTATTCGCTCAATATGAACCAATAATCAAGTCACAGTTGTCAATTGAATGTAATCAGATGTGTTAAAGATAAAACTCAATGTGTGATCAATGAATAAAAACTCAAATCAAGGTAACACGACAAAGTGAATTAGATTTCCATGAATTTCCAACAAAATTATGTAATAATATATTTGTGCATCAAAGTATTCGCGAAAGTTTACAAAGAGTCATGGGAAATGAACTACGTATACAAACTTATTAAACAAGGATTATTCTCACATGGATAGTTTTTGCTTGTTGTAAAAACATGTAATCCTATGCGGTTTCACTTATGAAGCCTTCTAAACACACTCCTTTGCTAATTTAAGCCAATCAAAGCGTAATGATTAATGAAATCACACTAAAGAATAACAAAAGAAAAGTTTGAATGCACTATTAAAACCGAAATCAAAACAAATAACGAGACCACATAAATCAACCTTTAACCGATCAACATCTGCCAAACTCATACAAAGCACTCAACTAAAAGCACTCAACTACCATCCTTAAACACTCTTGCATTTAAAATGCACATGAATGAATCAAATTGACAACTATCTGTCCACATAATCATTTATTAGGCACCAATGAAACATTAACTGTTGTAAAGTACCGAAAACTACTGTTATTCGCTCAATATGAACCAATAATCAAGTCACAGTTGTCAATTGAATGTAATCAGTTGTGTTAAAGATAAAACTCAATGTGTGATCAATGAATAAAAACTCAAATCAAGTTAACACGACAAAGTGAATTAAATTTCCATGAATTTCCAACAAAATTATGTAATAATATATTTGTGCATCAAAGTATTTGCGAAAGTTTACAAAGAGTCATAGGAAATGAACTACGTTTACAAACTTATTAAACAAGGATTATTGTCGCATGGATAGGTTTTGCTTGTTGTAAAAACATGTAATCCTGTGCGGTTTCACTTATGAAGCCTTCTAAACACACACCTGTGCTAATTTAAGCCAATCAAAGCGTAATAATCAATGAAATCACACTAAACAATAACAAAAGGAAAGTTTGAATGCACTATTAAAGCCGAAACCAAAACGTATAAGGAGACCATATAAATCAACCTTTAACTGATCAACATCTACCAATACAAAGCACTCAACCACCATCTTTAAACACTCATTCATTTAAAATGCACATGAGTGAATCAAAATGACAACTATCGGTCCACATAATCTTTTATTATGCACCAATGGAACATTAACAGTTATCAAGTACCTAAAACTACTCTTATTCTCTCAAAATGAACCAATAATCAAGTCACAGTGTTCGATTGAACGTAATCAGACGTTAAAGAAAAAACCTAATGTGTGATCAATGAATAAAAACTCAAATCAAGGTAACACGACCAAGTGTATTAGATTTCCATGAATTTCCAACAAAATTATGTAACAATATATTTGTGTATCAAAATATTCACGAAAGTTTCAATGAATGATGGGAAATGAACTACGTATACAAACTCATTAGACAATGATAGTTATTGCATTGATAGTTTTTGCTTGTTGTAAAAATATGTAATCCTATGCGGTTTCACTTTTAAAGCTTTCTAAACACAATCCTGTGCTAATTTAAGCAAATCAGAGCATAATGATCAATGAAATCACACAAAACAATAACAAAAGGAAAGTTTGAATACACTATTAAAACTGAAACCAAAACGTATAAGGAGACCACATAAATCAACCTTTAACCGATCAACTTCTGCCAAACTCGAACAAAGCACTCAACCACCATCTTTAAACACTCTTGCATTTAAAATGCACATGACTGAATCAAAATGACAACTATCGGTCCACGTAATCATTTATTGTGCACTAGTGGAACATTAACAGTTGTAAAGTACCGAAAAATACTCTTATTCGCTCAATATGAACCAATAATCAAGTCACAGTTGTCGATTTAACGTAATCAGACTTTAAGGATAAAACTCAATGTGCGATCAATGAATAAAAACTCAAATCAAGGTAACACGACAAAGTGAATTAGATTTCCATGAATTTCCAACAAAATTATGTGATAATATATTTGTGCATCAAACTATTCGCGAAAGTTTACAAAAAGTCATGGGAAATGAACTACGTATACAAACTTATTAAACAAGGATTATTCTCACATGGATAGTTTTTGCTTGTTGTAAAAACATGTAATCCTATGCGGTTTCACTTATGAAGGCTTTTAAACACACTCCTGTGCTAATTTAAGCCAATCAAAGCGTAATGATCAATGAAATCACACTAAAGAATAACAAAAGAAAAGTTTGAATGCACTATTAAAACCGAAATCAAAACAAATAACGAGACCACATAAATCAACCTTTAACCGATCAACATCTGCCAAACTCATACAAAGCACTCAACCACCATCTTTAAACACTCTTGCATTTAAAATGCACTTGAATGAATCAAAATGACAACTATCGGTCCACATAATCATTTATTGTGCAGCAATGGAACATTAACAGTTGTAAAGTTCTGAAAACTACTCTTATTCACTCAATATGAACCAATAATCAAGTCACAGTTGTCAATTGAATGTAATCAGACGTGTTGAAGATAAAACTCAGTGCGTGATCAATGAATAAAAACTCAAATCAAGTTAACACGACAAAGTGAATTAAATTTCCATGAATTTCCAACAAAATTATGTAATAATATATTTGTGCATCAAAGTATTTGCGAAAGTTTACAAAGAGTCATAGGAAATGAACTACGTATACAAACTTATTAAACAAGGATTATTGTCGCATGGATAGTTTTTCTTGTTGTAAAAACATGTAATCCTGTGCGGTTTCACTTATGAAGCCTGTAAACACACTCCTGTGCTAATTTACGCCAATCAAAGCGTAATGATCAATGAAATCAGACTAAACAATAACAAAAGGAGAGTTTGAATGCACTATTAAAACCGAAACCAAAATGTATAAAGAGACCATATAAATCAACATTTAACTGATCAACATCTGCCAATACAAAGCACTCAACCACCATCTTTAAACACTCATTCATTTAAAATGCACATGACTGAATCAAAATGATAACTATCGGTCCACATAATCATTTATTATGCACCAATGGAACATTACCAGTTGTAAAGTACCTAAAACTACTCTTATTCTCTCAAAATGAACCAATAATCAAGTCACAGTTGTCGATTGAACGTAATCAGACTTTAAAGATAAAACTCAATGTGTGATCAATGAATAAAAACTCAAATCAAGGTAACACGACAAAGTGAATTAGATTTCCATGAATTTCCCACAAAATTATGTAATAATATATTTGTGCATCAAAGTATTCACGAAAGTTTACAAAGAGTCAAGGGAAATGAACTACGTATACAAACTTATTAAACAAGGATTATTCTCACATGGATAGTTTTTGCTTGTTGTAAAAACATGTAATCCTATGCGGTTTCACATATGAAGCCTTCTAAACACACTCCTGTGCTAATTTAAGCCAATCAAAGCGTAATGATTAATGAAATCACACTAAAGAATAACAAAAGAAAAGTTTGAATGCACTATTAAAACCGAAATCAAAACAAATAATGAGACCACATAAATCAACCTTTAACCGATCAAGATCTGCCAAACTCATACAAAGCAGTCAACCACCATCTTTAAACACTCTTGCAATTAAAATACACATGAATGAATCAAAATGACAACTATCGATCCACATAATCATTTATTGTGCACTAATGGAACATTAACAGTTGTAAAGTACCGAAAACTACTCTTATTCGCTCAATATGAACCAATAATCAAGTCACAGTTGTCAATTGAATGTAATCAGACGTGTTAAAGATAAAACTCAATGTGTGATCAATGAATAAAAACTCAAATCAAGTTAACACGACAAAGTGAATTAAATTTCCATGAATTTCCAACAAAATTATGTAATAATATATTTGTGCATCAAAGTATTTGCGAAAGTTTACAAAGAGTCATAGGAAATGAACTACGTATACAAACTTTTTAAACAAGGATTATTGTCGCATGGATAGTTTTTTCTTGTTGTAAAAACATGTAATCCTGTGCGGTTTCACTTATGAAGCCTTCTAAACACACTCCTGTGCTAATTTAAGCCAATCAAAGCATAATGATCAATGAAATCACACTAAACAATAACAAAAGGAAAGTTTGAATGCACTATTAAAACCGAAACCAAAACGTATAAGGAGACCATATAAATCTACCTTTAACCGATCAACATCTACCAATACAAAGCACTCAACCACCATCTTTAAACACTCATTCATTTAAAATGCACATGAGTGAATCAAAATGACAACTATCGGTCCACATAATCATTTATTAAGCACCAATGGAACATTAATAGTTGTCAAGTACCTAAAACTACTCTTATTCTCTCAAAGTGAACCAATAATCAAGTCACAGTTTTCGATCGAACGTTATCAGACGTTAAAGAAAAAACTCAATGTGTGATCAATGAATAAAAACTCAAATCAAGGTAACACGACCAAATTTATTAGATTTCCATGAATTTCCAACAAAATTATGTAACAATATATTTGTGAATCAAAATATTCACGAAAGTTTCAATGAATGATGGGAAATGAACTACGTATACAAACTCATTAAACAACGATAGTTATTGCATTGATAGTTTTTGCTTGTTGTAAAAATATGTAATCCTCTGCGGTTTCCATTTTAAAGCTTTCTAAACACACTCCTGTGCTAATTTAAGTAAATCAAAGCGTAATGATCAATGAAATCACACAAAACAATAACAAAAGGAAAGTTTGAATACACTATTAAAACTGAAACAAAACGTATAAGGAGACCACATAAATCAACCTTTAACCGATCAACTTCTGCCAAACTCAAACAAAGCACTCAACCACCATCTTTAAACATTATTGTATTTAAAATGCACATGACTGAATCAAAATGACAACTATCGGTCCACATAATCATTTATTGTGCACCAGTGGAACAATAACAGTTGTAAAGTACCGAAAAATACTCTTATTCGCTCAATATGAAATAATAATCAAGTCACAGTTGTCGATTGAACGTAATCAGACTTTAAGGATAAAACTCAATGTGTGATCAATGAATAAAAACTCAAATCAAGGTAACACGACAAAGTGAATTAGATTTCCATGAATTTCCAACAAAATTATGTAATAATATATTTGTGCATCAAAGTATTCGCGAAAGTTTACAAAGAGTCATGGGAAATGAACTACGTATACAAACTTATTAAACAAGGATTATTCTCACATGGATAAATTTTGCTAAGCCTTCTAAACACACTCCTGTGCTAATTTTAGCCAATCAAAGCTTAATGATCAATGAAATCACACTAAAGAATAGCAAAAGAAAAGTTTGAATGCACTATTAAAACCGAAATCAAAACAAATAACGAGACCACATAAATCAACCTTTGAATAAAAACTCAAATCAAGGTAACAAGACCAAGTGAATTAGATTTCTATAAATTTCCATCAAAATAATGTAACAACATTTTTGTACATTAAAGTATTCACGAAAGTTTAAAAAGAGTCGTGGGAAATGAACTACGTATGCAAACTTATTAAACAAGGATTGTTCTCGCATGGTTAGTTTTTACTTGTTGTAAAAACATGTAATCCTATGCGGTTTCACTTATTAAGCCTTCTAAACACACTCCTGTCCTAAATTAAGCAAATCAAAGCGTAATGATCAATGAAATCACACTAAACAATAACAAAAGGAAAGTTTGAATACGCTATTAAAACCGAACCAAAATGTATAAGGAGACCACATAAATCAACCTTTAACCGATCAACTTCTGCCAAACTCATACACAGCACTCAACCACCATCTTTAAACACTCTTGCATTTAAAATGCACATGAAAGAATCAAAATGACAACTATCGGTCCACATAATCATTTATTGTGCACGAGTGAAACATTAACAGTTGTAAAGTACCGAAAACTACTATTATTCGCTCAATTTGAACCAATAATCAAGTAACAGTTGCCGATTGAACGTAATCAGACGTGTTAAAGATAAAACTCAATGTGTGATCAATGAATAAAAACTCAAATCAAGGTAACACGACAAAGTGAATTAGATTTCCATGAATTTCCAACAAAATTATGTAATAATATATTTGTGCATCAAAGTATTCGCGAAAGTTTACGAAGAGTCATAGGAAATGAACTACGTATACAAACTTATTAAACAAGGATTATTCTCGTATGGATAGTTTTTGCTTGTTGTAAAAACATGTAATCCTATGTGGTTTCACTTATGAAGCCTTCTAAACACACTCCTGTGCTAATTTAAGCCAATCAAAGCGTAATGACCAATGAAATCACACTAAACAATAACAAAAGAAAAGTTTGAATGCACTATTAAAACCGAAACCAAAACGTATAAGGAGACCACATAAATCAACCTTTAACCGATCAACATCTACCAAACTCATACAAAGCACTCAACCACCATCTTTAAACACTCTTGCATTTAAAATGCACATGAATGAATCAAAATGACAACTCTCGGTCCACATAATCATTCATTGTACACCCCGGAACATTAACAGTTGTAAAGTACCGAAAACTACTATTATTCGCTCAATTTGAACCAATAATCAAGTAACAGTTGTCGATTGAACGTAATCAGACGTGTTAAAGATAAAACTCAATGTGCGATCAATGAATAAAAACTCAAATCAAGGTAACACGACAAAGTGAATTAGATTTTCATTAATTTCGAACAAAATTATGTAATAATATATTTGTGCATCAAAGTATTCGCGAAAGTTTACGAAGAGTCATAGGAAATGAACTACGTATACAAACTTATTAAACAAGGATTATTCTCGTATGGATAGTTTTTGCTTGTTGTAAAAACATGTAATCCTATGCGGATTCACTTATGAAGCTTTCTAAACACACTCCTGTGCTAATTTAAGCCAATCAAAGCGTAATGACCAATTAAATCACACTAAACAATAACAAAAGAAAAGTTTGAATGCACTATTAAAACCGAAACCAAAATGTATAAGGAGACCACAGAAATCAACCTTTAACCGATAAACATCAACCAAACTCAAACAAAGCACTCAACCACCATCTTTAAACACTCTTGCATTTTAAATGCACATGAATGAATCAAAATGACAACTATCGGTCCACATAATCAATTATTGTGCACCTGTGGAGCATTAACAATTGTAAAGTACCGAAAACTACTCTTATTCGCTCAATATGAACCAATAATCAAGTCACAGTAGTCGATTGAACGTAATCAGACGTGTTAAAGATAAAACTCAATGTGTGATTAATGAATAAAAACTCAAATCAAGGTAACACGACAAAGTGAATTAGATTTCCATGAATTTCCAACAAAATTATGTAATAATATATTTATGCATCAAAGTATTCGCGAAAGTTTACGAAGAGTCATAGGAAATGAATTACTTATACAAACTTATTAAACAAGGATTATTCTTGCATGGATAGTTTTTGCTTGTTGTAAAAACATGTAATCCTACGTAGTTTCATTTATGAAGCCTTCTAAACACACTCCTGTACTAATTTAAGCCAATCAAAGCGTAATAATCAATGAAATCATACTAAAAAATAAAAGAAGGGAAGTTTGAAAGCACTATTAAAACCAAAACCAAAACGTATAAGGAGACCACATAAATCAACCTTTAACCGATTAACTTCTACAAACTCATACAAAACACTCAACTAGCATCTTTAAACAGTCTTGCATTTTAAATGCACATGAATGAATCAAAATGACAACTCTCGGTCCACATAATCATTTATTATGCGTGAGTGAAACATTAACTGTTGTAAAGTACAGAAAAGTACTTTTATTCCCTCAATATAAACCAATAATCAAGTCACAGTTGTTGATTGAACGTAATAAGACGTTAAGGATAAAACTCAATTTGTGATCTATGAATAAAAACTCAAATCAAGGTAACAAGACCAAGTGAATTAGATTTCCATAAATTTCCAAAAAAATTATGTAACAACATATTTGTGCATCAAAGTATTCGCGAAAGTTTACAAAGAGTCATAGGAAATGAACTACGTATACAAACTTATTAAACAAGGTTTATTCTCTCATGGATAGTTTTTGCTTGTTGTAAAAACATGTAATTATATGCGGTTTCCCTTATAAAGCCTTCTAAACACAATCCTGTGCTAATTTAAGCCAACCAAAGCGTAATAATCAATGAAATCACATTAAACAAAAACAAAAAGAAAGTTTGAATGCACTATTAAAATCGAAACCAAAACATATAAGGAGGCCACATAAATCAACCTTTAACCGATCAACTTCTACCAAACACATACAAAACACTCAACTACCATCTTTAAACACTCTTGCATTTTAAATACACATGAATGAATCAAAATGACAACTTTCGGTCAACATAATCATTTATTGTGCACCAGTGTACCATTAACCGTTGTAAAGACGAAAAACTACTCTTATTCACTCAATATGAACCAATAATCAAGTCACAGTTGTCGATTAAATGTAATCAGACGTTAATGATAAAACTCAATTTGTGATCAATGAATGAAAACTCAAATCAAGGTAACAGGACCAAGTGAATTAGATTTCCAAAAATTTCCAACAAAATTATGTAACAGTATATGTGTGCATCAAAGTATTCACGAAAGTTTAAAATAAATCATGGGAAATGAACTACGCATACAAACACATTAAACAACGATACTTATTGCATTGATAGTTTTAGCTTGTTGTAAAAACATGTAATCCTATGCGGTTTCACTTATCAAGCCTTCTAAACACACGCCTGTGCTAAATTAAGCAAATCAAAGCAAAATGATCAATGAAATCACACTGAACAATAACAAAAGGAAAGTTTGAATACACTATTAAAACCGAATCAAAACGTATAAGGAGACCACATAAATCAAATTTTAACCGATCAAGTTCTGCCAAACTCTTACAAAGCACTCAACCACCATCTTTAAACACTCTTGCATTTAAAATGCACATGAATGGATAAAAATGACAACTCTCGGTCCACATAATCATTTATTATGCACCTGTGGAACATTAACAGTTGTAAAGTACCGAAAACTACTCTTATTCGCTCAATATGAACCAATAATCAAGTCATAGTTGTCGATTGAATGTAATCAGACGTGTTAAAAATAAAACTCAATGTGTGATCAATGAATAAAAACTCAAATAAAGGTGACATGACAAAGTGAATTAGATTTCCATGAATTTCCAACAAAATTATGTAATAATATATTTGTGCATGAAAGTATTCGCAAAAGTTTACAAAGAGTCATGGGAAATGAACTACGTATACAAACTTATTAAACAATGATTATTCTCGTATGGATAATTTTTGCTTGTTATAAAAACATGTAATCCAATGCGGTTTCACTTTTGAAGCCTTCTAAACACACTCCTGTGCTAATTTAAGCCAATCAAAGCGTAATGACTAATGAAATCACACTTACAATAACAAAAGAAAAGTTTGAATGCACTATTAAAACCAAAACCAAAACGTATAAGGAGACCACATAAATCAACCTTTGACCGATCAACATCTACCAAACTCATACAAAGCACTCAACCACCATCTTTAAACACTCTTGCATTTAAAATGCACATGAATGAATCAAAATGACAACTCTCGGTCCACATAATCATTCATTGTGCACCAGTGGAACATTAACAGTTATAAAGTATCGAAAACTACTCTTATTCGCTCAATATGAACCAATAATCAAGTCACAGTAGTCGATTGAACGTAATCAGACGTGTTAAAGATAAAACTCAATGTGTGATTAATGAATAAAAACTCAAATCAAGATAACACGACAAAATGAATTAGATTTCCATGAATTTCCAACAAAATTATGTGATAATATATTTGTGCATCAAAGTATTCGCGAAAGATTACAAAGAGTCATAGGAAATGAACTACATATACAAACTTATTAAACAATGATTATTCTCGCATGGATAGTTTTTGCTTGTTGTAAAAACATGTGATCATATTTGGTTTCACTTATGAAGCCTTCTAGACACACTACTGTGCTAATTTAAGCGAATCAAAGCGTAATGATCAATGAAATCACACTAAACAATAACAAAAGGAAAGTTTGAATACACTATTAAAACCGAAACCAAAACATATAAGGAGACCACATAAATCAACCTTTAACCGATCAACTACTACCAAACTCATACAAAACACTCAACCACCATCTTTAAACACTCTTGCATTTAAAATGCACATGAATGAATCAAGTCAGAATTGTCGATTGAACGTAATTAGACGTTAAGGAATTCTTTTTAAAACTTTTCAAGTCTCTAAGTTTTCTTATTTTTAAGGGTTTTACCACTTTTCGGGTCCCGGATAAGTTCATTATTACCACAATCCAGCCCTTACCATATTCCCAGCCATCGATACCCAAAATTACAGCATTTATATCCTAACGTTCACTGGATTTTAGTCTTAGACCACGGGTGGAACATACAAGTTATAGGTATTGATTTTGGTGGTTGATTTATCCTATTAACACTTGTGCAATCATCATAGATGGTACATAAACATTTCCAAATCATTTTGTAACTTTCAAGCCAGATCATTATGGTGATTATAATTGGTTTTTAAGTAGGTTCTTAACTTTGGTTGGGAGAGTGTTAAGGACAAGCGGATATATGGTGCATAATCACATGAAAAGTGGGTTTTCAAGGTGACATATTGTGCATCGAGTCTAGATCATCTATCATTCAAGAAAGTTTACCTCAAATGAAGATCGAAAGTCCCACAAGGACGAGAACTCAGCAACAAGTTTCTGTTTGAACAATAAGAGCATGGTTTGAGGTGGGATAAAGATGATTACTCTAGGATTAGGACATAGGAGTACGTAGATACTTACACTTTAGATAGTTAACGGTTTGAGAGAGTAAGAAGGTTAGTTAAGCAAATGACTCCTTCAAACAAGCTGGAATCTCTGAACTTAGCCAAAAACCGTGCACCAAAAGCTCACCCACAATCTTTTTCGTGCTTGCCTTAGTTTGGTTGATGGTGGAAATGATGATCTTCGGGAATTCTTGCTAGAGGGAAGAGATAATGCCGAAATGTGTGAGTGTTTGGTTGAGAGAATCCGAAGGGAGAGAGAGAGTGGTTGAAAGTTGATAATATTTGCATGTATGGAAAGAAGGGAGGAGTGTGTAAGTGGGTTTTGTGGAATCTAGGTGGTGAGGGATTGGTGGAAAGGGGCGGCCGATGAGAGTGGTGAGAATGGCTTTTAATTGGTTAATTATATTGTATGATTTGTGCCGCAAATGTGTGCATACTTACACGTGCATGTATACACACCGATAAAAGGTTGTTTGGGTCGGAAGAATTAACAAGTCCGAGATGAAATGCGGTAGAGCTATCCGCATTAACTAATGCGGATACGCAAGAAACAAATGTGGCTGATGGTTTTGTTCATCCGCATTACTAAATGCGGGCGAAACAAGAAAAATGCGGCTTCACAAGAAGAAATGCGGGTGAAGACCCAAACTTCCGCATTAACAAATGCGAGTGAACCCGACAAGTTCCGAGTTGTATGTTCCGTGTTTAAGTGTAGGCAAGTTTTTCTTTTGACCCGAGCACATAAGCTAGATTGCATTCGAGAAACAGTTGAAGGAACTTAATAGAATTGCTAACAATTCTAAACTAAGGCCGGACAAGATGATTAAAACATGAATTAGAAATAATAACAGTAAAAGGAGAATATACATAATATCAGAAATAATCATACAAAAGACAAATTGGATTAAAGTAGATGAAGACATAAATCAAAAGTTGATTATGCAATTAAATACATAAGTAAGGGTTCTAAGCGCATGACGACTGTTTGGGCGCATGACCACTGCTTGGGCGCCCGAGGCTTAGGCGCATGGGCACACTTAGCCGTTTTTCAGTAGAAACCCCCAGGCGCTTGGGCACTGCCCAGGCGCATGAGCACTGTTCAGGCGCATGAGCACTGTTCTTGCGCATGAAACGCCCACCCTTTAATACACATTGGTTCCGAGGGGGTTGTTACATTCTCCCACCGAAATTTTAGCTTCAATTAGATTTTGGAACGGTTTGGCTTGAAGAGATGCGGGTATTCCCTCCTCATTTCATCTTCTCGTTCCCAAGTGAACTCAGGTCCTCGCCTAGAGTTCCTCCTTACTTTTACCTTGGGTATACGACTTCGCCTAAGTTTCTGGACCAGAAGATCAGAAGATCAGCGATCTCTATGGGTTCCTCAACGAAGTTTAACTTGTCATCGATTCTGGCTTCCTTCAATGGCAATTCTAATGTCTTGTCCACCAGACACTTCTTTAGGTTAGACACATGAAAGGTGTTATGTATGTAACTCAACTCTTGGGGTAGCCTCAGCTGATACGCTACCGGACCAACTCTTGTCAATATTTCGAAGGGCCCAATGTATCTTGGGCTTAACTTGCCCTTTTTGCCGAATCTCACGGCTCCCTTCCATGGTGCAACCTTCAACATCACCCTATCCCTGACTGAAAATTCCAGGGGTTTTCGTCTCCTGTCAGCGTATTTCCTTTGACGATCTCTAGCGGTTCTCAATCGCTCCTTAATTTTGCTTATTTTGTCTGTGGTTTCTATTATGATGTCAGGTCCCATCACTTGGCTATCACCAACCTCAATCCAACTTAATGGTGATCGACATTTCTGACCGTATAGGGCTTCATACGAGGCTGCTTTTATGCTTGCGTGATAACTGTTATTGTAGGAGAACTCTACTAGGGGAAGATGGTTATCCCAACTTCCACCGAAGTCAATCACACAAGTTCTTAGCATGTCTTCCAAAGTCTGAATGGTTCTCTCGCTTTGTCCGTCAGTCTGAGGGTGGTATGCCGTACTCAAGTCAAGTCGGGTCCCTAGAGCCTGTTGGAGAGACTTCCAAAATCATGAAGTGAAGCGACTGTCACGGTCTGAGATAATTGACAGTGGCACTCCATGCCTGGTCACAATTTCGTCTATATATAGTCGGGCCAACCTTGACATGTCGTAATCCTCTCGGATTGGTAAAAAGTGGGCTGATTTGGTAAGTCTATCCACAATCACCCAAATAGCATCATGTCCACGAGAGGTCCTCGGTAATTTCATAACGAAATCCATTGTAATATTATCCCATTTCCACTCAGGGATTTCAGGTTGTCGTAAAGTCCCTGATGGTTTCTGATTTTCGGCCTTTGTCATTGCACATGTCAGACACTTTCCCACATAAGTGGCTATTGATTTCTTTATTTCGGGCCACCAAAACAATGCCCTTAAGTCCTGATACATTTTGTCACTCTTAGGGTGAATCGAGTATCTAGATTTGTGGGCTTCATCCAAAACTATCTCTCTAATTCCTCCATACTTTGGTACCCACGATCTTCCTTCACACTTATATAAACCATCGTTGCTCAATTCTAAACGCTTTTCCATTCCCGTTAACATCTCCTCAGCTAGTTTATCCTCCCTCAGACCTTCCTTCTGAACTTCTCTTAGTTTGGCTATAAGGCTGGTATACACACTCATCCTTAAGGCACGGACACGAAGGGGTTTTTCCCTTTCTTTTCTACTCAAGGCATCTGCCACTACATTTGCCTTGCCGGGGTAGTAGCGGATTTCACATTCATAATCATTCAATAGTTCAACCCATCTTCTCTAACGCATATTTAACATCTTCTGATCAAGGATGTGCTACAAGCTTCTATGATCAGTATAGATAATGCACTTGGTGCCATAAAGATAGTGCCTCCACATTTTGAGTGCAAACACCACGGCACCCAATTCCAGATAATGGGTCGTGTAGTTTTTTTCATGCTCGTTCAACAGTCTGGATGCATAAGCAATCACCTTGTCTCGTTGCATTAGCACGCATCCTAGTCCCTGACGCGAGGCGTCACAATAGACTACGAAATCCTCACCTCCTTCCGGTAGGGCGAGGATGGGTGCACTACACAGTTTCTCCTTGAGCGTTTCAAATGCTTTGTTCTGTTCTTGTTCCCATACAAAGGTTGTATTCTTCTTAGTCAAAGCAGTTAACAGCTGCACGATTCGCAAGAAGTCTTTGATGAACCTCCTATAGTATCCAGCCAAACCGAGGAATTGTCTTATCTCGGTAGGGGTTTCGGGAGTCTTCCTATTCTTGATAGCCTCTATTTTTGAGGGGTCCACTTGAATCCCATCTTTATTCACTACATGCCCTAGAAATTAGATTTCACGCATCCAAAATTCACATTTGGAGAATTTGGCATATACCTGCTCATTCTTGAGCAACTCAAGAATCAGTCTAAGATGCTTCTCATGCTCTTCTTTACTACGGGAGTAAATTAAGATATCATCAATAAACACAATCACAAACTTGTCTAGATATGGGCGACATACTCTGTTCATGAGATCCATAAATGCCGCTCGTGCATTAGTCAGTCCAAAGGGCATGACTAGGTACTCATAGTGTCCATATCTAGTTCTAAAGGCTGTTTTGGGTATGTCTTCTTCTTTTATCTTCAGTTGATGGTATCCTGATCTCAAATCTACCTTGGAAAAATAGCTGGCTCCTTGTAGTTGATCGAATAGATCATCAATTCTTGGAAGAGGATAACGATTCTTTATTGTCAGTTTGTTTAATTCTCGGTAATCAATACACATACGTAGGGTTCCATCCTTCTTTTTCAGAAATAGCACCGGGGCACCCCATGGAGAAACACTTGGTCGTATAAATCCCTTGTCAAGTAACTCTTGGATTTGTAACATTAGCTCTTTCATCTCAGGCGGGGCGAGTCAGTATGGTGCCTTGGCTACTGGTGTAGCTCCAGGCAATAGATCTATTTGAAACTCAACTTGTTAGGTTGGAAGGAGTCCCGGTAGATCTTCGAGAAATACTTCTGGGTACTCAAAAACCACTGGTATATCCTTGATCTTCTTTTCCTCTTTTGCCTTCATCACATACACTATGAAAGCTGAGCATGCCTTCATGAGACTCTTGGTAGCCTTTAGGTGGGATATCATAGGATATAGCGTGTTACTTCTTTCACCATGAACAACTAACGTTTTCCAATCGCTTAAAGGTATTTTAAGTAGACGTTCATCACACACGATTTCAGCCCTATTTTTGGCTAACCAATCCATCCCAACAACTACATCAAAACCTCCTAGCGTTATAGGCATCAAGTCTATCTTAAATAAATTATCATCTAGTTCCATTGAGCAAACTTTGATGATTTCATTAGTTTCTGTTATATTACCATCGGCTAACTCTACAGTATAGGCATCAGCTAAGGTGCAAGCTTTCAAATCAATCAAAGGCCTAAAGGTAGTAGAAACAAAACTACCTGTCGCTCTAGTATCAAATAGAACAGTAACAGGATGGTGATTTATGAGAAACGTACCATTGACCACATCGGGTTCCTTACGAGCACCGTTCGAATCCATCATGAACGCTCTTCCCTTGGGTTTGTTAGGTTTGGCATCCTTGTCCCTTGCTAATTTAGGGCATTTGTTCCTCATATGTCCTGGATCTCCACACTCATAGCATTGCTTACCCGGTTCATACGTATAATCCTTAATCAAATGACCCGTTCTTTTACACCTGAAACAAGGCATTGGGTTACAATCTCCTTGGTGGTGTAGTTTGCACTTGTTGCAAAATGGGCTTGTACCTAAGTACAATTTCCGAGCCCTCCCACCATGATCATCACGCCTTGCTCCTTCACTAGTTCTCTTGCTTGAACTACCACTGCTACCCATCGTCTTCTTAACATCAAACCACTTTCTTTTCTCAACCACTACCTTCTTTTTGTCTTCTGCCTTCACATTCTCTGTTCATCCAGCTCTAACCAAGTCATCTGTCAAGCTACTTGTGAAATCAACTGTAGCTTGTAGGGTCATGGGCCTGGAAGATCGAACCATGCATCTAACCTTGGGATGTAATCCCCAGATGAAACAGGCTACACCTTTGGCTTCCGGTGTCACTAGATGTGGCACCAGTCGTGACAGAGCCAGAAAACGGTTGATGTACTCCGTATAGTTTGGGCCTTTCATTTCCAAGCTCAGAAATTCAGACTCTAGCTTCTCTAGTTGATTGATTGGGCAGTATTTGTTGGTCATTAGCTCTCTGAATTCGGACCAGGTCATTCTTCCAACAGCATTCCTTCCACGAGGCTGAACGAAATAGTTCTCCACCACTCTAGTGCTGATCCTTTGAGTGATTGAGAAGCAAACGTTACCATGTGCTCGAGTTTGCACTCGCTGATGTCTAGCACAGTTTCCATCTCATCCAGCCATAGGTAGGTCTCAATCGCACCCTCAGTGCCATAGAAGTCCTTGGGTTTGCATGCCATAAAGGTTTTGTAGGAACACCCATTCCTTATCTCCTCGGTGTCATCATTGTTGGCTTCGTCATTCCCGGGTCCACCGTTCCCGGTTGCATTACCCTGATCAGCGTTGATCTGGGCAATGATGGTTGAAATGGCATTTGCAATTTGTTGTGCCACCAGGTTAGCAATCCTTTCCTTGTTTTCCAAGTTGGCATTCTCTCCACGTGGAGCTTTTGGTTGAGTAGGTGCTTGGTTTTCATTCTGGTTCCTAGCCTCTTCATTTCTTCCCCTGGTTGCTCCTCTTCTTCCGATACGAACTCCACGTCTCGGTGGCATTCTGGTGTCATCATAGATAAATCTGTATAGCATCTCATAAATTGGTTTCAAGTATCTCATAATGACCAATTTTTCTCCTACTAGCCACAAAACCCGGGACATAAAGGTTTTTTTATTACATATTTCATGACATTCAAAGATGCTTCATTCAATTAATGAGATAAATTATAACACGAGACACCATAAATTAATTCATGTCACATCACATCGCATAATTTCATTCAAAATCATTCTGCAAAAGTTAGTATCATAAGCAAAAGTTGATAAATAGATAAATGTAACCACAACCAAACATAATAGTAAAAGCATCATAGTTTCACAAATTGGAAGGTGCCATCACCCCCATAATAATAATAATAGTAGTCTCTGAAATAGATAAATAGTTTCTCAAATAGTTCAATAGCCTTTTGCACACAATCCAATGCTTCCACATCATCATTGCCATTTCTTCTTCAGCCATCCAAACCAACCTGAACTTTTCTTCTTCTGCTCCTGCTCTAAGCGCTGAACACTATGAGACGCCATCATGGCCTGGAACTATGCAAACTGGGAGGTCCGAGTAGCATGCTGCAGGGTCACCTCATGACGCTGGATAGTTTGGAGTATCTCTCCAAGAGTAGGGTCGGAAGGACCAAGGTCACTAGCCCGACGGGTAGACTAGGTGTAGGGATCTCTGGCAAGGAAACTCGGGCCGTCAAACATGCTTCGCCTCGGTGGCATCCAATACTCTTCGTGTGGGTGGCGTCTAGGCGGGTCAATCACTAGAGGTGCTGGTGCTAGAGCCATTGCATGAGGAGGTGGAGGGGGCGGCATCCTGAAAGAAACAGATGCCCTGGCCTGGCACTCTTTCGGGGACGGGTGATGACACATGCACCACTACTCCTAATCGGCGGGATAGGAGAGAGGGTAGGCGCGGTGACATGGGGAGAGTGGGATCGCGTTCTGCTTCTAACCGGAGATGATGATACAGAGTCTTTCGAGGGCTCAGTGTCCTCAGAGGTCACTGAAATCCATCTAGGGTGTCCACACCTTCACAGGTACTCCTCGTATTTAGTCTGAGGCGTTGACTTCCTAACACTTCCCACAGGGGCAGTCTCATCAACAGGGTATGCGGGCGCCTTTCCTTTATCAGCCATAGCCTACAAATCCTGTAAGATTTTCATAAGTAAATTGGTTTCTCATAACTCATGATAATAATAATAGTAATAATAGTAGTATCTATAGAAGTGATGGCAGTAGTATCAATAATCAGTAGTATCAATAATCAGTAGCATCAAAAATCAGTAGTATCTCGATATAACAGGCATAAGAGTCACATCTAAAATTTAGACCACACGAAAGAAATTTTTTATTATTTTTTTGAATCATCAACCCAAAAATAAAAAGTTGAACATCACCTAGGGGTCCATGCCGGAACTCATGCGTCCGGTAAGTTCATGATTACGTTGATCAAGTGTAATCATCAATTTACCCAACCCGCTTACTCCGACACGTTCCAAACAGGGACAGTCCTAAGGAATCAGGGTTGTAGCCTAGGGTCTACTAAGGTATTCCTAATTTCTCTACAACCTTTGGCTCTGATACCAATCTGTCACACCCCGGGCCCAAGTAGGGTGGAACGTCACAGACTGGCAACACATATGGCAGCGAAAACTAACCATCAAAAGAGCACACAAGGAGAGAAATCACATGGCATTACATTAAAAGTTTTAACAACCCAAATACAATAGTCAAAAGCCGGGTCATAACAGACTTAATCCAAATTAAAGTAAATTCGTAAGTTCAACAAACATCCAAACAAATTGTCCAACGGTAGATTCAAACTAAATAATGCCATGTGGTTGTCAAGGAACTAGGTCATCCAAGGAGTTTTCCCGACTATTCCAAGCTTCCATCAAGGATTACCTGAAACATGCTCAAAAGATTTTATGTCAACTAAAAAGTTGGTGAATTCAAGTGCTTAAAGTTTAAAAACAAAAGGACTCCTTAGAATTCATAAGTAAGTTTTAAAATTATAAGTATCAATGTTGTGGGGTCACAATCAACCCTGCACTCAGTCCCGGCTAGCCTCTTCTAAATTTGTGTTAATACCGGTTAACCCATAGGGGTAACTGAGCCTCAGACAATGAACCATACCTGCTGGATGGTCCACCTTAGTATCTTATAATACCTGTCACATGACACAAACGACCCCGCAGGATCTCAGTATGGTACCCTTCCATTAAGTCATTGGGTCATGACGGAAGGCACTGTGTGTGGGGGATTACCTAAGTAGATCTACCCATATAGAACAAGCGGTTCACATAAGAATTAATGATTGTGATACAGCTAAGAGCAGGTTCAACATTAACCACAACATACAAGTATCATACAATAGCTCACAAATGATTTCAAAGTAAGCATAGCATGTTTCATCCCAAAACATTAGTAAAAAGGGAACACTAGAACTCACCTTAGAAAGCAGAAAATAGATCGCGCGAAGGGAAAATGACTCGATCCTAGCACCCAAAACAATAAGATTCCATCAATAAGCTATATGCTCAAAGGTCATTACAGATGTTCCATAGGCTTTGATTCAACAACGTTCAAGTTAAAAGTTTCATTTTTAGGAAAGTTTGTGTTTCTTAATTAGAATGGCAGGTTTTTATGATTATAATTAATTTGTTAAAGTAATAATAAGTTTATCAAGTATTTTCAGTCAAAAGGGTCGAGTTTTTGGTGAATTTGCAGAATTTACATTTCAGCCCCCTTAAGTTTCAAAGTTTACAGTTTTTACCCCAAAGTTTGTTTTCTTCTAATTTTTCATCAAAATAACATCTTGGGGATTATAACTTACTGAAATAATGAAGTTTTTATGGGTTTTTAGGCCTCTCATTTTAATTTTTAACATTTCATCTAAAAATCACCCGGTTTAGGCTCGTTTTTCATGTAAACCATGTTTTAACCCAATAGCCCACCAAATCCGACTTTTATCACTAGAACATTCATTTTAGAGCCTGGAATTCTTTTTAAAAATTTTCAAGTCTCTATGTTTTCTTATTTTTAAGGGTTTTACCACTTTTCGTGTCCCGGATAAGTTCATTATTACCACAATCCAGCCCTTACCATATTCCCAGCCATCAATACCCAAAATTATAGCATTTATATCCCAATGTTCACTGGATTTTAGTCTTAGACCATGGGTGGAACATACAAGTTATAGGTATTGATTTTGGTGGTTGATTTATCATTAACACTTGTGCAATCATCATAGATGGTACATAAACATTTTCAAATCATTTTGTAACTTTCAAGCCAGATCATTATGGTGTTTATAATTGGTTTTTAAGTAGGTTCTTAACTTTGGTTGGGAGAGTGTTAAGGACAAGCGGATATATGGTGCATAATCACATGAAAAGTGGGTTTTCAAGGTGACATATTGTGCACCGAGTCTAGATCATCTATCATTCAAGAAAGTTTACCTCAAATGAAGATCAGAAGTCCCACAAGGACGAGAACACAGCAACAAGTTTCTGTTTGAACAATAAGAGCATGGTTTGAGGTAGGATAAAGATGAAATGCGGTACATATTTATACGTGCATGTATACACACCGATAAAAGGTTGTTTGGGTCGGAAGAATTAACAAGTCCGAGATGAAATGCGGTAGAGCTATCCGCATTAACTAATGCGGATATGCAAGAACAAATGCGGCTGAAGGTTTTGTTCATCCGCATTACTAAATGCGGGCGAAACAAGGAAAATGCGGCTTCACAAGAAGAAATGCGGGTGAGGACCCAAACTTCCGCATTAACAAATGTGGGTGAACCCAGCAAGTTCAGAGTTGTATGTTCCGTGTTTAAGTGTAGGTAAGTTTTTCTTTTCACCCAAGCACATAAGCTAGATTGCATTCGAAAAACAATCGAAGGAACTTAATAGAATTGCTAACAATTCTAAACTAAGGCCGGACAAGATGATTAAAACATGAATTAGAAATAATAACAGTAAAAGGAGAATATACATAATAATAGAAATAAAGTCACAGTTGTCAATTGAACGTAATCAGACATTAAAGATAAAACTCAATGTGTGATCAATGAATAAAATGTCAAATCAAGGTAACACGACCAAGTGAATTAGATTTCCATGAATTTCCAACAAAATTATGTAATAATATATTTGTTCATCAAAGTATTCGCGAAAGTTTACAATGAGTCATGGGAAATGAACTACGTATGCAAACTTATTAAACAAGGATTCTTCTAGCACGGATAGTTTTTGCTTGTTGTAAAAACATGTAATCCTATGCGGTTTCACTTATGAAGCCTTCTAAACACTCTCATGTGCTAATTTAAGCAAATCAAAGCGTAATGATCAATGAAATCACACTAAACAATAACAAAAGGAAAGTTTGAATACACTATTCAAACCAAAACCAAAACGTATACGGAAACCACGTAAATCAACCTTTAACCGATCAACTTCTACCAAATTCATACAAAACACTCAACCACCATCTTTAAACACTCTTGCATTTAAAATGCACATGAATGAAACAAAATGACAACTCTCGGTCTACATAATCGTTTATGGTGCACCAGTGGAACATTAACAGTTGTAAAATACCGAAAACTACTATTATTCGCTCAATATGAACCAATAATCAAGTCAAAGTTTTTGATTGAACGTAATCAGACGTTAAAGATAAAACTCAATGTGTGATCAATGAATAAAACTCAAATCAAGGTAACACGACCAAGTGAATTAGATTTCCATGAATTTCCAACAAAATTATGTAACAATATATTTGTGTATCAAAGTATTCACGAAAGTTTACATTGAATCATGGGAAATGAACTATGTATACGAACTAATTAAACAACAATAGTTGTTGCATTGATAGTTTTTGCTTGTTGTAAAAACATGTAATCATATGCGGTTTCACTTATGAAGCCTTCTAAACACACTCCTATGCTAATTTAAGCAAATTAAAGCTTAATGATCAATGAATTCCCACTAAACAATAACAAAAGGAAAGGCTTAATATACTATTAAAACCGAAACCAAAACGTATAAGGAGACCACATAAATCAACCTTTAACCGATCAACTTCTGCCAAACTCATACGAAACACTCAATCACCATCTTTAAACACTCTTGCATTTTAAATGCACATGTGTCACACCCCAACCACAACGGTTTCCCGCGGGGCGTGATTATCATGGAAACCATAGTCATTGATCGACCACTACATGATTTGATAAAAACATACGTTGCAATCACGTTGAAGGATACATAATTGTTTTCAGAGTTACATAGCGGAAGTAGTAGCAAAATGTAAATTGTTTTTCAAACAAGACCATTTAGAAATAATGTCCCAAAAGCATGCGTGAATCCTAGAATGCGATAAGCTCCAGACAAGCCTATCATCGTGCAAACCTTAATTTCCTGAGAAAACATGCATGAAATATGTCAACATAAAGTTGGTGAGTTCACAGGTTTTAAGTAATAGTAATCAGTATAATGGACCACAAGACTTTCTATGATTTGATTGTCGATCATACAATACTACAATATTATATAAGCACCGCAACCGAAGCTAGACTGTAAATGTAATAGATTGCCCCTACCTGTGCCTACCGTAAACACAGGTTTGAACAGGCTAATAATGCACCCGTTTAGACCTCCAGTCAAGGTTAGGGTAATTAACCCGGGTGGGGGTAGTCAAACCCAATAATACTATCTATGATTACCTCGCTTTGGGAAATAAACTAACGGTCCGATAACAGGGGACTTTATACGGTAAGTAAACAACTTATATAACAATGTGAAATCATTGACAAGTAAATGTGTCCATGAAAATAGTAATTTACATGTAATCTCCCCCAAAATGAAAATAAGTAAAAATGGGGCCGTGAAACTCACCTGACAGTGGTAAACGAGTATGTAAACTTGTAAATACCCAAAGTGCTCGGGGAAACCGACCTAAGTCCGCCCTAGAATAATTAAGGCAACTTATGTCTAAGTTATTGCTCCTACATGTAATGTGAGCATGTAACCATTTCATCCATATAACTTGGGAATAAAATATTTGACTCGACGACCTGTTGGTGATATAGGATGATAATTGTGAAAAATATATATTACTTAGAAAATATTAATAAATTATACTCTGCTTGAAAATGTTCAAAGAACCTTTGTATTTTAAAGTTGACATATTATTTGGGTAACTAAATATCATTTTGACTCGACCCGAGATGTGACTCGAGTGTCTTGAATTATTTATATATATTTTTCATATGTAATGTATAGAAATTAGGGTTTGTTTAAATTATTTATAATTTTTATTACCTTATATCATAATGTAAAATATATTTAATGAATTTACTAGCTACTTTAGTCAATTTATCAACTTGTTTTAATCCATATTTTAGTGAACTAGTAGCTAGCATTAAAAAATCTATAAATTTTATATTTTAAGTTCCATGGCAACTTAGCAACAAAATAATGTCTCATCTTTGTTAAAAGTCATCTACTAACCATTTTAACATCTCCTTTAAACTAACATAATATTTAGTTATGAAGTTTATATTTTCCATTTAAAGTCCCATGTATATATATATTTAACCATACTTGTGATTTTGTAATACTATATTACCATTCATCAACTTAGTATAACTTAAAGAATATTTATAAGTATTCATAATAACACTCGTAAATAATTAAAGTTACATAACCATAATATAACCCTTTTGTAGTTTTTCTTGAGTTTTAACAATTTTTATAACTTTTATAAAATCATCAACTAGTAATTTTGTCAAACATGGATTTATGAACATTTACTTTTTAAGAAAAAGAATCATTATTTAACTCATGTTAAAATGTTTTATATGAATTATTATTCTTGAAACTCTTTGTTGGTAAAAACATCATTTTTAACATGAAATATTTTTGTGAATGAAGATGGTCACACATGAACTAGTATATAGTAAAACATAACAAAGTAAAATATATATAAATAAGAAGGAGTTATTCTCACTAAAAACAAGCAAGGAAAGGTGGAAGGAGAGATATAGGAAGCTTGAAAACTCTAGAAATTGCTTGATCTTCAACAATGACACTTAGAATACCCTTGATTTGTAGAAGATAAATTTGAAAAGTGATGGAATGATGGAGTTGGTATGGTGAACGTTTTTTTAGAGGGACGAAAAGAAGAAATGATGAGATGTGTATGTGAAATTTGATGTATGTGCTTGATTTTAAAAAGACATCTTTCATTCATGGTCAAATTTATGAGAGGTGAGGTGGTTAAATATGGTAAGGGCCAAAGTCCTTTCATCACTCAAATAAATATTCATAAAAATAGAAATCCTCAAACTTGACAAAAGTCAAAGGATTTTGTGGGGATTTGGCGAAAAGCAAAGAAGATGTGCAGGGTAAAATTAAGGGGGAAACGACCAATATGATGGAATTGGGAGGTTTATTTTCAATTTAAGTAGTATTAGGTATTTTGAGTGGTATTTGTTACACTATGGTAATTTTTACATATTTTTATATTTTTACTTTTTAAAATACATAAAAATATTATAAGAAATCATATAATATCATATATTTTAATATTGATAATATGTAAATAATAACTCGTGTATCTAGTAGTTGCGTTATACGAGTTTTATCCGGGTAAAATATCAATTTACGCGTTAAGGTTTATCTTAAATTTTAAACTTTTTCAATGCATTTAATTTGGAATCTAAGGTACTTTGAAACACTTTAAAGTATTCATTGACACATATATATATATTAATTATCACCAACGTTCGTGTGTGCTTGTATCGCGTGTAAAAATGGTAATTACGGCGAATTACCGATGCATGAAATGTTATGCGTGAAATTTTGCAATGCATAAAACGACTTCAATAAATGTAATCAAATTGAAAATCAAGTATTATAGATGTAATTATAACCAAGTCAAGGCCGGGTATTGACCTGAAATTGCCGGTTGTCACATACTCCCCATGTTAGAAAGAATTTCGTCCCGAAATTCAGTTAGGGTTGTCTGCAGATGCCAGGGTTTCGAACAAGTAAGGGTAGTTGAGCTTCATTTGGTCTTCGCGTTCCCAAGTAAATTCAGGTCCTCGTCTGGAATTCCATCGGACCTTCACTATGGGAATGCGGCTTCGTTTCATCCTCTTTACCTCTCGATCTAGGATCTCCACAGGTTTCTCAATGAAATGGAGTTGTTCATCAATCTGAACCTCATCGAGTGGTATAACTAGAGTTTCATCTGACAGGCACTTCTTCAGATTTGACACGCAGAAACTGTCATGAACACTACTAAGTTCTTGAGGAAGTTTGAGCTTGTAAGCTACAGGACCAATCCTGGCTAGGATTTCAAACGGTCCAATGTATCTAGGGTTTAGCTTACCACGTTTACCGAATCGAATGACTCCTTTCCAAGGTGAGACTTTAAGTAGAACCTTATCTCCCACTTGGAATTCCAATGGTTTGCGTCTCACGTCAGCGTAGCTTTTCTGACGGTCACGCGCGGCTTTAAGTCGGTTCTGAATCTGAGCGATCTTTTCTGTGGTCTCGTGTATGATCTCGGGACCAGTGAGTTGACTATCGCCAACCTCCGTCCAACAGAGTGGTGATCGACACTTCCTTCCGTATAGTGCTTCAAACGGTGCAGCTTTGATGCTGGTGTGATAACTGTTATTGTAAGAAAACTCAGCTAAGGGTAGATGAGTATCCCAACGGTTTTCGAAGTCTATCACACAAGCTCTAAGCATGTCTTCCAATGTCTGAATGGTCCGTTCACTCTGACCATCCTTTTGAGGGTGGTATGCGGTACTCATATCCAACCGTGTACCCAAGGCCTTTTGTAATGATTGCCAAAACCTCGAGGTAAATCGACTGTCTCGATCGGAGATAATGGAGATCGGTACTCCATGTCTCGAAACAACCTCCTTGAGATAAACCCTCATCAACCTTTCCATTTTATCAGTTTCCTTAATTGGTAGGAAGTGTGTAGACTTTGTCAATCGATCCACAATTACCCAAATCATATCACAACCGGTGGGTGTCTTGGGTAGTTTCGTGATGAAGTCCATGGAAATCTGCTCCCATTTCCATTGTGGAATCTCCGGTTGGTGCAGTAATCCAGACGGTTTCTGATATTCTGCCTTAACCTTTGAACATGTGAGGCACTTGCTAACATAGGTGGCTATGTCAGCTTTCATGTTAGGCCACCGGTATAACTCCTTCAGGTCCTGATACATCTTATCAGAGCCCGGGTGGATGGAGTATCTTGATTTGTGTGCCTCGTTCATCATAAGTTCCCTTAAGTTTCCAAAATTTGGCACCCAAATTCGGTTCACGAAATAACGAGCTCCATCAGACTTGATCTCAAATTGCTTATCCATGCCGCGAAGAGATTCATTTTTCAAATTCTCTTCTTTCAGTGCTTCTGACTGAGCATCTCGAATTTGAGTAGTTAGACTCGTATGGATCGTCATTCCCAACGCTCGCACCCGTAAAGTTTTGGTTCGTTCTTTCCTGCTCAGAGCGTCTGCTACAACATTCGCCTTTCCAGGATGATAACGAATCTCACAGTCATAATCGTTTAGTAACTCGACCCACCTGCGTTGTCTCATGTTTAGTTCTTTCTGATCGAAAATGTGTTGCAGGCTTTTGTGATCAGTGACTATAGTACACTTGGTACCATACAGGTAGTGTCGCCAAATCTTTAGTGCAAAAACAACACCTCCCAATTCGAGGTCGTGAGTGGTGTAATTTTTCTCATGCACTTTCAATTGTCGAGAAGCGTAGGCAATAACCTTGTCGTGTTGCATCAGAACACAGCCAAGTCCTTGTCGTGATGCGTCGCAGTACACCACAAAACTATCAGTTCCCTCCAGTAGGGATAGAATTGGCGCGCAACACAGTTTCTGTTTTAACAATTGAAACGCTGCTTCCTGTTTATCACCCCAATCGAATTTCTTGTCTTTCTGAGTCAAGGTTGTCAACGGTTGGGCCATTTTGGAGAAATTTTCGATAAAGCGTCGGTAATAACCTGCCAAACCTAGGAATTGTCGCACCTCAGTCGGGGTCGTAGGTGCTTCCTAGTTCTTAATGGCCTCTATCTTGGAGGGGTCAACATGTATGCCTTTCTCGTTGACTACATGCCCGAGAAATTGCACTTCTCGAATCCAGAAGTCGCATTTTGAGAATTTGGCGTACAACTTCTCGTTTTTGAGTAGTTCCAAGATTAACCTTAGATGTTGCTCGTGCTCATCCTTGGTTCGCGAGTATATTAAGATTTCATCGATGAAGACGATCACGAATTTATCCAAATAGGGTTTGCACACTCTATTCATGAGGTCCATGAATACAGCTGGTGCATTGGTTAACCCAAATGGCATGACCCTGAACTCGTAGTGGCCGTAACGAGTTCGAAATACAGTCTTAGGAATATCTTCCTGTTGGATTCGTAATTGGTGATATCCCGAACGTAAATCAATTTTTGAGTAGTAGCTAGATCCTTGAAGTTGGTCGAATAAGTCGTCGATTCGAGGGAGAGGATACCGGTTCTTAATGGTGAGTTTGTTTAACTCTCGGTAGTCAATGCACATTCAAAAAGATCCATCCTTCTTCTTGACAAACAAGACCGGGGCTCCTTAGGGTGAGAAACTTGGTCTTATGAATCCTTTATCTAGTAACTCTTGTAATTGATTAGACAACTCTTGCATCTCCGACGGTGCTAGCCGGTATGGGGATCGTGCTACTGGAGCAGCTCCAGGTACCAGGTCAATGCGAAATTCAACTTGCCTTTGAGGTGGAAGTCCGGGCAAGTCCTCGGGAAAGACTTCTGGATAGTCTCGCATGATGGGTGTATCCTCGATTCTTTTCTCCTCGGTTTGCTTCTCCACTACGTGCGCCAAGATTGCATGATAGCCCTTTCGTAAGTACTTCCGGGCCTTCATACATGAAATGATCCTTAACACCGTACCATACTTTTCTCCTTGAATTGATATGGTCTCTCCACTCGGAAGTGGAATGCGAACAATCTTCTCACGACAAACGATTTCTGCTCGGTTTTCCGACAACCAATCCATGCCAACAACGATGTCGAAACTCCCTAGGGTTACAGGTAGCAAATCTATATCGAACGTGTGATCCGTCAAGCTAAGAGTGCATCCTTGTATGATTTTGTCAGTTTCAATCAACTTACCATCGGCTAACTCTATTGTATACGTAGAGGTCAAACAGGTGGGAGTAATTTCAAGCAATGGACTAAATTCGCTAGACACGAAACTCCTATCGGCACCCGTATCGAATAGGATAGATGCATAGAGATTATTTACAAGAAACGTACCCGTAACAATGTTCGGGTCTTGTCGAGCTTCTCCAGCTCCAATTACAAAAGCTCGACCACGTGCGTTGTTTCCACCAGTCTGTTTCAAGTTTGGACAATCCTTGCGAAAATGCCCGGCAACACCACATTCGAAGCACGCACGATTGTTTCCTGTTTTAGGAGTAGGGTTGGGCTTTCGGCAGTCCTTAGTCGCATGGCCAAAACGTTTGCACTTCTGGCACATGGAATCCCCACATGCACCTAGATGATGAAAGTTACACTTGTTGCACTTAGGTAGGTTTCCAGCATACCCACCTTTTGTTTTCTTCTCAGATGGGCCCGCAGTGAAAGCCCTAACAATCTCTTGTTTGTTTTGGTTTTGATGCGGAGCATTCCGACCATGATTGTTGTCCCACTTCCTCTTGTTGTCATAGTTCTTTTCCACTACCGTCTTCTTCACAAACACCCCCTGACGTACAGCTTGATCAGTCAGGTCATGAGCAATTCTGATAGCCTCTTGGATGGTGGCTGGCTTGGATGAGGTCACCATGCTCTGAATTTGGGGTAAAAGGCCCCAAATGTACCTTTCCACACGCTTAAACTCTGGGTTAATCATGTGAGGGCATAGACGAGCAAGGTCATGAAATCGGGTGGTGTAGCCGGTAACTTCTGCACCCTTCATGGTGTGGTTCCAGAATTCAACCTTAAGTTTTTACAATTCATTCCGGGGGCAATATTCATCAGTTAGCATTTGCTTCAGTTCATCCCAAGTGATTTGATAGGCAGCATCAATACCCAGAGTCTGGGCATGAGCATTCCACCAAGTGAGTGCTTGACCTTCAAAGGTACAAGTGGCGAATTTCGTCTTATTCTCTTCAGCACAGTTACTGATTCGCTGAACTGACTCCATCTTCTCTATCCAGCGGACCAAACCAATAGCTCCTTCATTACCGCGAAAGTTAAACGGTTTACAGTTCAGAAACGTCTTGTAGGAGCAACCTTTGTTGTTGGCATCAGATCCTGTGTTGTAGGTTTAATCATATTAATAATAATTAAACATTAACAATGACCTTTGTATCTCAGGTCTTTAGTTAAGCCAGACATTATAATACCTCCTGCGCCACTGGCATTGCCTCCATTTACTTCAGATCCTCCTGCACTGCGATTCGCCTCGTGATGTGCGATTGCATCCGCCACTCGTTGCGCCACAAGCTGTTCGATGGCCTCTGCTGTCATGGGAGTACCGCTTCCCACATTGGTTCTGACGTTTCTCCTTCGCGGTGGCATGTTTCTTCAAATCATATTGATAAGCAAGATAAGACAATATGTAATAATGTCAAGCACATGTGCACCAAAAGTAAACAATCATAACAACCAAGCAATCACGCAATATATAAAAGATAACATAACTTGATAATAAATTGTACGAATTACAAAGTATTTTAAGAGTACATACTCCAACAACAAGTTAATATCCAATATTACGTGAGCACAGCCCGCTCACGATAGGCAATCAATGAAATAAATGAGTAAATGCGCCTGTCTGCATTGCTGCCATGGCCATGAGCATAAACACGGCTGCCAATACAGTAGAGGACTCCAGGCGCTCTTCCATCACCATCACTCTTTCTTCAGCCACTATTGCGCGCTGCTCTGCTTGGGTAGCCCTATGCTCTGCTGCCTCCACTCTCTGCGTCATAGCTGACATCTCCTGCTGTACTCGGGTGAGGCGATCGTGCATAGTATGTAAGGCTTGATCATCCAGGTACCTACCCTCCTCTATAGATAGCAGTCGGCTCTCCACATCCTCCATGTCGATGGCCTCCTGAACTCCGGTAAGTTCGGTACGTATCTCGTGAAGCTGCTGGTCGTGCCTCGCAGATCGGGCTACAAGAAGGGGCACGGTCAGCTCCACAGGCTCCCGAGTGAGGGGTGTCGGACGTGAAGCACGTGACGACTCACCTATCTCGAAGGTGGAGGGAATACCCTCGATGTCTCTCCACTCGTCCAGTCGGCTAGGCATCCACTCCCACCAACGAATGTTGATTCTGCGCCTTTTGGGCGGAGGCTCGGGCTCGGCAGTACAGTCTCGAGCGGGTGTGACAGGACGAATCGGGATACGAACCCGCTTCCTAGGAGTGTGTGCGAGAAGCACACTCCCAGGGCGAGCCTGATAGCGACGGAAAGAGGGCGGTGGTACACCCGGACCAAAGATACGGTAGGTGTCCACAGCCACTGGCTCGGGACTAGCGGCTAGAGGGGTGGGGTCAGTAGGCTCGGGGGCGAGATCGAGGGGGTTAAGGTCTGCTAGAGGAGTCGGGACAGAGGGCTGGGGAATCGGGTCAATAGGCTGGGAAACAGGATCAGCAGGGTGAGAGGTGGGGTCACTGGGCTGAGGGATGGCCTCGGTGGGCTCCGGGTCGGAATCGACCGGGTCAGTGTCGGCCGTCTGAGAAACCGGGTCGGTAGACTCAGAATCAAGGTCGACTACCTCAGTGTGAGGGGTAGGATCTGTGGCCTCGGGAGTTGGGTCAACTGGCTGAGAATCAGTAGCCACAGGGGCAGACTCCAGAGATGACTCAACAAAAATATGCGACATAGTCAGCGGAATGGCTATCGGCAGTTTCGGGCCGATGATACGCACGACTCCCGGGATGAGCTCCTCCGGAAGGTTAGCATGCGTCTCAGGTGTAGGCGCCCACCAATACGTGCCTGGAGGAGGAGGAGGTAGCCCGGAGAATCGAGTCGAGGGTACAGCTTCCGGGGCAACAGGTGTAGGGTCAAGAGTAGGTTCGGTGACAGGGATAGAGGGTGGTGCAGAGGTCTCGGTCTCAGTAACAACAGTAGGCTGAATCAGGGCATCGGGAGTAAGGGTCGGGAGTACAGACGTGGATCCTGCAGAAGAGGTCGGAGACGTGGGCTCGTACTCCTCATCCGAATCAAAAATGTAGATCGGCATCGATGCTGAAGACATCTCTATGACAAGGCAATACACAAGTACAATTGATATAAGCTAAGTTATTGTAATAAGCGTTTAAGACATGTAATGAACTACAGTTATAGTCTAGGTCCACTAAATGCAACCTAATTCCCTATAACCAATGGCTCTGATACCAATCTGTCACACCGCAACCACAGCGGTTTCCCGCGGGGCGTGATTATCATGGAAACCATAGTCATTGATCGACCACTACATGATTTGATAAAAACATACGTTGCAATCACGTTGAAAGATACATAATTGTTTTCAGAGTTACATAGCGGAAGTAGTAGCAAAATGTAAATTGTTTTTCAAACAAGACCATTTAGAAATAATGTCCCAAAAGCATGCGTGAATCCTAGAATGCGATAAGCTCCAGACAAGCCTATCATCGTGCAAACCTTAATTTCCTAAGAAAACATGCATGAAATATGTCAACATAAAGTTGGTGAGTTCACAGGTTTTAAGTAACAGTAATCAGTATAATGGACCACAAGACTTTCTATGATTTGATTGTCGATCATACAATACTACAATATTATATAAGCACCGCAACCGAAGCTAGACTGTAAATGTAATAGATTGCCCCTACCTGTGCCTACCGTAAACACAGGTTTGAACAGGCTAATAATGCACCCGTTTAGACCTCCAGTCAAGGTTAGGGTAATTAACCCGGGTGGGGGTAGTCAAACCCAATAATACTATCCATGATTACCTCGCTTTGGGAAATAAACTAACGGTCCGATAACAGGGGACTTTATACGGTAAGTAAACAACTTATATAACAATGTGAAATCATTGACAAGTAAATGTGTCCATGAAAATAGTAATTTACATGTAATCTCCCCCAAAATGAAAATAAGTAAAAATGGGGCCGTGAAACTCACCTGACAGTGGTAAACGAGTATATAAACTTGTAAATACCCAAAGTGCTCGGGGAAACCGACCTAAGTCCGCCCTAGAATAATTAAGGCAACTTATGTCTAAGTTATTGCTCCTACATGTAATGTGAGCATGTAACCATTTCATCCATATAACTTGGGAATAAAATATTTGACTCGACGACCTGTTGGTGATATAGGATGATAATTGTGAAAAATATATATTACTTAGAAAATATTAATAAATTATACTTTGCTTGAAAATGTTCAAAGAACCTTTGTATTTTAAAGTTGACATATTATTTGGGTAACTAAATATCATTTTGACTCGACCCGAGATGTGACTCGAGTGTCTTGAATTATTTATATATATTTTTCATATGTAATGTATAGAAATTAGGGTTTGTTTAAATTATTTATAATTTTTATTACCTTATATCATAATGTAAAATATATTTAATGAATTTACTAGCTACTTTAGTCAATTTATCAACTTGTTTTAATCCATATTTTAGTGAACTAGTAGCTAGCATTAAAAAATCTATAAATTTTATATTTTAAGTTCCATGGCAACTTAGCAACAAAATAATGTCTCATCTTTGTTAAAAGTCATCTACTAACCATTTTAACATCTCCTTTAAACTAACATAATATTTAGTTATGAAGTTTATATTTTCCATTTAAAGTCCCATGTATATATATATTTAACCATACTTGTGATTTTGTAATACTATATTACCATTCATCAACTTAGTATAACTTAAAGAATATGTATAAGTATTCATAATAACACTGGTAAATAATTAAAGTTACATAACCATAATATAACCCTTTTGTAGTTTTTCTTGAGTTTTAACAATTTTTATAACTTTTATAAAATCATCAACTAGTAATTTTGTCAAACATGGATTTATGAACATTTACTTTTTAAGAAAAAGAATCATTATTTAACTCATGTTAAAATGTTTTATATGAATTATTATTCTTGAAACTCTTTGTTGATAAAAACAATATTTTTAACATGAAATATTTTTGTGAATGAAGATGGTCACACATGAACTAGTATATAGTAAAACATAACAAAGTAAAATATATATATAAATAAGAAGGAGTTATTCTCACTAAAAACAAGCAAGGAAAGGTGGAAGGAGAGATGTAGGAAGCTTGAAAACTCTAGAAATTGCTTGATCTTCAACAATGACACTTAGAATACCCTTGATTTGTAGAAGATAAATTTGAAAAGTGATGGAATGATGGAGTTGGTATGGTGAACGTTTTTTTAGAGGGAGGAAGAGAAGAAATGATGAGATGTGTATGTGAAATTTGATGTATGTGCTTGATTTTAAAAAGACATCTTTCATTCATGGTCAAATTTATGAGAGGTGAGGTGGTTAAATATGGTAAGGGCCAAAGTCCTTTCATCACTCAAATAAATATTCATAAAAATAGAAATCCTCAAACTTGACAAAAGTCAAAGGATTTTGTGGGGATTTGGTGAAAAGCAAAGAAGATGTGCAGGGTAAAATTAAGGGGGAAACGACCAATATGATGGAATTGGGAGGTTTATTTTCAATTTAAGTAGTATTAGGTATTTTGAGTGGTATTTGTTACACTATGGTAATTTTTACATATTTTTATATTTTTACTTTTTACTTTTTAAAATACATAAAAATATTATAAGAAATCATATAATATCATATATTTTAATATTGATAATATGTAAATAATAACTCGTGTATCTAGTAGTTGCGTTATACGAGTTTTATCCGGGTAAAATATCAATTTACGCGTTAAGGTTTATCTTAAATTTTAAACTTTTTCAATGCATTTAATTTGGAATCTAAGGTACTTTGAAACACTTTAAAGTATTCATTGACACATATATATATTAATTATCACCAACGTTCGTGTGTGCTTGTATCGCGTGTAAAAATGATAATTACGACGAATTACCGATGCATGAAATGTTATGCGTGAAATTTTGCAATGCATAAAACGATTTCAATAAATGTAATCAAATTGAAAATCAAGTATTATAGATGTAATTATAACCAAGTCAAGGCCGGGTATTGACCTGAAATTGCCGGTTGTCACAACATAAATGAATTAAAATGACAACTATTAGTCCACACAATCATTTATTGTGCACCAGTGGAACATTAACCGTTGTAAAGTACCGAAATCTACTCTTATTCACTCAATATGAACCAATAATCAAATCACAGTTGTCGATTGAACGTAATCAGACGTTAAAGATAAAACTCAATGTGTGATCAATGAAGAAAAACTCAAATCAAGGTAATAGGACCAAGTGAATTAGATTTCCATGAATTTCCAACAAAATTATGTAACAATATATTTGTGCATCAAAGTATTCGCGAAAGTTTACAATGAATCATGGGAAATGAACTATGTATACAAACTCATTAAACAACAATAATTATTGCATTGATAGTTTTTGCTTGTTGTAAAAACATGTAATCCTATGCGGTTTCACTTATCAAGCCTTCTAAACACACTCCTGTGCTAATTTAAGCAAATCAAAGCGTAATGATTAACGAAATCACACTAAACAATAAACAAAAGGAAAGTTTGAATACACTATTAAAACCGAAACCAAAACGTATAAGGAGACCACATAAATCAACCTTTAACCGATCAACTTCTACCAAACTCATACAAAAACTCAACCACCATCTTTAAACACTCTTGCATTTAAAATGCACATGAATGAAACAAAATGACAACTCTCTATCTACATAATCATTTATTGTGCACCAGTGGAACATTAACAGTTGTAAAATACCGAAAACTACTATTATTCGCTCAATATGAACCAATAATCAAGTCATAGTTTTCGTTGAACGTAATCAGATGTTAAAGAAAAAACTGAATGTGTGATCAATGAATTAAACTCAAATCAAGGTAACACGACCAAGTGTATTAGATTTCCATGAATTTCCAACAAAATTATGTAATAATATATTTGTGCATCAAAGTATTCGTGAAAGTTTACAATGAATCATGAGAAATGAACTACGTATACAAACTCATTAAACAACGATAGTTATTGCATTGATAGTTTTTGCTTGTTGTAAAAACATGTAATCCTATGCGGTTTTACTTATGAAGCCTTCTAAACACACTCCTGTGCTAATTTAAACAAATCAAAGCGTAATAATCAATGAAATCACACTAAACAATAACAAAAGGAAAGTTTGAATATACTATTAAAACCGAAACCAAAACGTATAAGGAGACCAATAAATCAACCTTTAACCGATCAACTTCTGCCAAACTCATACAAAGCACTCAACCACCATCTTTAAACACTCTTGCATTTAACATGCACATTAATTAATCAAAATGACAACTCTCGGTCCACATAATCATTCATTGTGCACCAGTGGAACACTAACCGTTGTAAAGTACCGAAAACTACTCTTATTCACTCAATATGAACCAATAATCAAGTTGCAATTATCGATTGAACATAATCAGACGTTAAGGATAAAACTCAATTTGTGATCAATGAATAAAACTCAAATCAAGGTAACAGGACCAAGTGAATTAGGTTTCCATAAATGTCCAACAATATTATGTAACAATATATTTGTGCATCAAAGTATTCGCGAAAGTTTACAATGAATCATGGGAAATGAACTATGTATACAAACTCATTAAACAACGATAGTTATTGCATTGATAGTTTTTGCTTGTTGTAAAAACATGTAATCCTATGCGGTTTCACTTATGAAGCCTTCTAAACACACTCCTGTGCTAATTTAAGCAAATCAAAGCGTAATGATCAATGAAATCACACTAAACAATAACAAAAGGAAAGTTTGAATACACTATTAAAACCGAAACCAAAACGTATAAGGAGACTACATAAATCAACAATTAACCGATCAACTTCTACCAAATTCATACAGAACACTCAACCACCATCTTTAAACACTCTTACATTTAAAATGCACATGAATAAATCAAGTTAACAACTCTCGGTCCACATGATTATTTATTGTGCACCAGTGGAACATTAATGATAGGTTCAAATGGATCGACCTGTGTTGATATTGTAACACAATGATCAATTATATGCATAAAGTAATCAACAAAAGCAAAATACTTCAAAATTCATAGAGTTTTCATTGAAAGCAAAATTCAATTGGATACAATGTATAGAGAGTTTTCTTCGAAGTCTTTCACCAAAGTCTCAAAAGTCTACCTTCCCAAAATACATAATATCCTATTTATTCTAACAATGAAAACTAAGGAACATATATTTACAAATAAGTCCCTATACTATGACAAAAACAAAATATAAAGACTAAATGCTAATCTTCTAGAGCTCCAACAATACTCCTCCTAAGATTTGCTTGTCGTCTTCAGTCAAAATAATCTTTTGGTTCTTCTTTTATCTTGAACATTGGTTTCTTTTTATACATCTCTATCTCTCTTAATGCTTTCTTTATTGCAGACTTGAACTTCACTGCCCAAATACCTTGTTCAGGCTTTGAGTCGTTTGTTTTTATCTCCATAGCATCCATCACAAGCAATGTTTCCTTTGACAAACCAGCAATGTCAATGTTTGCATAAAATTCAATTGGATTTTGATAATCTTTTGAATGAATCTTCAATACTCCTTTACTCGATATCCTTATAAACTCTATATTCTTTATATCTTTCTTGACTATATTTGCATATGCCAGAGCTTTTCTCAAAGAAATACGCTCCATGGCAGCATTCATTACCTTGATTATAGTCATGAAATACTTTTTGTCATTCTCTGCTGCTTCTGATGATGCACGCTCAAACTTTTGATTTGAAAGAAATGAGATATAACTTGGATGCAATAATTTCAATTCAAACACTCCAAAAAGACTTATTACATCTTTACCCCAATCATCTTCATTTCTTACCAGCATCAACTGAAATGTTTCAGAATCATAAAACCATCTCAGGATTGGTTTGGAAGTTTGAGTACCATCAATCACTTTTGAGTTCAAACACCTAAAAAAACACTAAAAACACATAACCGAACACATACAAGCATATAAGCACATACCTGAAGGCTGAAAATCAGCCAAGAACACCCCAAAAATCAGAAAACTAACCTGAATTCAACTTCTTCTTCTTCTCTCTAGAACCGAGAGAACTCTATGCTTTCTCTCTCTAAAATCCGATGGAAAGATGGTACTGGGGTCATGGGCAGCCATAACCACCTTTTGAACAAAATAATAATAATCTTTGCCCCATGTACATCTTTAACCCCTCAACTTGGGTTATTTTGCTATTCTTTCCTTTTCTTCACTTTTCTCTTCTTTTAAAATCTCTAGGTGTTATAGTTGGTTGAGGATGAATAAGAACAGAGAGTTTTAGAGTGTGAATGAACGAGTGAAATGAAATTATGTCAAGTGTTGAATTTATATAAGTGTGAAAAACTCTTAGGCGCATGACCATTGTGAAGGCGCATGACCACTGTTGAGACGCATGAGACTTAGGAGCTTGACTATTATACAGACGTATGACTCCTGTTTAGACGCATGAGACCTAGGCGCATGAACTCACTTGGTCAGATTTTCATCAGAAAGGACTTAGGCGCATGGACACTGTTCAGGCGCATGGACACTGTTCAGGCGCATGATCACTGTTTTAGGCGCATGAGCAATGTTCAGGCGCATGACCTAGCCTGAAACACCTAACACTTGTACAATTTCATGAACCCTCAGTTCGTATGAGAACTGTTTAGGCGCATGGACTTTCAAAGCATCTACGCTTGGAATATTTTCAACATGGAAAGTCTGGTACTGTTTAGGCGCACGAGCATGGTTGAAACGCCCAACACTTAACCAATTTCTCAGACTTATGACAATTGTTTAGGCGCATGAGTTGGGACCAAAACGCTTAACACTTGAACAAATTCCTGAAATATCATCATACTCCTGAAATGGACTTTTGACCACTGTTCAGGCGTATGAGACCTTTCCATACGTCTAACACTTTGAATTTTCTCACCAAATTCATCCAAACCCTAATGTTGAAAATTGTCACTGTTTATCTTGAATTTCAACCTTTGGTCAAAGTTTGACTTTTTGACTTTAAAAAATCTTTGACTTTTTGACTTTTAACATTTAATTGTCACTTTTTCACTCAAACTTTTACTTTTATTTCTCAAATGATTTCCCATCATTTTAGTCTCAAATTTTGAAATTTTTCAAAAATTACAAATAATCTCAATTCTTTATTTTTGATTGCAAGAAGCTTTTCCACATTTCAACTTAATTTGAAATCTTTTCAGGTTCATTTTTGAATCATATCAAACACACACATACTTGACAACTTTTAGCATCATCCTTTTCATCCAGTCATTTATTTTGATTTTCTTTTTCAATCTTTACTCCCCCTAAACTTTTAAGTTCACAAACTTAGAAGTTTATTTGATTGATAAAAAATAAAGATAAACCAATCATTATCAACATGCCTGCACACAGAAAATCATGCAAAAATCAAAATAAAGCAGAATAAAACTCTACTATATACTTAATGAATCACATGTCTGCTGTGAGATCATATCAGTTAACAATCAGCACATTAACCAAAAAAATTATGGATAGTCATAGACAGTGATTAAATCCTGATCAGGTGTGTTCCAGGTCAGCGTTCCCGCAGCAGAGGAGACACTAGATCTAAGGACAGACAATAAGTACTTTGGCAAAAGTATCAGCACACTTACTTTTTCAATTCTTGGATTGATTAAGGTTCGGTTAGATATGACATTATGTAACCTGCACTTAGACTTAGAGAGTCTGACCCTCATCAAGGAATGCAAGCAAGCACTTTTACTCAACTTAAAAACCTGACATATATGTATAACCAGATCTCATGTTTAGGTCAATAAGAGAATCATCATGGTAAACCATTTGATAATCTCCGAGAAAACCACCATGGACAAACCATTAGGTAATCTCCGAATCCGTTTCATAAAGAAATAGATAGATATGATTCATAAAGGATCATAGGACATCCATTTTGGACTTTTGAAAGGATTGTGCACATTGGCATCTTTTGCATTAGGTGAGAATATCCAGGTCTGTAATGACTTACAACAGAGGATACGTCGTCACTTTAGGTCTATGATGACTCATAACAGAGAAGTGAACAGATGCTATAAACAGATCTCATGGTTATTCATATCACCACCAGGTGTGAGTTTGTGAATTGACAAGCAAACAATCAGATAGGTCAACACCACTCATTAGTACTAAGATGGATACACACAAATGCATAATTATTTAGTTATATCACAAGAATCTACTTTTTCAGTATAATTGCTTGAGTTTACCCGCACATCATATCTGATCACGTCAGACTTTATGAACTAGTGAAGTATGCAATTGATTAAAACTGATGTACTATCATTTCTCATATATTGCAATAGCAAATTCAATCCTAAAATAATAAATGAACAACTAAACTATATTTTTGTATTTTCATTTTATATTTTTCTATTTTGATTTTGCCATTTTTTTAGTTTTGTATTTGCTTTTTCTTTTAGCACACATACACAATATATACAATCAGGCAGTCAACTTTGACAGTTTCTCTTTTAATTTTCTTATTAAAAAGAAGGGAGGGTTATTTTTATTTTGATAAATCAAAATCAGTTTTCAATATGGTTAATAAGACCAATAGACTCAACCAAATACTCAAACCTTCCTTGTAAAAAGGCTTTTGTAAATAGGTCAGCCAATTGTTTTTCAGTTGATATTTGAATCAAAATGATTAAACCTTTTTCAGAGTTATCTCTGAGAAAATGATATCGAATTTCGATATGCTTTGTTTTTGAATGTTGGATAGGATTAGCTGTTATAAACATAGCACGGTGTTATCAATGTAAATAGGAGTTTTAAGAAAATTGAACACGTAATCCAGCAGTTGGTATTGTAACCAAAGGATTTGAGAACATCCTGCTGATGCAGCTATGTACTCAGCTTCTACAGTTGAGACTGAGACATTTGTTTGTTTCTTATACTGCCATGAGACTAATTTGGGACCCAAAAACTAACAACCACCCGTTGTAGATTTACGATCTTGGCAACATCCCCCATAATCACTATCAGTATATCCATATAACTCGAAGTTTCCTTCATAAGAATACCATAACCCTAGAGCCGGTTTTCCTTTGAGATATCTGAATATGCGATTGATAGCGATAAGATGAGATTCATTTGGGTCTGATTGATACCTGGCACAGACACATACAGCATACATGATATCAGGTCTAGATGCAGTAAGATACTATAACATCCATGACTTTTGTATTTATAATTTTTGTTTATATTAATAAGATTTCATATAACGTCCATTTCATGTATAACAATATCATAACCCGACTATATATTTCTCTTAGTAACATGAAGTTCACATGTGAAAGTTGTCACCTTCTTTTATTATATAAAGTTACACTTTATATATTATGTGCTTATTATAGCATATGACTTATTTATTTTTATTTGAAGCTTAATTAATTTATTTCATGGCCTAAAAGTATTTATAATAAGCTTATATTAATTTAATTATCACACAACATGTTACATGGAACATCCTAGCATTCTTTCATTTTGTAATACATTAAAATATGTGTGTGACACATTTAAAAAGTTGTCACAAGTTTTCCCCCCAAATCATTTTAAAAATTCCCCCTCATTTCTACCTTCCATGTTTAAGGCCTTCCAATCTCACTATAAATACAAGGGCTCCCCTCCCTTATTCCTTGCACCTTTTCAATACACCCCTTCAAAAGAAAAATTACTCTCCCTCTCTCTATAATCAACTTCTTCAAGCATTTCAAGAATTAAAAATCTTTAACGTTCTTATAAGGTAGGTTTTAAGTTTATATTTTAGTCTTATTTTTTTTATATCTTGTTCATATAATCATTATAATCCTCTCATGTTTATAACTCCATGAAATCCATACACCTTGGTGTATTGGTGGACGAGACAAAGAACACAAGTGAGATGATCAAGTTTAACTATGGTTACCCTTAATGTTCTTACATTATATTTTGTCTTAAAATCACTAAAGTTTTTAATAAACCATGCTAGATGTTGATTCTACATGAAGAAATATGTAGTAATCACTCTACCACATATGGTTTATATTTTTATTATTTCTAAAACACACCAAAACACCCAAAACATCACTTATGTGAATGTTTCTGTTTTCAACAGCTAACTGAGATGAACTTTATTGAACCATAACTCTTTCATAAAAAATCAAATAATGTAAAATCTAGTTCCATGACATAGTTCGTTGAATTAACTTTCCAACGGTGTACTAAAAGCTTTGAAATCATTTCGTTTGATCATCCAAACAGCCTAAACAAATTAGATGTGCAATTCTGTACATTCTAATTTGGATGACGGTTTAGACGCGTTTCTGTGATCCAAATGAAAAACTTTTCTAAATAAAAGTTTTGTGGAACATTTTAATCTATCATTCTGTAAAATTTCATAATTTATTAATGTCCTTTACTATTTTTAAAACGCATATAAAGTTCATCACAGATTGCTGAAAATTCTAATTGCAAGACAGCCTGTAAAGATCTACGATTTTGACCTATTTTTGAGTCCCAAATTGAAAACTCTCCTAAATGAAAATTGTTTAAAACATATTAATTTACTTGACTGGAAATTTTCATAATTTTTCATAAATGTTTGCTATTTTTAACACATGTCCAAAGTTCAACACAGATTGCTGTCAAATCTGAGTTTTTCAAAAATTAGCATTTATTCTCTTATGCTTTAATCATTTTGATCAACTAACAACACCATATCTTCATATAACCTAAACTAATATTTTCTATCACCTTAGGTTTTCATCCTTAACCGTCAAACACACACCAAAAACTCAAGAAACTCATCAAAATCACAAAGTGAGATTCATAGCCCCCTTTTCAACTTTTACACTTTTTGGGATGGAACATGTATATGTTGGCCATATCACATAAATATTTTCATAAAACAAATTCTTAAACAAGTAATATCAACTATGTGCTTAGTATTTGAACACTATATGATAGTTTTGCAATCATTAACTTGGGTTCAAGCCTAAGGAAGTACTAATATGGGCTATATGTGGGAAACCGACATAACATATAACATAGCATAATCTTGGGGATTGTGGACACAATGATAACAACGGCACAATCTTTGAGGATTGTGGATGCAATGTAACAATGACAAAATAGGTTTGATTGCATAGATGTTGTGTTAATATTATTGCACATGTGATGAACTTGTATGAATTTGTAACCTTTTATGCCAACATGCTTTTATATGTTTATAAACCTTTGTTTCTCACCAACAATATTGTTGACCTTTTTACTTTACATATTTCAGGTAATGATAACTAGGACTTGGATCTTCACTTAGGAATGCTTAAGGACCTTGAATAAATATATATAGATATATATATATATATATATATATATTATTTCCTTTGTTAGGCTTTAGTTGTTTGTTTCTTTTAAACAATTGTTGGTAAAACTATGAAATCTAATAAAGTTGTGTTGCCTTAGTATTTCTTTATGCCATGAGCTATGTACTATATGTGTGACACCTTGCGTTTCCGCTTTGGCGGGGTGTGACAGATTGGTATCAGAGCCTTGGTTATAGAGAATTAGGCTTAGAAAGACCTAGACTATAACCTAAGACTCCCCTACCCTATCATAGATATTTTAGTAGTTTTGTATATTTGTTTCTAACTCTATTCCTCCTTTAGCCATGTCATCCTACTCGGCCTATGTCTCTGATAACATTAGTGCTCATTCAACTCTACCTCCATCTACACCTATTAAAGAAACCATTAATCACCTACCCTTCCTTAACTTTGGAGAACCTACGAGCCCAATTCATTGGAGCCAAGAAAACATGAGCCCCATCCATTGGATCTCACTAATGAGGACTCGTGAAGAACCAAACAAGAAGGAGGATCCTGAACTACAATCCAATGCTACAAGTAAGTACAATGGGATTATCATCTCAAGTGATGAAGAAAGCATGGAAGAAGCCCAGTCACCTTTCAAGAAGAGGAAGCATGAATCAAATGGATCTGATTCTTGGGCTTTCAAGCCTAATCGTTGATACTCTTGTCATAACCACGAGTCCAAGTAATGGGTGTTAAGAATACATGATGGCTGGAAGAGTGGGTGTATGTTATGAAAGGTTCTGGCTAAGAAAGGCATGAGGCTACTTAAGTAGTCTAAATGACTCGCCCCCCTTTCCAGGGAATCCTTTTATGGATACACTACTTATAGGTCAAGTGTATTCAAAATATGTCATTATAAGGACTCGGCGTTATGATTAGTCAATTTTAAACTCTCAAATCATTCGTACCTAACACCGAGCGTTATATAAGCTAGGTGTTTCCTACATTAATCTTACCCCTTGTATGACATTATTTATTATTAATGCAAAGTGATTTCATTTTCAATATTGTCACAACATGTATTATTACATAAATTGTCTACATATCCACAAACTTATTTCTACGTGTGATCTTTTCGTAGATGTCTCCCCTTCGTAACAATGCTGAAACTGCTGAACTTGCTGCTCTCCTTGCCCAACAATTGGCAACTGTGATTCCCGACATGATAACCCAACTCCAAGCTGCAAATAGCTCTGGTGGTAACAACAATGCCAACAATGGTGGGGGGAATGCTAACACGTTCTCTTTCAAGCATTTTAATGATGCTAAACCACCCAAATTTGCGGGGACTGAATGAGCTACCGGCCTACTTCAATGGTTTGAGAGCATTGAAGACACATTGGACAACACTGATTGCCCTATGGCCCTAAAGGTGAAAATGGCTTCTAGTGCCTTCCATAAGAGGGCACTTACTTGGTGGAATTCTAAAAAGAGAACCCGAGGCCGAGATGTTGCCCTTTCTATGCCATGGGCCGATTTCAAAAACCTCATGATTGAGCAATTCTGCCCCAAGAACGAGATGAAAAAGTTAGAGGTAGAATTGTGGGATCTAAAACAAGATAGTGGAGAGAGTGAAGCTTACACCACTCGTTTCCATGAGCTTAGTGTCTTGGTGCCTCACATGGTCTCCCCTTTGACTCGCCAAATCGATCGTTACATTGTTGGGTTACCTATTCAAATTAGGGGTACCATTATCGGAAGTAACCCCGCTACTCTTGATGCTGCCATTCATTTGGCTGCCTCTCTTACCGATGACTTGGTTAGAGCCGATGTACTCACTCGTAAGGGTGAAAAACGGGCAAAAACCGAAGATGATAAGAAGCTTGAGCCTAAATTCAAGAAGCAAAAGACTATTAAGAATCTTACTATGATGACCCCTAATACTCCAGCCACTCAAGTACCTTTAACACTAGCTTAAGCTCCCACAAAAAAATCTTATGGTGGGTCATTTCCTTTTTGTGCTAAGTGCCAATATCATCACCATTCTACTTACCCATGCCGCATATGCACTAAGTGTGGTAAGGGGGGTTACCTTGCTGCTTCCTGCCGTATGCCTAATGTTGCTCCTACCAGGATACCTACTGTTACAAATGGAAAAGCGTGCTATGAGTGTGGTGCCACTGACCACATGAGGAACCATTACCCCAAACTAAGTAACACCCAGGGTACACATGGTTGGGCTTTCACTATTGGTGCCACTGAAGCACGTGATGAGCCAACTGTTGTTACGGGTACGTTTCTTGTTAACAATAATTATGCAACTGTTTTATTTGATACCGGTGCCAATAAGAGCTTTGTCTCCACAAATTTCGAATCTTTGCTTGGTATATGCTCTAGTCGCTAGAACCCCCTTACACAGTAGAAATAGCCGATGGCAAGTTGACCCATGTTCACTCCATTATTCGTGGTTTTACCTTGACTCTCAATGATCATCCCTTCATCTTTAATCTAATTCCTATGACACTTGGAAGTTTTGATATAGTTGTGGGAATGGATTGGCTATCTCACAATCATGCCGTAATCGTGTGTTCGGAGAAACTTATTTGTATTCCTCTACCATCGGCTGACATTTTGAAAATCTTTGGAGAAAAGCCTTATTGTGGTTTGAAGGTCATTTCATGCATGAAGGCTCATAGATATCTGAGGAAGCAATGCTATGCCTTTTTAGCTCACATCGTTGAAAAGAAACCCGAGAAGAAAACCATTCAAGACATACCCATCATTCGAGATTTTCCCGAAGTATTTCCTGATGACTTGCCCGGACTTCCACTTGTTCGACAAGTTGAATTTCGAATCGATCTCGTTCCCGGTGCAATTCCTATTGCCAAATCTCCTTATCGTCTTGCCCCATCTGAGTTGCAAGAATTGTCTAGTCAATTGCAAGAGCTGTTGGATAAGGGATTCATTAGACCGAGCTTCTCACCTTGGGGAGCCCCGGTCGGTCCTCTTTGTCAAAAAGAAAGATGGATCCTTTAGAATGTGCATTGACTATCGGGAGCTCAACAAATTGACTATCAAAAACTGTTATCCTCTTCCCAGAATCGATGACTTATTCGATCAATTACAAGGAGCGACTTGTTTCTCCAAGATTGATCTTCGATCGGGTTACCACCAATTACGTGTTCATGATAACGACATCCCAAAGACCGCCTTTAGAACTCGTTATGGGCACTACGAATTTGTGGTTATGCCTTTTGGGCTAACCAATGCGCCTGCCATGTTCATGGATCTCATGAATCGAGTTTGTAGGCCCTATTTGGACCAATTTGTCATTGTATTCATCGATGACATATTGATCTACTCTCGAAATGCAAAAGAACATGCGAATCATCTAAAGCTTATCTTAGAACTTTTGAAGAAAGAGAAGATTTATGCCAAGTTTTCCAAATGTGAGTTTTGGCTAAAGGAAGTCCACTTTTTGGTTCATGTTATCAATGAAAAAGGTATCTATGTGGACCCATCCAAAGTTGAAGCTATCAAGAATTGGGCTAAACCAAAGACTCCATCTGAAATTCGTTCTTTCCTGTGCTTGGCGGGCTACTATAGAAGGTTTATCTCGAACTTTTCAAAGATTGCCTTGCCTCTCACTACCTTAACCCAAAAGAACAAACCTTTTGTTTGGGAGCAAACACAAGAAGATGCCTTTCAACTCCTTAAGCAAAAGTTGTGCAACTCCTCTATTCTAAGTGTGTGTTCCCGATTTAAACGGGATCGTTGAGCTTGGATCTTAGGATTCAAATTGATAAGAACAAAATTTGATGATTAGATGCTAAAATTCAATAATGATCAACACAAAAATGTTTAATGCTTGTTGTTTATTGATTTGATGATGATATGATGATGTTGGTGATGGAACTAATTCACACACACTTGGTGGTGAACCATCCACGCTACAAAAATGATGATAAGTATTTCTATGTATACTAATCTAACATTTACAATAATTACAAAATAAACCCTAGACTAATACTTTTGTTGCTTTTGTTCTTGAAGTCTTCACCTTCAATAATAATTGGAAATCTTCAATTTCTTCAAAGGTAGAATACCCAACAATACTCCCTCTAAATTGTAGATTTCTGATTTGAAACATGACGCTTGATCTTGTTTTTGTTTCTTGATGAATAGTTATTCAAAGTCAAGAATTTTTCTTGTTGCGGAAGCGAGGTTTTCAATCCCTTGGAACAACTATTATGTTGTTGTTTTGTGATTCGAGTCAAACACACAAACCCAAGTCTACATTTTTTTTGTAGCCCACGCACCAAGCTCAATTTGTTTATTGAAGCCCAAGTCTCAAGCTTTTTGTTGTTGTCCACACAACCCAATCCACTAATCCGAGCCCACAACCCATTAACACAATCACAAATCCGTAGCAAAGTCCAAACACTTCAAAAACAAAACCCATCTCATTATCGGTTTCTTCTTTGTTCTTGTTCACTGTTCCCGATTGCTCAAACCAAATTCACAAACACAACAATCAAATTTCTCCAGCTTCAATTACCCTTCTTGAAATCGATGAACACCTACCAAATTTGATTTTTGTTCATCTCCCAAAAACCATTTCCGTAGATGTTAGAATTGGACATCCGCAGATGTGGATTTTCACTTCCGCAGATGTTCGATTAATGTCTGAAGTCATCAATTGAGAAATTAAGGCAAGGAACATATCCGCAGATCCCAAATTTGAACATCCGTAGATGTCCAGGTATGCTTTCAGTAGATGTTGATGTTCTCGTCCGTAGATCATCTACAGAAGAACGAAAATATTGAAATCCACCAAGGCATGAAATTACTTGTCCGCACATGTTCAGCAAACTTGTATTTTCAGTTAGTTGCTCTGTTTAGATTTCGGGCAAGGGAAACACACAAGATGTTAACATCGATGCTAATGAAAGTTAGAGGCTGATTTGGTTATGTTTTGGTATGGATATGGTGTGGGTTGCACATGGTTTTGTTGAATTTAGCAGTGAATGAATTGGTTTGTGTTTTATGTTGGCTGAAGCAAATTGTATTTGCTAGTTTTGCTTTTGTTTTGCTGGTGGTAAGCCGATGCAGGCTGCTATTGATAAGGCTACTTGAGGGGTTGTTTGTGGGCTGCGGGTTATGGTGAGAATGTGCAGCAGGGGGCTGGTTTGGGGCTGCAATAGCTGCACATGGGCTGCTAATTGGTTGCTGATTTAGCTGCTGAAACACAACTATAATGTTGTTTAAATTGGTGCTGATTGAGGTATTGGTTTGCAGCTGCACAGAGGCACCATTTTGTTGATGTTGATGTGGTTTGAGGGCTGCTTCGTTTGGTTAAGTGCAGGGGCTGTTTTTGGTGTGTTTTAGTGAGGATGTTGTTTGGTTTGAGTTGATATTAGGGGCTGCACTAAAGTGAGAAGTGCAAAGGCTGCTATCAAGTTGTAGAAATTGACTTTTGTGAGCTTAGAGGCTGCAGAAAAATGTGGTTTTGGTTAAAGGTGAGGGCTGCTGCTATATGGGCAAATTTGGGCTGTTTTGGGTCGGATTTTGGTAAGGTTTGATGCTAGTTTTGTTCTGTTTGGGACTGCACTAAAGTGATTAATGGTTAAGAGCATAAGTGGGCTGTTTTAGGTTGATTTTGATGAGTTTGGGCTGCACAAGTTTGATTGCTTAGAGGCTGCACAAATGTGCTACTTGGGCAATGTTTGATGATGTTTAGATGGTGGTTTAGGGCTGCACAAAGCTTTAGAGGCGCAAGGGTTGTAATTGTATCCTTGTTTGTGGGGTGATATTTTGCTGAGGTTGGAGGCTTGGTTTGGGTTAGTTTGAATGAGGTTATGACCTGCTCACAAGCTGCAAGCTCAGGGTTGTTTGTTTTTGGTTTTGCTATCCGCTGATGAAGGAATGAACACATTAACGGATTCACTCCACTTGCTGTCTATAGATCATTGTGACCCACATCTACGAATTTAAACAATCTCAATGCACTCAGATAACAATCTGCTGATATTTTTGATGCACAAATGAGTTGTACAATCTGCTGTAAACCTTGGACATTAGCTGAATCAAAAATTCAGCAAATAATCCATTGCATCACCTCTTAGAACCAAGTAGAACTCAACCATATTGTTGTATATTGATGAAAACTTGTATAAAATTGATTTGTAACTTGTTTATACATCAATATAATACAAATTCTGATTCCAAATCAGATCTAAATCAGAATCATAATAAGCACCTCATGAACATCAAAAACCCTAAAACTAATGCAATGATTAGCTTCGAATTCACCTTGTATTGTTGAATTGATTGTTGAATTGGTGTAGCAACAACTTACATCAGAATCCAAAACACTTATTGATCCAATTCCATGCTCCAGATCTGAAAATTTGTTGAAAACAACAAGAACACACACACTAGTGTAAGTGTTCATATGCTACTAGAAACCCAAAATCTAATCAAGTTGATTCAAACTTGATTGATTTGCCTTCCAATTGATGAATCTATCATAGAAATGATTAGATAACATCAAATTAATGTTGATTTCATCATAATCCATAGATCTAGTGAAGAACACCAAAAACTTTTTCTCCAAGTTTTCTTTAAATCTCCACCAATTTTAGCAATCTAACCATGAAATCTGATCAAAATCAATATGAATCCATCAACTCCAGCTCTGATACCAATTGTGTGTTCCCGATTTGAACGGCATCATTGAGCTTGGATCTTAGGATTCAAATTGATAAGAACAAAATTTGAAGATTAGATGTTAAAATTCAATAATGATGAACACAAAAGTGTTTAATGCTTGTTGTTTATTGATTTGATGATGAATTCATCATCCATGAAGGATGATGATATGATGTTGGTGATGGAATATGATTCCCACACACTTGGTGGTGAACCCTCCATGCTACAAAAATGATGATAAGTATTTCTATGTATACTAATCTAGCATTTACAATAATTACAAAATAAACCCTAGACTAATACTTTTGTTGCTTTTGTTTTTCAAGTCTTCACCTTCAATAATAATTAGAAATCTTCAATTTCTTCAAAGGTAGAATACCCAACACTAAGTCTTCCTGATGGCAATGATGATTTCGTTGTTTATTGTGATGCCTCTAATCAGGGTCTTGGTTGCGTGTTGATGCAACGAGGCAAAGTCATCGCTTACGCCTCAAGACAACTTAAGGTTCATGAAAAGAACTACACTACTCATGACCTTGAGTTGGGTGCGGTGGTTTTTGCTTTGAAAATTTGGAGGCACTACCTTTATGGTACAAAGTGTGTCATCTTCACCGACCATAAAAGCCAACATATTCTCGATCAAAAGGATCTAAACATAAGACAAAGGCTTTAGGTTGAACTTTTAAGCGAATATGATTGTGAAATCCGTTGTCACCCTGGAAAAGCCAATATGGTGGCTGATGCCCTTAGTCGAAAAGAACGAATCAAACCCTCACACATTCGTGTAATGGGAATGATTGTTCAAACCAGTCTTAAGGCCATGATCCATCAAACTCAACAAGATGTTCTTACCAAAAACGAGTTGAAGAAACAATTAGATTGTGGTGCTGAAAAGAATTTAGAGTCCAAGTCCGATGAAATTCTTTATTTTATGGGACGAATATGGATTCTCGACTCGAAACCCCTCCGCAAGCTCATTCTTGATGAGGCACATAAAACCCGATATTCTATTCATCCCGGTGCTGATAAAATGTATCATGATCTCAAATAATTTTATTGGTGGCCGGGGATGAAGAAGGATATATCTTTCTATGTGAGCAAGTGCCTTACATGCCTAAAAATAAAAGCTGAACATCAAAAACCTTCAGGCCTTCTTCAACAACCCCAGATCCCGCTCTGGAAATGGGATCAAATTTCCATGGAATTTATCACCAAACTCCCTCGAACTCCCCGTGGGCACGATTCGATTTGGGTCATAGTTGATCGTTTGACCAAATCGGCTCACTTTCTCCCGGTACGTGAAGATTTCAAAATGGAGAAGTTGTCAACGCTCTACATCAATGAAATTGTAACTCGTCACGGTGTGCCTATTTCTATTATATCTGATCGTGATGGTCGTTTTACCTCTCGCTTTTGGCAATCCTTACAAAAATAATTAGGAACTCGTTTGGACCTTAGCACGGCTTATCATCCTCAAACTGATGGCCAAAGCGAAAGGACCATACAAACCCTCGAGGACATGCTTCGCACCTGTGTAATTGATTTTGGTGGAAGTTGGGATAGCCATTTGCCACTTGTGGAATTCTCTTACAACAACAGCTACCATACAAGCATTAAGTGTGCTCCCTTTGAAGCTTTATATGGTAGGAAATGTCTTTCACCCGTATGTTGGACCGAAGTTGGTGAGTCTCAAATTACCGGTCCCGAACTTATCCAAGAGACTTCCGACAAGATTTTCCAGATCCAAGAAAGACTGAAGGCTGCTCGTGACCGTCAAAAGAGCTATGCCAATAACCGAAGGAAGCCTCTTGAATTCCAAGTTGGTGACAAAGTCTTACTTAAAGTTTCCCCTTGGAAAGGATTGGTTCATTTCGGGAAAAGGGGAAAATTGGCACCTAGGTACGTGGGTCCTTTTGAAATCCTTGAAAGGATTGGTCCCGTAGCTTACAAGTTGAAGTTGCCAGCTGAGCTCAATAATGTGCATAACACGTTTCACGTGTCTAACCTCAAGAAATGTCTTACTGATGACACCCTTCACATTCCTTTGCATGAGGTTCGTATTGACGACAAGTTACATTTTGTCGAGCAACCTATTGAAATTATGGACCGTGATGTCAAGAAACTCAAGCGTAGCCGAATTCCAAAGGTCCGTTGGGACTCTAAGCGTGGTCCTAAGTTTACTTGGGAACGCGAGGACCAAATGAAACTCAAGTACCCGCACCTCTTTTCTGAATCAGTAGCCTCTATTAGTTGAATTTCGAGGACGAAATTCCTTCAACTGTGGGATATTGTAACATCCATGACTTTTGTATTTATAATTTTTGTTCATATTAATAAGATTTCATATAACGTCCATTTCATGTATAACAATATCATAACCCGACTATATATTTCTCTTAGTAACATGAAGTTCACATGTGAAAGTTGTCACCTTCTTTTATTATATAAAGTTGCACTTTATTTATTATGTGCTTATTATAGCATATGACTTATTTATTTTTATTTGAAGCTTAATTAATTTATTTCATGGCCTAAAAGTATTTATAATAAGCTTATATTAATTTAATTATCACACAACATTTTACATGGAACATCCTAGCATTCTTTCATTTTGTAACACATTAAAATATGTGTGTGACACATTTAAAAAGTTGTCACAAGCTTTCCCCCCAAACCATTTTAAAATTCCCCCTCATTTCTACCTTTCATGTTTAAGGCCTCCCAATCTCACTATAAATACAAGGGCTCCCCTCCTTTATTCCTTGCAACTTTTCAATACACCCCTTCAAGAGAAAAATTACTCTCCCTCTCTCTATAATCATCTTCTTCAAGCATTTCAAGAATTAAAAATCTTTAAGGTTCTTATAAGGTAGGTTTTAAGTTTATATTTTAGTCTTATTTTTTTTATATCTTGTTCATATAATCATTATAATCCTCTCATGTTTATGACTCCATGAAATCCATACACCTTGGTGTATTGTTGGACGAGACAAAGAACACAAGTGAGATGATCAAGTTTAACTATAGTCACCCTTAATGTTCTTACATTATATTTTGTCTTAAAATCACTAAAGTTTTTAATAAACCATGCTAGATGTTGATTCTACATGAAGAAATATGTAGTAATCACTCTACCACATATGGTTTATATTTTCATTATTTGTAAAACACACCAAAACACCGAAAACATTACTTATGTGAATGTTTCTGTTTTCAACAGCTAACTGAGATTAACTTTACTAAACCATAACTGTTTCATAAAAAAATCAAATAATGTAAACTCTAGTTCCATGACATAGTTCGTTGAATTACCTTTCCAACGGTGTACTAACCGCTTTGAAATCATTTCGTTTGATCATCCAAACAGCCTAAACAAATTAGATGTGCAATTCTGTACATTCTAATTTGGATGACGGTTTAGACGCGTTTCTGTGATCCAAATGAAAAACTTTTCTAAATGAAAGTTTTGTGGAACATTTTAATCTATCATTCTGTAAAATTTCACAATTTATTAATGTCGTTTACTATTTTTAAAACGCATATAAAGTTCATCACAGATTGATGAAAATTCTAATTGCAAGACAGCCTCTAAAGATCTACGATTTTGACCTATTTTTGAGTCCCAAATTGAAAACTTTCGCAAATGAAAATTCTTTAAAACATATTAATTTAGTTGACTGGAAATTTTCATAATTTTTTATAAATTTTTGCTATTTTTAATACATGTCCAAAATTCAACACAGATTGCTGTCAAATCTGAGTTTTTCAAAAACTAGCATTTATTCTCTTATGCTTTAATCATTTTGATCAAATAACAACACCATATTTTCTTATAACCTAAACTAATATTTTCTATCACCTTAGGTTTTCATCCTTAACCATCAAACACACACCAAGAACTCAAGAAACTCATCAAAATCACAAAGTGAGATTCATAGCCCCCTTTTCAACTTTTACACTTTTTGGGATGGAACATGTATATGTTGGCCATATCACATAAACATTTTCATAAAACAAATTCTTAAACAAGTAATATTAACTATGTGCTTAGTATTTGAACACTATATGATAGTTTTGTAATCATTAACTTGGGTTCAAGCTTAAGGAAATACTAATATGGGCCATATGTGGGAAACCGATATAACATATAACATAGCACAATCTTGGGGATTGTGGACACAATGATAACAACGGCACAATCCTCGGATGCAATGTAACAATGACAAAATAGGTTTGATTGCATAGATCTTGTGTTAATATTATTGCACATGTGATGAACTTGTATGAATTTGTAACCTTTTATGCCAACATGCTTTTATATCTTTATAAACCTATGTGTCTCACCAACAATATTGTTGACCTTTTCACTTTACATGTTTCAGGTAATGATAAATAGGACTTGGATCTTCACTTAGGAATGCTTAAGGACCTAGAATATATATATATATATATATATATATATATATATATATATATATATTATTTCCTTTGTTATGTTTTAGTTGTTTGTTTCTTTTAAACAATTGTTGTTAAAACTATGAAATCTAATAAAGTTGTGTTGCCTTAGTATTTCTTTATGCCATGAGCTATGTACTATATGTGTGACACCTTGCGTTTCTGCCTTGGCGGGGTGTGACAGATACATCAAAGATCCAATCATAGATCTGTATTGAGTTTGGTAGATTGATTTTCCTTTCGGATCAGGATCAATCTTGGTGTTAACGTCAGTTGGAGTTCTGATTGATTGACAATCTTGCAGTTTAAACTTTTTTAAGTGCTTGTCAACAAATTTCTCTTGATTGATAAAAATTCCATTTGCAGACTGTTTCACTTGTAATCCAAGGAAAAAGTTTATTTTTCCCATAAAACTCATTTGGAAACGAGATTTCATGATCTCTTCAAATTTTGAGCACAATTTCTGACTTGTAGAACCAAATATGATATCGTCCACATACACTTGAACACATAAGAGATCATCCGCATCCTTCTTTATGAATAAAGTCGGATCGATTTTCCCTCTTGTGTATCCATGTTGGATCAAATGCTGTGACAATGTATCATACCAGATTCTAGGAGCTTGATGTAGACCATATAAAGCTTTGCTCAGCTTGTACACACGATGAGGGAATTCAGCATCTTCAAAACCGTGAGGTTGCTTGACATACACATCTTCTGTGATTGGTCCATACAAGAAGGCACCTTTAACATCCATTTGGTACACCTTGAATTTCATATATGAAGCATATGCTAGGAAGACACGAATTGCTTCAAGTCTTGCAACTGGAGCAAACACTTCATCATAATCAACTCCTTCTTCTTGGGTGTAACCTTGTGCTACTAGCCTTGCTTTGTTTCGAACAACAATTCCTCGATCATCTGATTTGTTTCTGAACAACCATTTTGTGCCAATAGCATTTTCTCCTTCAGGCAAATCCACAAGCTTCCACACGTCCTGTTTGCGAAACTGTAGTAACTCTTCTTGCATAGCCTCAATCCAACTATTGTCCTGTAATGCTTCAGAGATGTTTTTAGGAACAATTTGAGATAGAAAACATGAGTATAAGCAAATGTTTGCTTGCTTGGAATGACTTCTCGTTGTTCTCTCATTCAAAGGACCAATAATATGTGATATAGGATGTTTCTTGTGAATACGAGATGTTGAGATCTCATCTTCTTGAACATTCACATCAACATTAGTCTGGTTCAAGTTAGAAAGCTGATTCAACAGGTTTGAAGAATGTGGAGTGAAATTCGAAACTTGAGTCGGTGAGTTGATAAAATAATCAAGCTTGTCATTAACATCCATATCTCCAGATATAGATGAAGTTCCAGACTCAGGATGTAGAATTTCTGGTCCATCATTAGGAATAGGTTAAGAAACATTTGAATTTTGAGAAACATGATGTTGTTCTTGAGCTTGTTGATCATGAGATTCTGAACTGAATACAGGATCTTTAACAAATAAGAAGAATGAATAGTCTGGGCTTGAATCATCCATATCATCAGAATCTGAATCATCACTGAAAGATCCAAGATCTCCTACCTGTTTCCTGTTGACACAAGAAGATTCAAACAGGTTAGAATTGAATGAGTTTGACAAAGAATCTAAATCAAATAACCAAGCTGGACCATTTGCAACTGATGGAAATGAATTTTCAAGGAATTTAACATTGAAAGTTTCAATGATAACATTCTTCCTAGAGTTATAAACTCTAAATGCTTTTGAAACTGATGAATATCCAAGAAAAAATCCATCATCAGATTTTGCTTCAAATTTTCCAAGCGGATCATTTGAGTTTAAAATCAAAACCAGACAACCAAAAGATTTAAGAAAGTCTATGTTTGGTTTCCTGCTAGACATCAACTCATAAGAAGTTTTATGTTTATCTTTCACCAATAGTGTATGATTCTGAACAAAACATGTAGTTGATATGGCTTCATCCCAGAAAGTGATTGGAATCATTACATCTACTAACATTGCACGAGCTGCTTCAATCAAAGTTCTGTTCTTCCTTTCTGCAACTCCATTTTGTTGTGGAGTTCTAGGAGCACTGAACTAATGAGCAATCCCTTTTCCTGCACAGAACATGTCAACATTAGCATTTTTAAATTCTGTTCCATTATCACTTCGAATGATTTTTACTTTTTGATCTAGTTGATTTTCTACTTTAATGATAAACTCTTTTAATAATTCAGCCGTTTCAGATTTAGCACGCAAAAAGAAAACCCAAGAAAATCTTATAAAGTCATCAATGATAACTAAACAATAAGATTTCTTTCCAATACTTTGCACGTTTACTGGACCGAATAGATCCATGTGTAACATCTGTAGAGGCTTGGAATTTGAGTTTATCAACTTCGACTTGTAAGACGCTTTGTGTTGTTTCCGTTTCAAACATGCTTTACAAAGATCTGATGTAGCAAACTTCTATGTTGGAATGCCTATTACATGATTTCCTGCAGCAAGCTTGTTCATGTTTTTGAAGTTTGAATGCCCGAGACGTCTATGCCAAAGCTGGTTTCATCATTTGATGCTTGAGCAATTAGGCAAGTTGTTTCTGTTGAAGGATCAACTTGAGACATATCTAGCTTGTAGACATCTAGATCACGAACATCTTTAACAACCATCCATTCCTTGCTAATCTGAAAACCTAGCTTTAAAATATAACAATAAGAGTCATCAAATAAAGCAGAATATGATTTATCACAAATTTGAGAAACGCTTAAAAGATTAAAGTTCAACTGAGCACAGTAGTTGACTTTATCAAAGCTAATAATCCCATTCGATACCGTTCCTTCTCCGGTAATCTTTCCACCTGCATCACCTCCAAATGCTACATGCGTACCTTCTTTTGTCTTAAAGTCTTGAAGTAAGGCATGATTGCCTATCATATGCCGGCTACACCCACTATCAACATACCACATGTTTATTGGTCTTCTTGGGCGTACCTGCATTTCAAAGACATTTAAGTTGAGTTATCAACCCAAGCCGAGATGGTCTTGGGCTTGCCATACTTATCAACAATGGTAAATTGCTTAAAATGGAGTTTATTCACGTCAGGTTTCGTTTGATATTTAGGATTATCAATTCCTCTTCTGACAAATTTCTGATTATCTTTATTTTGTTTAATCCTCAAAGCATTGAAACGATTTTCAAGATCCTCATCAAGAAATTTTGAACCATCAATTGAAATATTCTTAGAAAAATTTTGCTTGTTAAATGTTCCATTGTTCATTCTCACAGATCGTGGAATGAAATTTCCTTGTGTATACTGCTTTGTTCTCACAGTATAATGATCATCATAATCAGAATTGATTCTTCTAAGAGATCTCAAGCCTAAGGAAGGTTGTTGTGATAAACCTTGAAAACCATTATTTTGATTTCTTTGAAATCGTGGATTAAAATATCCATTCCTTGGCGAGTTCTTTCTGAAGTAACAATCTTCAGTATTATGATTCCTTTCATCACACAAGGCATAATATTTGTTGAAATAACAATCAGCAGTTGAGTGATTTGTCATATCACAAATGTGACAGTACTTGTTAAAGTAACATTCAGATGTGTTATGATTATACATGTCACATATGTCATAGCACCTTTGTGGAGATGATTAACCCTAGATGTGGATGCCACATTTGATCCTGGTTTAGATTTAGGAGTAGTCAGGTTAATCTGTTGTTTTTGATTTGTGAGTTTGTGCTTTTGATTTTTAGGTTTTGGTTTTTGAACATTTTCACAATTCTTTGACTCCTTAGACACAAATCTTTTATGAACAGCGGAAGACTTAGGACCTGAACCTGTTTTCAGATCAGAGTTAGATTTGATCTTTGGTTTTGATGTCATTTCAGAGATTGTGTTCATGTCAAAAGTTCCTGCTGACACATACTTCATAGGTTTAAATTGATTTGATTGATCGGTTCTTTGAATTTGAGAATTTTTAGCTTTAGCATTTGTTTTTCTCTTTCATTGATTTGTTGTTCTTGATGATATTTTGTTGCTTTGGGATGGAATTGAATCTTGAGAAGATTCTTTTTTAGATTCTTTAAGTTTCGATCATTTTGGTTTGATTCATAAGAACTTGAATCATCGGAACATGAAGTATCTGATTTTAATTTCTCTTTTTTAGTTTTCCCTTTCTTTTTGTCATTGATTTCAATGACTTCTTCAACACATTTTCCATAGCACAATCATTTGATCCTTTGGGAACAAACAACTTCTTGTTCTTTAGTTGAGGCTCATAAGATTTAACTTTTATCGGATGACCATTTTTGATCTTTTCTAAGTCTTGTTCCTCAAAAATTTCAATATTTATATTTTCAATTTCATTCTCTTCATTAGATTGAACATTCTTTTTCTTTTCATGAAAGGCTTTGAGCTTTGATTTATTTTTAGGTGAGTGATCATGAGTATTAAAGTTCTCTGGTAAGGTGTTTGAGATTGATTCAAGCATAGGCTCATGTGTGAAACCTAGAGCCGTTTTATCTTTGTCCTTTCTACCATTTACCAATTGTTCAACAATAGTTTTTGAACTTTTCACTTTTGCAAGATCAACCTGAGATGCAGCATGTGCCAATTTCTCTTGTTCTAGAGTTTTAGTCATCTCTTCAAGTTGCCTTTTTACTTGTTCAAGTTCTTTTAGAGTTTTGTTCCATGATGTTTGAAGAGATATGATTTTGTCATCAGAGATTTTATGATCAGCTTTGAGTTTGTTGTGCATTAACTCTTCTTGTTTGAGTTTATCACATACTTTGAACGAGTATGTTCTGTAGTGTTCAACTTGCTCAAAACATGCTTTAGTGCACATTTTTTCTCTGATGATGAGTGTTCAACCTTAGGTTGTTCTGACTGTGCCATGAGAGCAACTTTTTCTGAATCTTCGTTGGGATCAGATTTGTCACTCCAGTCATATCCTTCATCATTGTCTGAATCATCATTTGCCTTTGGATCATTGTCTTCTTACCAGTCTTCATTATTAATCTCAGTAATAAGTGCTAAACCAGAAGTAAAATCAACAGTAAACTATTCTGCATAAGCACTCCAGTCATAACCATCCTTAATGCTAACAACTAGAGCTTTATTTGGCTCTTCAGTTGTTTTTTATTCTTCTTTCAGTTCTGGCATAGGAAGACTCTGATACAGCTTTTGAAAAGTTTTCTGAGACTGATGCTGATATCTTTGACTACTAGAACCTGCTTGACCATTGCCTCCTTGATTTCTTGGAGCTTTGCATTCTCTTGAAAAATGGCCATAGCTATTGCGGTTGAAGCACCTTGATTTTGACTTATCAAAGCCAACCTTTTTGTTTGCACTTGGCTTGTAATTTCTGTTCACATAAAAGTGTTTCTGAGTCCTATAAGCTATCATCACCATTTGCCAGTTCAAATCCATCTCTTCTACATCATCAGGATCCATCTCAAATAAATCCTGCAAAATCAAATCAACTTGAGTTAAGTGACTACCTTGATAAGCTTGAAAACTTGCTTCATCCTATAACAGGATATTTATGACATCTTTAACCTTGCTAGGTTTAACAGAGTTAGAAGATGGAGTCTCAGTTTGAGGTTTAGTCATTTGAGTTTTAGGAGGAGACTGAGGTTGATTTGTATAGACAGGAGCACTTGTGTAGGTTGAGTCAGTAAAGAAACCAGCTCCTACAAACAAATCACCCTCATCTTTTGGAGAGCTATCATCTTTAGCCACTAATGCATTCTCCAATGTGTTAGCTGGAGATGCAACATACTTATACTAAGATGTTGATGTAGATCTATCATTGTTTCTTGAACTCTCATCAATTTCAACTGATTCTATTTTGGCAATCAGAAGATCAAGATCCATAGGAAACTTTTCTTTATGCTTCAACAAAGTAACTGTTTGTTTCCATGAAAATGGAAGAGCATTAAGAAGTTTGTCATTTAGATCTTTGAGATCATTCATCACACCAACAGTTGACATTTCAGTAATAAGTTGTACAAATCTGTTCATCATTTGATTTATAGTTTCTCCAGAAAGATGCTCAAACAATTCCAATTGTCTTTTGAGTTTATGCCTTTTAAGATCTTGTATTTCTTTACCACCTTCACAAATTATCTTTAAAGCTTTGTACATGGTATACCCAGTTTGATAACTATCAAGTCTAGTCAGCACCTCCAAAGGTAAACCCTTGCATATCAATGAATAAGCTTTAATATCATTCTTTACTTTCTTCAGATCATCACCATGTAGACCATCTTCAGGATAAGGTTCTTAAGAGTCTTTGGTGTAAACAGATCCTCTGTCAGGACCATCTGATGAAACAGGAATATGTGGTCCTTTCTCTATTGACTTCCAAAGATCAGTACCAATAGAGTTTAAATGATGTTTCAATCTGAGAGACCAGTTCTTGACATCAGCTCTGTTCTTCAACTTAGGAACTCTGTTCTCAGAATCGTCAGACTTAGCCATTTTAAGTTTTGAATTTAAGAAAATAAATTGTTTTTGTTGTTTTTAAAATTTAAAATGAAACAAAGAAATGACAATATTTTTGGATTTTAGATTTTGAAAAATTTTCTAAGTGTTGAATGAAAAGTCTGAATTCTGATGCGCCTGAATAGTTGTGAAACGCCCACTTTGAACTTGAACACCTAAGGGAATGCCTTAGTAGAATTCTGAAATGCCCAACTGAAGATGCGCCTGAATAGTTGTCAAACGCCTGAACAGTTGTCAAACGCATGAACAGTTGTCAAACGCCTGAACACTTAGTCAAATTTTCTGAATTTTCAACTGAAGCGCTCAAACAGTCTTTAAACGCCTAGAACTCTTAGGTTTCAAAAACGTCCACACAGTGGTAAAACGTCCAAACAGTGTCAAAACGTCCAACTATGAAACACCCAAACAGTGTTGATGCGCCTAAACAGTTGTTATGCGCTAAACACTTGAGCAATTTTAAGATGATTTTAACACTCCAAGCGCCTAATTCATCATCTTCATAACAACCTGATCTTATCAAATTCTTTAAAACTTGATTAATTGATCTGAAAACTTTCAATCAAGTAGTATATACACCGATAATCAATCCTCAATCATCAATTCTCTCAATTAACAACAATAAATCTGAATTTCTGTTTGAATTTAAGTTCGAATACGAAGAACAGTTTCGCACACAAATCTGATGAAAATTCAGATCTGAATGTGTGAAATCACTCAATTGTGATTCAATTCATGTTTCTAATGATGAAACACAACTGAAATCAACAATTATTTGATCAGTTGCTATCAAACACAGATTCAAGTGATTCACAGAGCTCAAAAGTCGATTTTAAGCTTTAAATCACTGAACCGAAAGCTCTGATACCATTTGATAGGTTCAAATGGATCGATCTGTGTTGATATTGTAATACAATGATCAATTATATACACAAAGTAATCAACAAAAGCAAAATACTTCAAAATTCATAGAGTTTTCATTGAAAGCAAAATGCAATTGGATACAACGTACAGAGAGTTTTCTTCGAAGTCTTTCACCAAAGTCTCAAAAGTCTACTTGCACAAAATACATAATATCCTATTTAAACTAATAATAAAAACTAAGAAACATATATTTACAAATAAGTCCCTATACTATGACAAAAACAAAATATAAAGACTAAATGCTAATCTTCTAGAGCTCCAACAATTAAACATTGTAAAGTACCGAAAACTACTCTTATTAACTCAATATGAACCAATAATCAAGTCACAATTGTCGATTGAACGTAATCAGACGTTAAGAATAAAACTCAATTTGTGATCAATGAATAAAAACTCAAATCAAGGTAACAGGACCAAGTGAATTAGATTTTCATAAATTTCCAACAAAATTATGTAACAATATATTTGTGCATCAAAATATTCGCTAAAGTTTTCAATAAATCATGGGAAATAAACTACGTATACAAACTCATTAAACAACTATAGTTATTGCATTGATAGTTTTGCTTGTTGTAAAAACATGTAATCCTATGCGGTTTCACTTATGAAGCCTTCTAAATAGACTCTTGTGCTAATTTAAGCAAATCAAAGCATAATGATCAATAAAATCACACTAAACAATAACAAAAGGAAAGTTTCAATACACTATTAAAACCGAAACCAAAACGTACAAGGAGACCACATCAATCAACCTTTAACCGATAAACTTCTGCCAAACTCATACAAAGCAGTCAACCACCATCTTTAAACACTCTTGCATTTAAAATGCACATGAATGAATCAAGAGGACAACTCTCGGTCCACATATTCATTTATTGTGCACCGGTGGAACATTAACCGTTGTAGAGTACCGAAAACTACTCTTATTCACTGAATATGACCTAATAATCAAGTCATAATTGTCGATTGAACGTAATCAGGCGTTAAGGATAAAACTCAATTTGTGATCAATGAATAAAAACTCAAATCAAGGTAACAGGACCAAGTGAATTAGATTTACATAAATTTCCAACAAAATTATGTAACCATGTATTTGTGCATCAAAGTATTCGTGAAAGTTTACAATAAATCATGGGAAATAAACTATGTATACAAACTCATTAAAGAACGATAGTTATTGCATTGATAGTTTTTGCTTGTTCTAAAAACATCTAATCCTATGCGGTTTCACTTATGAAGCCTTCTAAACACACTCCTGTGCTAATTTAAGCAATTCAAAGCGTAATGATCAATGAAATCACACTAAACAATAACAAAAGGAAAGTTTGAATACTTTATTAATACCGAAACCAAAACGTTTAAGCAGACCACATAAATCAACCTTTAACCGATCAACTTCTGCCAAACTCATACAAAGCACTCAACAACCATCTTTAAACACTCTTGCATTTAAAATGCACATGAATGAATCAAAATGACAACTCTCGATCCACATAATCATTTATTGTGCACCAGTGGAATATTAACAGTTGTAAAGTACCGAAAAGTACTATTATTCACTCAATATGAACCAATAATCATGTCACAATTGTCGATTGAACGTAATCAAACGTTAAGGATAAAACTCAATTTGTGATTAATGAAAAAAAACTCAAATCAAGGTAACAGGACCAAGTGAATTAGATTTACATAAATTTCCAACAAAATTATGTAACAATATATTTGTGCATCAAAGTATTCGCGAAAGTTTACAATAAATCATGGGAAATGAACTGCATACACAAACTCATTAAACAACGATAGTTCTTGCATGGTTAGTTTTTGCTTGTTGTAAAAACATTTAATCCTATGCGCTTTCAGTTATGAAGTCTTCTAAACACACTCTTGTGCTAAATTAAGCCAATCAAAGCGTAATTATCAATGAAATCACACTAAACAATAACAAAAGAAAAGTTTGAATACACTATTAAAATCGAAACCAAAACGTATAAGGAGACCACATAAATCAACCTTTAACCGATCAACTTCTACCAAACTCATACAAAACACTCACCACCATCTTTAAACACTCTTGCATTTAAAATGCACATTAATGAATCAAGATGACAACTCTCGTTCCACATAATCATTTATTATGCACCAGTAGAACATTAACCGTTGTAAACTACCGAAAAGTACTCTTATTCACTCAATATTAACCAATAATCAAGTCACAATTGTCGATTGAACGTAATCGGACGTCAAGGATAAAACTTAATTTGTGATCAATGAATAAAAACTCAAATCAAGGTAACAGGACCAAGTGAATTAGATTTACATAAATTTCCAACAAAATTACGTAACAATATATTTGTGCATCAAAGTATTCTTGAAAGTTTACAATAAAACATGGGAAATAAACTACGTATACAAACTCATTAAACAACAATAGTTCTTGCATGGTTAGTTTTTGCTTGTAGTAAAAACATTTAATCCTATGCGCTTTCACTTATGAAGCCTTCTAAACACACTCTTGTTCTAAATTAAGCCAATCAAAGCGTAATGATCAATAAAATCACACTAAACAATAACAAAAGGAAAGTTTGAATACACTATTAAAACCAAAACCAGAACGTACAAGGAGACCACATAAATCAACCTTTAACCGATAAACTTCTGCCAAACTCATACAAAGCACTCAACCACCATCTTTAAACACTCTTGCATTTAAAATGCACATGAATGAATCAAGATGACAACTCTCGGTCCACATATTCATTTATTGTGCACCAGTGGAAGATTAATCGTTGTAAAGTACCAAAAACTACTCTTATTCACTCAATATGAACCAATAATCAAGTCACAATTTTCGATTGAACGTAATCAGACGTTAAGGATAAAACTCAATTTGTGATCAATGAATAAAAACTCAAATCAAGGTAACAGGACCAAGAGAATTAGATTTACATAAATTTCAAACAAAATTATGCAACAATATATTTGTGCATCAAAGTATTCGGGAAAGTTTACAATAAATCATGAGAAATGAACTACGTATACAAACTCATTAAAGAACGATAGTTATTGCATTGATAGTTTTTGCTTGTTGTAAAAACGTGTAATCCTCTGCGATTTCATTTATCAAGCCTTCTAAACACACTCCTGTGCTAATTTAAGCAAATCAAAGCGTAATGATCAATCAAATCACACTAAACAATAACAAAAGAAAAGTTTGAATACAGTATTAAAACCGAAACCAAAACGTATAAGGAGACCACATAAATCAACCTTTAACCGATCAACTTTTACCAAACTCATACAAAACACTCACCACCATCTTTAAACACTCTTGCATTTAAAATGCACATGAATGAATCAAGATGACAACTCTCGATCCACATATTCATTTATTGTGCACCGGTGGAACATTAACCGTTGTAGAGTACCGAAAACTACTCTTATTCACTGAATATGACCTAATAATCAAGTCATAATTGTCGATTGAACGTAATCAGGCGTTAAGGATAAAACTCAATTTGTGATCAATGAATAAAAACTCAAATCAAGGTAACAGGACCAAGTGAATTAGATTTACATAAATTTCCAACAAAATTATGTAACCATGTATTTGTGCATCAAAGTATTCGTGAAAGTTTACAATAAATCATGGGAAATAAACTATGTATACAAACTCATTAAAGAACGATAGTTATTGCATTGATAGTTTTTGCTTGTTGTAAAAACATCTAATCCTATGCGGTTTCACTTATGAAGCCTTCTAAACACACTCCTGTGCTAATTTAAGCAATTCAAAGCGTAATGATCAATGAAATCACACTAAACAATAACAAAAGAAAAGTTTAAATACTTTATTAATACCGAAACCAAAACGTTTAAGGAGACCACATAAATCAACCTTTAACCGATCAACTTCTGCCAAACTCATACAAAGCACTCAACCACCATCTTTAAACACTCTTGCATTTAAAATGCACATGAATGAATCAAAATGACAACTCTCGGTCCACATAATCATTTATTGTGCACCAGTGGAATTAACAGTTGTAAAGTACCGAAAAGTACTATTATTCACTCAATATGAACCAATAATCATGTCACAATTGTCGATTGAACGTAATCAAACGTTAAGGATAAAACTCAGTGATTAATGAAAAAAAACTCAAATCAAGGTAACAGGACCAAGTGGATTAGATTTACATAAATTTCCAACAAAATTATGTAACAATATATTTGTGCATCAAAGTATTCGCGAAAGTTTACAATAAATCATGGGAAATGAACTGCATACACAAACTCATTAAATAACGATAGTTCTTGCATGGTTAGTTTTTGCTTGTTGTAAAAACATTTAATCCTATGCGCTTTCAGTTATGAAGCCTTCTAAACACACTCTCGTGCTAAATTAAGCCAATCAAAGCGTAATTATCAATGAAATCACACTAAACAATAACAAAAGAAAAGTTTGAATACACTATTAAAATCGAAACTAAAACGTATAAGAAGACCACATAAATCAACCTTTAACCGATCAACTTCTACCAAACTCATACAAAACACTCACCACCATCTTTAAACACTCTTGCATTTAAAATGCACATGAATGAATCAAGATGACAACTCTCGATCCACATAATCATTTATTATGCACCAGTGGAACATTAACCGTTGTAAACTACCGAAAAGTACTCTTATTCACTCAATATTAACCAATAATCAAGTCACAATTGTTGGTTGAACGTAATCGGACGTCAAGGATAAAACTTAATTTGTGATCAATGAATAAAAACTCAAATCAAGGTAACAGGACCAAGTGAATTAGATTTACATAAATTTCTAACAAAATTATGTAACAATATATTTGTGCATCAAAGTATTCGTGAAAGTTTACAATAAAACATGGGAAATAAACTACGTATACAAACTCATTAAACAACAATAGTTCATGCATGGTTAGTTTTTGCTTGTAGTAAAAACATTTAATCCTATGCGCTTTCACTTATGAAGCCTTCTAAACACACTCTTGTTCTAAATTAAGCCAATCAAAGCGTAATTATCAATGAAATCACACTAAACAATAACAAAAGAAAAGTTTGAATACACTATTAAAATCGAAACCAAAACGTATAAGGAGACCACATAAATCAACCTTTAACCGATCAACTTCTACCAAACTCATACAAAACACTCACCACCATCTTTAAACACTCTTGCATTTAAAATGCACATGAATGAATCAAGATGACAACTCTCGGTCCACATAATCATTTATTGTACACCAGTGGAACATTAACCGTTGTAAACTACCGAAAACTACTCTTATTCACTCAATATTAACCAATAACCAAGTCACAATTGTCGATTGAACGTAATCGGATGTCAAGGATAAAACTTAATTTGTGATCAATGAATAAAAACTCAAATCAAGGTAACAGGACCAAGTGAACTAGATTTACATAAATTTCCAACAAAATTATGTAACAATATATTTGTGCATCAAAGTATTCGCGAAAGTTTCCAATAAATCATGGGAAATAAACTACGTATACAAACTCATTAAACAACAATAGTTCTTGCATGGTTAATTTTTGCTTGTTGTAAAAACATGTAATCCAATGCGGTTTCACTTATGAAGCCTTCTAAACAGACACTTGTGCTAATTTAAGCAAATCAAAGCGTAATGATCAATGAAATCACACTAAACAATAACAAAAGGAAAGTTTGAATACTCTATTAAAACCGAAACCAAAACGTATAAGTAGACCACATAAATCAACCTTTAACCGATCAACATCTGCCAAACTCATACAAAGCACTCAACCACCATCTTTAAACACTCTTGCATTTAAATTGCACATGAATGAATCAAAATGACAAATCTCGGTCCACATAATCATTTATTGTGCACCAGTTGAATATTAACAGTTGTAAAGTACCGAAAACTACTATTATTCGCTCAATATGAATCAATAATCAAGTCAAAGTTTTCGATTGAATGTAATCAGACGTTAAATAAAAAACTCAATGTGTGATCAATGAATAAAAACTCAAATCAAGGTAACACGACCAAGTGAATTAAATTTCCATAAATTTCCAACAAAATTATGTAACAATATATTTGTGCATCAAATTCTTCGCGAAAGTTTACAATGAATCATGGGAAATGAACTACGTATACAAACTCATTAAACAACGATAGTTATTGTATTGATAGTTTTTGCTTGTTGTAAAAACATGTAATCCTATGCGGTTTCACTTATGAAGCCTTCTAAACAGAATCTTGTGCTAATTTAAGCAAATCAAAGCGTAATAATCAATAAAATCACACTAAACAATAACAAAAGGAAAGTTTGAATACACTATTAAAACCGAAACCAGAACGTACAAGGAGACCACATAAATCAACCTTTAACCGATAAACTTCTGCCAAACTCATACAAAGCACTCAACCACCATCTTTAAACACTCTTGCATTTAAAATGCACTGAATGAATCAAGATGACAACTCTCGATCCACATATTCATTTATTGTGCACCAGTGGAACATTAACCGTTGTAAAATACCGAAAGCTACTCTTATTCACTCAATATGAACCAATAATCATGTCACAATTGTCGATTAAATGTAATCAAATGTTAAGGATAAAACTCAATTTGTGATTAATGAATAAAAACTCAAATCAAGGTAACAGGACCAAGTGAATTAGATTTACATAAATTTCAAACAAAATTATGTAACAATAAATTTGTGCAACAAAATATTCGCAAAAGTTTACAATAAATCATGGAAAATGAACTACGTACGCAAACTCATTAAACAACAATAGTTCTTGCATGGTTAGTTTTTGCTTGTTGTAAAAACATGTAATCCTATGCGGTTTCACTTATGAAGTTTTCTAAACACACTCTTGTGCTAAATTAAGCCAATCAAAGCGTAATTATCAATGAAATCACACTAACAATAACAAAAGAAAAGTTTGAATACACTATTAAAATCGAAACCAAAACGTATAAGGAGACCACATAAATCAACCTTTAACCGATCAACTTTTACCAAACTCATACAAAACACTCACCACCATCTTTAAATACTCTTGCATTTAAAATGCACATGAATGAATCCAGATGACAACTCTCGGTCCACATAATCATTTATTGTGCACCAGTGGAACATTAACCGTTGTAAACTACCGAAAACTACTCTTATTCACTCAATATTAACCAATAATCAAGTCACAATTGTCGATTGAACGTAATCGGACGTCAAGGATAAAACTTAATTTGTGATCAATGAATAAAAACTCAAATCAAGGTAACAGGACCAAGTGAATTAGATTTACATAAATTTCCAACAAAATTATGTAACAATATATTTGTGCATCAAAGTATTCGTGAAAGTTTACAATAAATCATGGGAAATAAACTACGTATACAAACTCATTAAACAACAATAGTTCTTGCATGGTTAGTTTTTGCTTGTTGTAAAAACATGTAATCCTATGCGATTTCACTTATGAAGCCTTCTAAACACACTCCTGTGCTAATTTAAGCAAATCAAATCGTAATGATCAATGAAATCACACTAAACAATAACAAAAGTAAAGTTTGAATACTTTATTAAAACCGAAACCAAAACGTATAAGTAGACCACATAAATCAACCTTTAACCGAACAACTTCTGCTAAACTCATACAAAGCACTCAACCACCATCTTTAAACACTTTTGCATTTAAAATGCACATGAATGAATCAAAATGACAACTCTCGGTCCACATAATCATTTATTGTGCACCAGTGGAATATTAACAGTTGTAAAGTACCGAAAAGTACTATTATTCGCTCAATATGAACCAATAATCAAGTCATAGTTTTCGATTGAACGTAATCAGACGTTAAAGAAAAAACTCAATATGTGATCAATGAATAAAAACTCAAATCAAGGTAACACGACCTAGTGAATTAAATTTCCATGAATTTCCAACAAAATTATGTAACAATATATTTGTGCATCAAATTATTCGCGAAAGTTTACTATGAATCATGGGAAATGAAATACGTATACAAACTCATTAAACAACGATAGTTATTGCATTGATAGTTTTTGCTTGTTGTAAAAACATGTAATCCTATGCGGTTTCACTTATGAAGCCTTCTAAACAGACTCTTGTGCTAATTTAAGAAAATCAAAGCGTAATGGTCAATAAAATCACACTAAACAATAACAAAAGGAAAGTTTGAATTCACTATTAAAACCGAAACCAAAACGTACAAGGAGACCACATAAATCAACCTTTAACCAATAAACTTCTGCCAAACTCATACAAAGCACTCAACCACCATCTTTAAACACTCTTGCGTTTAAAAGGCACATGAATGAATCAAGATGACAACTCTCGGTCCACATATTCATTTATTGTGCACCAGTGGAACATTAACCGTTGTAAAATACCGAAAGCTACTCTTATTCACTCAATATGAACCAATAGTCATGTCACAATTGTCGTTTAAACGTAATCAAATGTTAAGGATAAAACTCAATTTGTGATTAATGAATAAAAACTCAAATCAAGGTAACAGGACCAAGTGAATTAGATTTACATAAATTTCCAACAAAACTAAGTAACAATATATTTGTGCATCAAAGTATTCGCGAAAGTTTACAATAAATCATGGGAAATGAACTGCATACACAAACTCATTAAACAACGATAGTTCTTGCATGGTTAGTTTTTGCTTGTTGTAAAAACATGTAATCCTATGCGGTTTCACTTATGAAGCCTTCTAAACAAACTCCTGTGCTAATTTAAGCAAATCAAAGCGTAATGATCAATGAAATCACACTAAACAATAACAAAATGAAAGTTTGAATACTCTATTAAAACCGAAACTAAAACGTATAAGGAGACCATATAAATCAACCTTTAACCGATCAACTTCTGCCAAACTCATACAAAACACTCAACCACCATCTTTAAACACTCTTGCATTTAAAATGCACATGAATGAATCAAAATGACAAATCTCGGTCCACATAATCATTTATTGTGCACCAGTGGAATATTAACAGTTGTAAAGTACCGAAAACTACTATTATTCGCTCAATATGAACCAATAATCAAGTCATAGTTTTCGATTGAACGTAATCAGACGTTAAATAAAAAACTCACTATGTGATCAATGAATAAAAACTCAAATCAAGGTAACACGACCAAGTGAATTAAATTTCCATGAATTCCCAACAAAATTATGTAAAAATATATTTGTGCATCAAATTATTCGCGAAACTTTACAATGAATCATGGGAAATGAACTACGTATACAAACTCATTAAACAACAATAGTTATTGCATTGATAGTTTTTGCTTGTTGCAAAAACATGTAATCCTACGCGGTTTCACTTATGAAGCCTTCTAAACAGACTCCTGTGCTAATTTAAGCAAATCAAAGCGTAATGATCAATAAAATCACACTAAACAATAAGAAAAGGAAAGTTTGAATACACTATTAAAACCGAAACCAAAACGTACAAGGAGACCACATAAATCAACCTTTAACCGATAAACTTCTGCCAAACTCGTACAAAGCACTCAACCACTATCTTTAAACACTCTTGCATTTAAAATGCACATGAATGAATCAAGATGACAACTCTCGGTCCACATATTCATTTACTGTGCACCAGTGGAACATTAACCGTTGTAAAATACCGAAAACTACTCTTATTCACTCAATATGAACCAATAATCATGTCATAATTGTCGATTGAACTTAATCAGACCTTAAGGATAAAACTCAATTTGTGATCAATGAATAAAAACTCAAATCAAGGTAACTGGACCAAGTGAATTAGATTTACATAAATTTGCAACAAAATTATGTAACAATATATTTGTGCATCAAAGTATTCGCGAAAGTTTACAATAAATCATGGGAAATGAAATACGTATACAAACTCATTAAACAATAATAGTACTTGCATGGTTAGTTTTTGCTTGTTGTAAAAACATGTAATCCTATGCGGTTTCACTTATGAAGCCTTCTAAACAGACTCTTGTGCTAATTTAAGCAAATCAAAGCGTAATGATCAATAAAATTACACTAAACAATAACAAAAGAAAAGTTTGAATACACTATTAAAACCGAAACGAAAACATACAAGGAGACCACATAAATGAACCTTTAACCGATCAACTTCTACCAAACTCATACAAAACACTCAACCACCATCTTTAAACACTCTTGCATTTAAAATGCACATGAATGAATCAAGATGACAACTCTCGGTCCACATAATCATTTATTGTGCACCAGTGGAACATTAATCGTTGTAAAGTACCGAAAACTACTCTTATTCACTCAATATGAACCAATAATCAAGTCACAATTGTCGATTGAACGTATTCAGACGTTAAGGATAAAACTCAATTTGTGATCAATGAATAAAAACTCAAATCAAGGTAACAGGACCAAGTGAATTAGATTTACATAAATTTCAAACAAAATTATGTAACAATAAATTTGTGCAACAAAGTATTCGCGAAATTTACAATAAATCATGGAAAATGAACTACGTATACAAACTCATTAAACAATAATAGTTCTTGCATGGTTAGTTTTTCCTTATTGTAAAAACATGTAATCCTATGCGGTTTCACTTATGAAGCCTTCTAAACACACTCCTGTGCTAATTTAAGCAAATTAAAGCGTAATGATCAATGAAATCACACTAAACAATAACAAAAGAAAAGTTTGAATACACTATTAAAACCGAAACCAAAACGTATAAGGAGACCACATAAATCAACCTTTAACCTATCAACTTCTACCAAACTCATACAAAACACTCAACCACCATCTTTAAACACTGTTGCACTTAAAATGCACATGAATGAATCAAGATGACAACTCTCGGTCCACATAATCATTTATTATGCACGAGTGGAACATTAACCGTTGTAAAGTACCAAAAACTACTCTTATTCACTCAATATGAACCAATAATCAAGTAACAATTGTCGATTGAACATAATCAGACGTTAAGGATAAAACTCAATTTGTGATCAATGAATAAAAACTCAAATCAAGGAAACAGGACTAAGTGAATTAGATTTACATAAATTTCAAACAAAATTATGTAACAATATATTTGTGCATCAAAGTATCCGCGAAAGTTTGCAATAAATCATGGAAAAAGAACTACGTATACAAACTCATTAAACAACAATAGTTCTTGCATGGTTAGTTTTTGCTTGTTGTAAAAACATGTAATCCTATGCGGTTTCACTAATGAAGCCTTCTAAACACACTCCTGTGCTAATTTAAGCAAATCAAAGCGTAATGATCAATGAAATCACACTAAACAATAACAAAAGGAAAGTTTGAATACACTATTAAAACCGAAACCAAAACGTATAAGGAGACCACATAAACCAACCTTTAACCGATCAACTTCCGGCAAACTCATACAAAGTACTCATCCACTATCTTTAAACACTCTTGTATTTAAAATGCACATGAATGAATTAAGATGACAACTCTCGGTCCACATAATCATTTATTGTGCACCAGTGGAACATTAACCGTTGTAAAGTACCGAAAACTACTCTTATTCACTCAATATGAACCAATAATCAAGTCACAATAGTCGATTGAACCTAATCAGACGTTAAGGATAAAACTCAATTTGTGATCAATGAATAAAAACTCAAATCAAGGCAACATGACCAAGTGAATTAGATTTACATAAATTTTCAATAAAATTATGTAACAATATATTTGTGCATCAAAGTATTTGTGAATGTTTACAATAAATCATGGGAAATGAAGTAAATATACAAACTCATTAAACAACGATAGTTCTTGCTTGGTTAGTTTTTGCTTGTTGTAAAAACATGTAATCCTATGCGGTTTCACTTATCAAGCCTTCAAAACACACTTCTGTACTAATTTAAGCAAATCAAAGCGTAATAATCAATGAAATCACACTAAACAATAACAAAAGGAAAGTTTGAATATACTATTAAAACCGAAACCAAAACGTATAAGGAGACCAATAAATCAACCTTTAACCGATCAACTTCTGCCAAACTCATACAAAGCACTCAACCACCATCTTTAAACACTCTTGCATTTAAAATGCACATGAATGAATCAAGATGACAACTCTCGGTCCACATAATCATTTATTGTGCACTAGTGGAACATTAACCGTTGTAAAGTACCGAAAACTACTCTTATTCACTCAATATGAACCAATAATCAAGTCACAATTGTCGATTGAACGTATTCAGACGTTAAGGATAAAGCTCAATTTGTGATCAATGAATAAAAACTCAAATCAAGGTAACAGGACCAAGTGAATTAGATTTACATAAATTTCAAACAAAATTATGTAACAATAAATTTGTGCAACAAAGTATTCGCGAAATTTACAATAAATCATGGAAAATGAACTACGTATACAAACTCATTAAACAATAATAGTTCTTGCATGGTTAGTTTTTCCTTATTGTAAAAACATGTAATCCTATGCGGTTTCACTTATGAAGCCTTCTAAACACACTCCTGTGCTAATTTAAGCAAATTAAAGCGTAATGATCAATGAAATCACACTAAACAATAACAAAAGAAAAGTTTGAATACACTATTAAAACCGAAACCAAAACGTATAAGGAGACCATATAAATCAACCTTTAACCTATCAACTTCTACCAAACTCATACAAAACACTCAACCACCATCTTTAAACACTCTTGCACTTAAAATGCACATGAATGAATCAAGATGACAACTCTCGGTCCACATAATCATTTATTATGCATGAGTGGAACATTAACCGTTGTAAAGTACCAAAAACTACTCTTATTCACTCAATATGAACCAATAATCAAGTAACAATTGTCGATTGAACGTAATCAGACGTTAAGGATAAAACTCAATTTGTGATCAATGAATAAAAACTCAAATCAAGGAAACAGGACTAAGTGAATTAGATTTACATAAATTTCAAACAAAATTATGTAACAATATATTTGTGCATCAAAGTATTCGCGAAAGTTTGCAATAAATCATGGAAAATGAACTACGTATACAAACTCATTAAACAATAATAGTTCTTGCATGGTTAGTTTTTGCTTGTTGTAAAAACATGTAATCCTATGCGGTTTCACTAATGAAGCCTTCTAAACACACTCCTGTGCTAATTTAAGCAAATCAAAGCGTAATGATCAATGAAATCACACTAAACAATAACAAAAGGAAAGTTTGAATACACTATTAAAACCGAAACCAAAACGTATAAGGAGACCACATAAACCAACCTTTAACCGATCAACTTCCGGCAAACTCATACAAAGTACTCAACCACTATCTTTAAACACTCTTGTATTTAAAATGCACATGAATGAATCAAGATGACAACTCTCGGTCCACATAATCATTTATTGTGCACCAGTGGAACATTAACCGTTGTAAAGTATCGAAAACTACTCTTATTCACTCAATATGAACCAATAATCAAGTCACAATAGTCGATTGAACCTAATCAGACGTTAAGGATAAAACTCAATTTGTGATCAATGAATAAAAACTCAAATCAAAGCAACATGACCAAGTGAATTAGATTTACATAAATTTTCATTAAAATTATGTAACAATATATTTGTGCATCAAAGTATTTGTGAATGTTTACAATAAATCATGGGAAATGAAGTAAATATACAAACTCATTAAACAACGATAGTTCTTGCTTGGTTAGTTTTTGCTTGTTGTAAAAACATGTAATCCTATGCGGTTTCACTTATCAAGCCTTCTAAACACACTTCTGTACTAATTTAAGCAAATCAAAGCGTAATGATCAATGAAATCACACTAAACAATAACAAAAGGGAAGTTTGAATACACTATTAAAACCGAAACCAAAACGTATAAGGAGACCACATAAATCAACCTTTAACCTATCAACATCTACCAAACTCATACAAAATACTCAACCGCCATTTTTAAACACTCTTGCATTTAAAATGCACATGAATGAATCAAGATGACAACTCTCGGTCCACATAATCATTTATTGTGCACCAGTGGAACATTAACCGTTGTAAAGTACCGAAAACCACTATTATTCACTCAATATGAACCAATAATCAAGTCACAATTGTCGATTGAACATAATCTGAGGTTAAGGACAAACTCAGTTTGTGATCAATGAATCAAAACTCAAATCAAGGCAACAGGACCAAGTGAATTAGAATTATATAAATTTCCAACGAAATTATGTAACAATATATTTGGGCATCAAAGTATTCGCGTAAGTTTACAATAAATCATGGGAAATGAACTACGTATACAAACTCATTAAACAACGATAGTTCTTGCATGGTTAGTTTTTGCTTGTTGTAAAAACATGTAATCCTATGCGGTTTCTCTTATTAAGCCTTCTAAACACGCTCTTGTGCTAAATTAAGCCAATCAAAGCGTAATGATCAATGAAATGACACTAAACAATAACAAAAGGAAAGTTTGAATACACTATTAAAACCGAAACCAAAACGTATAAGGAGACCACATAAATCAACCTTTAACCGATCAACTTCTACCAAACTCATATTAAACACTCAACCACCATCTTTAAACACTCTTGCATTTAGAATGCACATGAATGAATCAAGATGACAACTCTCGGTCCACATAATCATTTATTGTGCACCAGTGGAACATTAACCGTTGTAAAGTAGCGAAAACTACTCTTATTCACTCAATATGAACCAATAATTAAGTCACAATTGTCTATAGAACGTAATCAGACGTTAATGATGAAACTCAATTTGAGATCAATTAATAAAAACTCAAATCAAGGTAACATGACCAAGTGAATTAGACTTACATAAATTTCCAATAAAATTATGTAACAATATATTTGTGCATCAAAGTATTCGCGAAAGTTTACAATATATCATGGGAAATGAACTACGTATACAAACTCATTAAACAACGATAGTTATTGCCTTGATAGTTTTTGCTTGTTGTAAAAACATGTAATCCTATGCGGTTTCACTTATCAAGCCCTCTAAACACACTCCTGTGCTAATTGAAGCAAATCAAAGCGTAATGATCAATGAAATCACACTAAACAATAACAAAAGGAAAGTTTGAATACACTATTAAAACCGAAACCAAAACGTATAGGGAGACCACATAAATCAACCTTTAACCGATCAACTTCTACCAAACTCATACAAAACACTCAACCACCATCTTTAAACACTCTTGCATTTAAAATGCACATGAATGAATCAAGATGACAACTCTCGGTCCACATAATCATTTATTGTGCACCAGTGGAACATTAACCGTTGTAAAGTACCGAAAACTACTCTTATTCACTCAATATGAACCAATAATCAAGTCACAATTGTCGATTGAACGTATTCAAACGTTAAGGATAAAACTCAATTTGTGATCAATGAATAAAAACTCAAATCAAGGTAACAGGACCAATTGAATTAGATTTACATAAATTTCAAACAAAATTATGTAACAATAAATTTGTGCAACAAAGTATTCGCGAAATTTAGAATAAATCATGGAAAATGAACTACGTATACAAACTCATTAAACAATAATAGTTCTTGCATGGTTAGTTTTTCCTTATTGTAAAAACATGTAATCCTATGCGGTTTCACTTATGAAGCCTTCTAAACACACTCCTGTGCTAATTTAAGCAAATTAAAGCGTAATGATCAATGAAATCACACTAAACAATAACAAAAGAAAAGTTTGAATACACTATTAAAACCGAAACCAAAACGTATAAGGAGACCACATAAATCAACCTTTAACCTATCAACTTCTACCAAACTCATACAAAACACTCAACCACCATCTTTAAACACTCTTGCACTTAAAATGCACATGAATGAATCAAGATGACAACTCTCGGTCCACATAATCATTTATTATCCATGAGTGGAACATTAACCGTTGTAAAGTACCAAAAACTACTCTTATTCACTCAATATGAACCAATAATCAAGTAACAATTGTCGATTGAACGTAATCAGACGTTAAGGATAAAACTCAATTTGTGATCAATGAATAAAAACTCAAATCAAGGAAACAGGACTAAGTGAATTAGATTTACATAAATTTCAAACAAAATTATGTAACAATATATTTGTGCATCAAAGTATCCGCGAAAGTTTGCAATAAATCATGGAAAATGAACTACGTATACAAACTCATTAAACAACAATAGTTCTTGCATGGTTAGTTTTTGCTTGTTGTAAAAACATGTAATCCTATGCGGTTTCACTAATGAAGCCTTCTAAACACACTCCTGTGCTAATTTAAGCAAATCAAAGCGTAATGATCAATGAAATCACCCTAAACAATAACAAAAGGAAAGTTTGAATACACTATTAAAACCGAAACCAGAACGTATAATGAGACCACATAAACCAACCTTTAACCGATCAACTTCCGGCAAACTCATACAAAGTACTCAACCACTATCTTTAAACACTCTTGTATTTAAAATGCACATGAATGAATCAAGATGACAACTCTCGGTCCACATAATCATTTATTGTGCACCAGTGGAACATTAATCGTTGTAAAGTACCGAAAACTACTCTTATTCACTCAATATGAACCAATAATCAAGTCACAATAGTCGATTGAACCTAATCAGACGTTAAGGATAAAACTCAATTTGTGATCAATGAATAAAAACTCAAATCAAAGCAACATGACCAAGTGAATTAGATTTACATAAATTTTCATTAAAATTATGTAACAATATATTTGTGCATCAAAGTATTTGTGAATGTTTACAATAAATCATGGGAAATGAAGTAAATATACAAACTCATTAAACAACGATAGTTCTTGCTTGGTTAGTTTTTGCTTGTTGTAAAAACATGTAATCCTATGCGGTTTCACTTATCAAGCCTTCTAAACACACTTCTGTACTAATTTAAGCAAATCAAAGCGTAATGATCAATGAAATCACACTAAACAATAACAAAAGGGAAGTTTGAATACACTATTAAAACCGAAACCAAAACGTATAAGGAGACCACATAAATCAACCTTTAACCTATCAACATCTACCAAACTCATACAAAATACTCAACCGCCATTTTTAAACACTCTTGCATTTAAAATGCTCATGAATGAATCAAGATGACAACTCTCGGTCCACATAATCATTTATTGTGCACCAGTGGAACATTAACCGTTGTAAAGTACCGAAAACCACTATTATTCACTCAATATGAACCAATAATCAAGTCACAATTGTCGATTGAACATAATCTGAGGTTAAGGACAAACTCAGTTTGTGATCAATGAATCAAAACTCAAATCAAGGCAACAGGACCAAGTGAATTAGAATTATATAAATTTCCAACGAAATTATGTAACAATATATTTGGGCATCAAAGTATTCGCGAAAGTTTACAATAAATCATGGGAAATGAACTACGTATACAAACTCATTAAACAACGATAGTTCTTGCATGGTTAGTTTTTGCTTGTTGTAAAAACATGTAATCCTATGCGGTTTCTCTTATTAAGCCTTCTAAACACGCTCTTGTGTGAAATTAAGCCAATCAAAGCGTAATGATCAATGAAATGACACTAAACAATAACAAAAGGAAAGTTTGAATACACTATTAAAACCGAAACCAAAACGTATAAGGAGACCACATAAATCAACCTTTAACCGATCAACTTCTACCAAACTCATACTAAACACTCAACCACCATCTTTAAACACTCTTGCATTTAAAATGCACATGAATGAATCAAGATGACAACTCTCGGTCCACATAATCATTTATTGTGCACAAGTGGAACATTAACCGTTGTAAAGTACCGAAAACTACTCTTATTCACTCAATATGAACCAATAATTAAGTCACAATTGTCTATAGAACGTAATCAGACGTTAATGATGAAACTCAATTTGTGATCAATTAATAAAAACTCAAATCAAGGTAACATGACCAAGTGAATTAGATTTACGTAAATATCCAACAAAATTATGTAACAATATATTTGTGAATCAAAGTATTCGCGAAAGTTTACAATATATCATGGGAAATGAACTACGTATATAAACTCTTTAAAAAACGATAGTTATTGCATTGATAGTTTTTGCTTGTTGTAAAAACATGTAATCCTATGCGGTTTCACTTATCAAGCCTTCTAAACACACACCTGTGCTAATTTAAGCAAATCAAAGTGTAATGATCAATGAAATCACACTAAACAATAACAAAAGGAAAGTTTGAATACACTATTAAAACCGAAACCAAAACGTATAAGGAGACCACAAAAATCAACCTTTAACCGATCGACTTCTACCAAACTCATACTAAACACTCAACTACCATCTTTAAACACTCTTGCATTTAAAATGCACGTGAATGAATCAAGACGACAACTCTCGATCCACATAATCATTTATTGTGCACCAGAGAACATTAACCGTTGTAAAGTACCGAAAACTACTCTTATTCATTCAATATGAACCAATAATTAAGTCACAATTGTCGATCGAACGTATTCAGACGTTAAGGATAAACTCAATTTGTGATCAATGAATAAAAACTCAAATCAAGGTAACAGGACCAAGTGAATTAGATTTACATAAATTTCAAACAAAATTATGTAACAATATATTTGTGCATCAAAGTATTCGCGAAAGTTTACAATAAATCATGGGAAATGAACTACGTATACAAACTCATTAAACAACAATAGTTCTTGCATGTTTAGTTTTTGCTTGTTGTAAAAACATGTAATCCTATGCGGTTTCACTTATGAAGCCATCTAAACACACTCCTGTGCTAATTTAAGCAAATTAAAGCATAATGATCAATGAAATCACACTAAACAATTACAAAAGGAAAGTTTGAATACACTATTAAAACCGAAACCAAAACATATAAGGAGACCACATAAATCAACCTTTAACCGATCAACTTCTACCAAACTCATACAAAACACTCAACCACCATCTTTAAACACTCTTGCATTTAAAATGCACATGAATGAATCAAGATGACAACTCTTGCTCCACATAATCATTTATTGTGCACGAGTGAAACATTAACTGTTGTAAAGTACCGAAAACTACTCTTATTCACACAATATTAACCAATAATGAAGTCAGAATTGTCGATTGAACGTAATCAGACGTTAAGGATAAAACTCAATTTGTGATCAATGAATAAAAACTCAAATCAAGATAACAGAACAAGTGAATTAGATTTACATAAATTTCAACAAATAATGGAACAACATATTTGTGCATCAAAGTATTCGTGAAAGTTTACAATAACTCATGGGATATAAACTACGTATACAAACTCATTAAACAACAATAGTACTTGGATGGTTAGTTTTTGCTAATTGTAGAAACATGTAATCCTATGCGGTTTCACTAATGAAGCCTTCTAAACACACTCCTGTGCTAATTTAAGCAAATCAAAGCGTAATGATCAATGAAATCACACTAAACAATAACAAAAGGAAAGTTTGAATACACTATAAAAACCGAAACCAAAACATATAAGGAGACCACATAAATCAACCTTTAACCGATCAACTTCTACCAAACTCATACAAAATACTCAACCGCCATTTTTAAACACTCTTGCATTTAAAATGCACATGAATGAATCAAGATGACAACTCTCGGTCCACATAATCATTTATTGTGCACCAGTGGAACATTAACCGTTGTAAAGTACCGAAAACCACTCTTATTCACTCAATATGAACCAATAATCAAGTCACAATTGTCGATTGAACATAATCAGACGTTCAGGATAAAACTCAGTTTGTGATCAATGAATCAAAACTCAAATCAAGGCAACAGGACCAAGTGAATTAGAATTATATAAATTTCCAACGAAATTATGTAACAATATATTTGGGCATCAAAGTATTCGCGAAAGTTTACAATAAATCATGGGAAATGAACTACGTATACAAACTCATTAAACAACGATATTTCTTGCATGGCTAGTTTTTGCTTGTTGTAAAAACATGTAATACTATGCGGTTTCTCTTATTAAGCCTTCTAAACACACTCTTGTGCTAAATTAAGCCAATCAAAGCGTAGTGATCAATGAAATGACACTATACAATAACAAAAGGAAAGTTTGAATACACTATTAAAACCGAAACCAAAACGTATAAGGAGACCACATAAATCATCCTTTAACCGATCAACTTCTACCAAACTCATACTAAACACTCAACCACCATCTTTAAACACTCTTGCATTTAAAATGCACATGAATGAATCAAGATGACAACTCTCGGTCCACATAATCATTTATTGTGCACAAGTGGAACATTAACCGTTGTAAAGTACCGAAAACTACTCTTATTCACTCAATATGAACCAATAATTAAGTCACAATTGTCTATAGAACGTAATCAGACGTTAATGATGAAACTCAATTTGTGATCAATTAATAAAAACTCAAATCAAGGTAACATGACCAAGTGAATTAGATTTACGTAAATATCCAACAAAATTATGTAACAATATATTTGTGAATCAAAGTATTCGCGAAAGTTTACAATATATCATGGGAAATGAACTACGTATATAAACTCTTTAAAAAACGATAGTTATTGCATTGATAGTTTTTGCTTGTTGTAAAAACATGCAATCCTATGCGGTTTCACTTATCAAGCCTTCTAAACACACTCCTGTGCTAATTTAAGCAAATCAAAGTGTAATGATCAATGAAATCACACTAAACAATAACAAAAGAAAAGTTTGAATACACTATTAAAACCGAAACCAAAACGTATAAGGAGACCACATAAATCAACCTTTAACCGATCAACTTCTACCAAACTCATACAAAACACTCAACCACCATCTTTAAACACTCTTGCATTTAAAATGCACATGAATGAATCAAGATGACAACTCTTGCTCCACATAATCATTTATTGTGCACCAGTGAAACATTAACTGTTGTAAAGTACCGAAAACTACTCTTATTCACTCAATATGAACCAATAATCAAGTCAGAATTGTTGATTGAACGTAATCAGACGTTAAGGATAAAACTCAATTTGTGATCAATGAGTAAAAACTCAAATCAAGACAACTGGACCAAGTGAATTAGATTTACATAAATTTCCAACAAAATTATGTAACAATATATTTGTGCATCAAAGTATTCGCGAAAGCATACAATATATCATGGGAAATGAACTACGTATACAAACTCATTAAACAACAATAGTTATTGCTTTGATAGTTTTTGCTTGTTGTAAAAACATGTAATCCTATGCGGTTTCACTTATCAAGCCTTCTAAACACACTCCTATGCTAATTTAAGCAAATCAAAGTGTAATGATCAATGAAATAACACTAAACAATAACAAAAGAAAAGTTTGAATACACTATTAAAACCGAAACCAAAACGTATAAGAAGACCACATAAATCAACCTTTAACCGATCAACTTCTACCAAACTCATACAAAACACTCAACCACCATCATTAAACACTCTTGCATTTAAAATGAACATGAATGAATCAAGATGACAACTCTTGCTCCACATAATCATTTATTGTGCACCAGTGAAACATTAACTATTGTAAAGTACCAAAAACTACTCTTATTTACACAATATGAACCAACAATTACGTCAAAATTGTCGATTGAACGTATTCAGACGTTTAGGATAAAACTCAATTCGTGATCAATGAATAAAAACTCAAATCAAGGTAACACGACCAAGTGAATTAGATTTACATAAATTTCAAACAAAATTATGTAACAATATATTTGTGCATCAAAGTATTCGCGAAAGTTTACAATAAATCATGGGAAATGAACTACGTATACAAACTCATTAAACAACAATAGTTATTGCATGGTTAGTTTTTGCTTGTTGTAAAAACATGTAATCCTATGCGGTTTCACTTATGAAGCTTTCTAAACACACTCCTGTGCTAATTTAAGCAAATTAAATCATAATGATCAATGAAATCACACTAAACAATAACAAAAGGAAAGTTTGAATACACTATTAAAACCGAAACCAAAACATATAAGGAGACCACAAAAATCAACCTTTAACCGATCAACTTCTACCAAACTCATACAAAACACTCAACCACCATCTTTAAACACTCTTGCATTTAAAATGCACATGAATGAATCAAGATGACAACTCTCGGTCCACATAATCATTTATTGTGCACCAGTTGAACATTAACCGTTGTAAAGTACTGAAAACAACTCTTATTCATACAATATGAACCAATAATTAAGTCACAATTGTCGATCGAACGTATTCAGACGTTAAGGATAAAACTCAATTTGTGATCAATGAATAAAAACTCAAATCAAGGTAACAGGACCAAGTGAATTAGATTTACATAAATTTCAAACAAAATTATGTAACAATATATTTGTGCATCAAAGTATTCGCGAAAGTTTACAATAAATCATGAGAAATGAACTACGTATACAAACTCATTAAACAACAATAGTTCTTGCATGGTTAGTTTTTGCTTGTTGTAAAAACATGTAATCCTATGCGGTTTCACTTATGAAGCCTTCTAAACACACTCCTGTGCTAATTTAAGCAAATCAGAGAGTAATGATCAATGAAATCACACCAAACAAAAATAAAAGGAAAGTTTGAACACACTATTAAAATCGAAACAAAAACGTATAACGAGACCACATAAATCAACCTTTAACCGATCAATTTCTGCCAAACTCATACAAAACACTCAATTACCATCTTTAAACACTCTTGCATTTTAAATGCACATGAATGAATCAAAATGACAACTCTCGGTCCACATAATCATTTATTATGCACTAGCGTAACATTAACCGTTGTAAAGTACCGAAATCTACTCTTGTTCACTCAATATGAACCAATAATCAAGTCACACTTGTTGATTGAACGTAATAAGACGTTAAGGATAAAACTCAATTTGTGATCAATGAAGAAAAACTCAAATCAAGGTAACAGGACCAAGTGAATTAGATTTACATAGATTTCAAACAAAATTATGTAACAATATATTTGTGCATCAAAGTATTCGCGAAAGTTTACAATAAATCATGGGAAATGAACTACGTATACAAACTCATTAAACAACAATAGTTCTTGCATGGTTAGTTTTTGCTTGTTGTAAAAACATGTAATCCTATGCGGTTTCACTTATGAAGCTTTCTAAACACACTCCTGTGCTAATTTAAGCAAGTTAAAGCATAATGATCAATGAAATCAGACTAAACAATAACAAAAGGAAAGTTTGAATACACTATTAAAACCGAAACCAAAACATATAAGGAGACCACATAAATCAACCTTTAACCGATCAACTTCTACCAAACTCATACAAAACACTCAACCACCATCTTTAAACACTCTTGCATTTAAAATGCACATGAATGAATCAAGATGACAACTCTTGCTCCACATAATCATTTATTGTGCACCAGAGAAACATTAACTGTTGTAAAGTACCAAAAACTACTCTTATTCACACAATATAAACCAATAATCAAGTCAGAATTGTCGATTGAACGTAATCAGACGTTAAGGATAAAACTCAATTTGTGATCAATGAATAAAAACTCAAATCAAGAAAACTGGACCAAGTGAATTAGATTTACATAAATTTCAAACAAAATTATGTAACAATATATTTGTGCATCAAAGTATTCGCGAAAGTTTACAATAAATCATGGGAAATGAACTACGTATACAAACTCATTAAACAACAGTAGTTCTTGCATGGTGAGTTTTTGCTTGTTGTAAAAACATGTAATCCTATGCGGTTTCACTTATGAAGCCTTCTAAACACACTCATGTGCTAATTTAAGCAAATTAAAGCATAATGATCAATGAAATAACACTAAACAATAACAAAAGGAAAGTTTGAATACACTATAAAAACCGAAACCAAAACATATAAGGAGACCACATAAATCAACCTTTAACCGATCAACTACAACCAAACTCATACAAAACAGTCAACCACCATCTTTAAACACTCTTGCATTTAAAATGCACATGAATGAATCAAGATGACAACTCTTGCTCCACATAATCATTTATTGTGCACCAGTGAAACATTAACTGTTGTAAAGTACCGAAAACTACTCTTATTCACACAATATTAACCAATAATCAAGTCAGAATTGTCGATTGAACGTAATCAGACGTTAAGGATAAAACTCAATTTGTGATCAATGAATAAAAACTCAAATCAAGATAACAGGACCAAGTGAAGTAGATTACATAAATTTCAACAAAATAATGGAACAATATATTTGTGCATCAAAGTATTCGTAAAAGTTTACAATAACTCATGGGAAATGAACTACGTATACAAACTCATTAAACAACAATAGTACTTGCATGGTTAGTTTTTGCTTGTTGTAGAAACATGTAATCCTATGCGGTTTCACTAATGAAGCCTTCTAAATACACTCCTGTGCTAATTTAAGCAAATCAAAGCGTAATGATTAATAAAATCACACTAAAAAATATCAAAAGGAAAGTTTGAATACACTATTAAAACCAAAACCAAAACGTACAAGAAGACCACATAAATCAACCTTTAACCGATCAACTTCTACCAAACTCATACTAAACACTCAACCACCATCTTTAAACACTCTTGTATTAAAAATACACATGAATGAATCAAGATGACAACTCTAGGTCCACATAATCATTTATTGTGCACCAGTGGAACATTAACCGTTGTATAGTACCGAAAACTACTCTTATTCACTCAATATGAACCAATAATTAAGTCACAATTGTCTATGGAACGTAATCAGACGTTAATGATGAAACTCAATTTGTGATCTATGAATAAAAACTCAAGTCAAGGTAACAGGACCAAATGAATTAGATTTACATTAATTTCCAACAAAATTATGTTACAATATATTTGTGCATCAAAGTATTCGCGAAAGTTTACAATAAATCATGGGAAATGAACTATGTATACAAACTCATTAAAGAACGATAGTTATTGCATTGATAGTTTTTGCTTGTTGTAAAAACATGTAATCCTATGCGATTTCATTTATCAAGCCTTCTAAACAGACTCCTGTGCCAATTTAAGCAAATCAAAGTGTAATGATCAATGAAATCACACTAAACAATAACTAAAGAATAGTTTGAATACACTGTTATAACCGAAACCAAAACGTATAAGGAGACCACATAAATCAACCCTTAACCGATCAACAACTACCAAACTAATACAAAACACTCAACCACCATCTTTAAACACTTTTGCATTTAAAATGCACATGAATGAATCAAGACGACAACTCTCGGTCAACATAATCATTTATTGTGCACCAGTGGAACATTAATCATTGTAAAGTACCAAAAAAGACTCTTATTCACTCAATATGAACCAATAATCAAGTCACAATTTTTGATTGTACGTAATCAGACGCTAAGTATAAAACTCAATTTGTGATCAATGAATAAAAACTCAAATCAAGGTAACAGGACCAAGTGAATTAGATTTTCATAAATTTCAAACAAAATTATGTAACAATATATTTGTGCATCAAAGTATTCGCGAAAGTTTACAATAAATCATGGGAAATGAACTACGTATACAAACTCATTAAACAACAATAGTTCTTGCATGGTTAGATTTTGCTTGTTGTAAAAACATGTAATCCTATGCGGTTTCACTTATCAAGCCTTCTAAAAACACTCCTGTGCTAATTTAAGCAAATCAAAGTGTAATGATCAATGAAATCACACTAAACAATAACAAAAGGAAAGTTTGAATACACTATTAAAACCGAAACCAAAACGTATAAGGAGACCACATAAATCAACCTTTAACCGATCAACTTCTACCAAACTCATACTAAACACTCAACCACCATCTTTAAACACTCTTGCATTTAAAATGCATATGAATGAATCAAGATGACAACTCTCGGTCCACATAATCATTTATTGTGCACCAGTGGAACATTAACCGTTGTAAAGTACCGAAAACTACTCTTATTCACTCAATATGAACCAATAATTAAGTCACAATTATATATTGAACGTAATCAGACGTTAATGATGAAACTCAATTTGTGATCTATGAATAAAAACTCAAGTCAAGGTAACAGGACCAAATGAATTAGATTTACATTAATTTCCAACAAAATTATGTAACAATATATTTTTGCATCAAAGTATTCGCGAAAGTTTACAATAAATCATGGGAAATGAACTACGTATACAAACTCATTAAAGAACGATAGTTATTGCATTGATAGTTTTTGCTTGTTGTAAAAACATGTAATCCTATGCGGTTTCACTTATGAAGCCTTCTAAACACACTCCTGTGCTAATTTAAGCAAATCAGAGAGTAATGATCAATGAAATCACACCAAACAAAAATAAAAGGAAAGTTTGAACACACTATTAAAATCGAAACAAAAAAGTATAACGAGACCACATAAATCAACCTTTAACCGATCAATTTCTGCCAAACTCATACAAAACACTCAATTACCATCTTTAAACACTCTTGCATTTTAAATGCACATGAATGAATCAAAATGACAACTCTCGGTCCACATAATCATTTATTATGCACTAGCGTAACATTAACCGTTGTAAAGTACCGAAATCTACTCTTGTTCACTCAATATGAACCAATAATCAAGTCACACTTGTTGATTGAACGTAATAAGACGTTAAGGATAAAACTCAATTTGTGATCAATGAAGAAAAACTCAAATCAAGGTAACAGGACCAAGTGAATTAGATTTACATAAATTTCAAACAAAATTATGTAACAATATATTTGTGCATCAAAGTATTCGCGAAAGTTTACAATAAATCATGGGAAATGAACTACGTATACAAACTCATTAAACAACAATAGTTCTTGCATGGTTAGTTTTTGCTTGTTGTAAAAACATGTAATCCTATGCGGTTTCACTTATGAAGCTTTCTAAACACACTCCTGTGCTAATTTAAGCAAATTAAAGCATAATGATCAATGAAATCACACTAAACAATAACAAAAGGAAAGTTTGAATACACTATTAAAATCGAAACCAAAACGTATAAGGAGACTACATAAATCAACCTTTAACCGATTAACTTCTACAAACTCATACAAAACACTCAACTACCATCATTAAACACTCTTGCTTTTTAAATGCACATGAATGAATCAAAATGACAACTCTCGGTCCACATAGTCATTTATTGAGCACCAGTGCAACATTAACTGTTGTAAAGTACCAAAAACTACTCTTATTCACACAATATAAACCAATAATCAAGTCAGAATTGTCGATTGAACGTAATCAGACGTTAAGGATAAAACTCAATTTGTGATCAATGAATAAAAACTCAAATCAAGAAAACTGGACCAAGTGAATTAGATTTACATAAATTTCAAACAAAATTATGTAACAATATATTTGTGCATCAAAGTATTCGCGAAAGTTTACAATAAATCATGGGAAATGAACTACGTATACAAACTCATTAAACAACAGTAGTTCTTGCATGGTGAGTTTTTGCTTGTTGTAAAAACATGTAATCCTATGCGGTTTCACTTATGAAGCCTTCTAAACACACTCATGTGCTAATTTAAGCAAATTAAAGCATAATGATCAATGAAATAACACTAAACAATAACAAAAGGAAAGTTTGAATACACTATAAAAACCGAAACCAAAACATATAAGGAGACCACATAAATCAACCTTTAACCGATCAACTACAACCAAACTCATACAAAACAGTCAACCACCATCTTTAAACACTCTTGCATTTAAAATGCACATGAATGAATCAAGATGACAACTCTTGCTCCACATAATCATTTATTGTGCACCAGTGAAACATTAACTGTTGTAAAGTACCGAAAACTACTCTTATTCACACAATATTAACCAATAATCAAGTCAGAATTGTCGATTGAACGTAATCAGACGTTAAGGATAAAACTCAATTTGTGATCAATGAATAAAAACTCAAATCAAGATAACAGGACCAAGTGAAGTAGATTACATAAATTTCAACAAAATAATGGAACAATATATTTGTGCATCAAAGTATTCGTAAAAGTTTACAATAACTCATGGGAAATGAACTACGTATACAAACTCATTAAACAACAATAGTACTTGCATGGTTAGTTTTTGCTTGTTGTAAAAACATGTAATCCTATGCGGTTTCACTAATGAAGCCTTCTAAATACACTCCTGTGCTAATTTAAGCAAATCAAAGCGTAATGATTAATAAAATCACACTAAAAAATATCAAAAGGAAAGTTTGAATACACTATTAAACCAAAACCAAAACGTACAAGAAGACCACATAAATCAACCTTTAACCGATCAACTTCTACCAAACTCATACTAAACACTCAACCACCATCTTTAAACACTCTTGTATTAAAAATACACATGAATGAATCAAGATGACAACTCTAGGTCCACATAATCATTTATTGTGCACCAGTGGAACATTAACCGTTGTATAGTACCGAAAACTACTCTTATTCACTCAATATGAACCAATAATTAAGTCACAATTGTCTATGGAACGTAATCAGACGTTAATGATGAAACTCAATTGTGATCTATGAATAAAAACTCAAGTCAAGGTAACAGGACCAAATGAATTAGATTTACATTAATTTCCAACAAAATTATGTTACAATATATTTGTGCATCAAAGTATTCGCGAAAGTTTACAATAAATCATGGGAAATGAACTATGTATACAAACTCATTAAAGAACGATAGTTATTGCATTGATAGTTTTTGCTTGTTGTAAAAACATGTAATCCTATGCGATTTCATTTATCAAGCCTTCTAAACAGACTCCTGTGCCAATTTAAGCAAATCAAAGTGTAATGATCAATGAAATCACACTAAACAATAACTAAAGAATAGTTTGAATACACTGTTATAACCGAAACCAAAACGTATAAGGAGACCACATAAATCAACCCTTAACCGATCAACAACTACCAAACTAATACAAAACACTCAACCACCATCTTTAAACACTTTTGCATTTAAAATGCACATGAATGAATCAAGACGACAACTCTCGGTCCACATAATCATTTATTGTGCACCAGTGGAACATTAATCATTGTAAAGTACCAAAAAAGACTCTTATTCACTCAATATGAACCAATAATCAAGTCACAATTTTTGATTGTACGTAATCAGACGCTAAGTATAAAACTCAATTTGTGATCAATGAATAAAAACTCAAATCAAGGTAACAGGACCAAGTGAATTAGATTTTCATAAATTTCAAACAAAATTATGTAACAATATATTTGTGCATCAAAGTATTCGCGAAAGTTTACAATAAATCATGGGAAATGAACTACGTAAACAAACTCATTAAACAACAATAGTTCTTGCATGGTTAGATTTTGCTTGTTGTAAAAACATGTAATCCTATGCGGTTTCACTTATCAAGCCTTCTAAAAACACTCCTGTGCTAATTTAAGCAAATCAAAGTGTAATGATCAATGAAATCACACTAAACAATAACAAAAGGAAAGTTTGAATACACTATTAAAACCGAAACCAAAACGTATAAGGAGACCACATAAATCAACCTTTAACCGATCAACTTCTACCAAACTCATACTAAACACTCAACCACCATCTTTAAACACTCTTGCATTTAAAATGCATATGAATGAATCAAGATGACAACTCTCGGTCCACATAATCATTTATTGTGCACCAGTGGAACATTAACCGTTGTAAAGTACCGAAAACTACTCTTATTCACTCAATATGAACCAATAATTAAGTCACAATTATATATTGAACGTAATCAGACGTTAATGATGAAACTCAATTTGTGATCTATGAATAAAAACTCAAGTCAAGGTAACAGGACCAAATGAATTAGATTTACATTAATTTCCAACAAAATTATGTAACAATATATTTTTGCATCAAAGTATTCGCGAAAGTTTACAATAAATCATGGGAAATGAACTACGTATACAAACTCATTAAAGAACGATAGTTATTGCATTGATAGTTTTTGCTTGTTGTAAAAACATGTAATCCTATGCGATTTCATTTATCAAGCCTTCTAAACACACTCATGTGCTAATTTAAGCAAATCAAAGCGTAATGATCAATGAAATCACACTAAACAATAACAAAAGAAAAGTTTGAATACACTATTAAAACCGAAACCAAAACGTACAAGGAGACCACATAAATCAACCTTTAACCGATCAACTTCTAACAAACTCATACAAAACACTCAACCACCATCTTTAAACACTCTTGCATTTAAAATGCACATGAATGAATCAAGATGACAACTCTCGGTCCACATAATCATTTATTGTGCACCAGTGGAACATTAACCGTTGTAAAGTATCGAAAACTACTCTTATTCACTCAATATGAACCAATAATTAAGTCACAATTGTCTATTAAACGTAATCAGACGTTAATGATGAAACCCAATTTGTGATCAATGAATAAAAACTCAAGTCAAGGTAACAGGACCAGGTGAATTAGATTTAAATAAATTTCCAAATAAATTATGTAACAATATGTTTGTGCATCAAAGTATTCGCGAAAGTTTTCAATAAATCATGGGAAATGAACTACGTATACAAACTCATTAAACAATGATAGTTCTTGCTTAGTTAGTTTTTGCTTGTTGTAAAAACATGTTATCCTATGCAGTTTCACTTTTGAAGCTTTCTAAACACACTCCTGTGCTAATTTAAGCAAATTAAAGCGTAATGATCAATGAAATAACACTAAACAATAACAAAAGGAAAGTTTGAATGCACTATTAAAACCGAAACCAAAACGTATAAGGAGACCACATAAATCAACCTTTAACCGATCAACTTCTACCAAACTCATACAAAAGACTCAACCACCATCTTTAAACACTCTTGCATTTAAAATGCACATGAATGAATCTAGATGACAACTCTCGGTCCGCATAATCATTTATTGTGCACCAGTGGAACATTAACCGTTGTAAAGTACAGAAAACTTCTCTTATTCACTCAATATGAACCAATAATCAAGTCACAATTGTCGATCGAACGTATTCAGACGTTAAGGATAAAACTCAATTTCTGATCAATGAATAAAACTCAAATCAAGAAAACAGGACCAAGTAAATTAGATTTACATAAATTTCCAACAAAATAATGGAACAATATATTTGTGCATCAAAGTATTCGTGAAAGTTTACAATAACTCATGGGAAATGAACTACGTATAGAAACTCATTAAACAACAATAGTACTTGCATGGTTAGTTTTGCTTGTTGTAGAAACATGTAATCCTATGCAGTTTCACTAATGAAGCCTTCTAAACACACTCCTATGCTAATTTAAGCAAATCAAAGCGTAACGATCAATGAAATCACACTAAACAGTAACAAAAGGAAAGTTTGAATACACTATTAAAACCGAAACCAAAACGTATAAGGAGACCACATAAATCAACCTTTAACCGATCAACTTCTACCAAACTCATACAAAACACTCAACCACCATCTTTAAACACTCTTGCATTTAAAATGCACATGAATGAATCAAGATGACAACTCTCGGTCCACATAATCATTTATTGTGCACCAGTGGAACAATAACCGTTGTAAAGTACCGAAAACTACTCTTATTCACTCAATATGAACCAATAATTAAGTCACAATTGTCGATCTAACGTATTCAGACGTTAAGGATAAAACTCAATTTGTGATCAATGAATGAAAACTCAAATCAAGGTAACAGGACCAAGTGAATTAAATTTACATAAATTTCAAACAAAATTATGTAACAATATATTTGTGCATCAAAGTATTCGTGAAAGTTTACAATAAATCATGGGAAATGAACTACGTATACAAACTCATTAAACAATAATAGTTCTTACATGGTTAGTTTTTGCTTGTTGTAAAAACATGTAATCCTATGCGGTTTCACTTATGAATCCTTTTAAACACACTCCTGTGCTAATTTAAGCAAATTAAAGCATAATGATCAATGAAATCACACTAAACAATAACAAAAGAAAAGTTTGAATACACTATTAAAACCGAAACCAAAACGTATAAGGAGACCACATAAATCAACCTTTAACCGATCAACTTCTACCAAACTCATACAAAACACTGACCAACATCTTTAAACACTCTTGCATTTAAAATGCACATGAATGAATCAAGATGACAACTCTCGGTCCACATAATCATTTATTGTGCACCAGTGGAACATTAATCGTTGTAAAGTACCGAAAACTACTCTTATTCACTCAATATGAACCAATAATCAAGTCACAATTTTCGATTGAACGTAATCAGACGTTAAGGATAAAACTCAATTGTGATCAATGAAAAAAAACTTAAATCAAAAAGGACCAAGTGAATTAGATTTACATAAATTTCTAACAAAATAATGTAACAATATATTTGTGCATCAAAGTATTCGCGAAAGTTTACAATAAATCATGGGAAAAAAAACTACGTATACAAACTCATTAAACAACAATAGTTCTTGCATGGTTAGTTTTTGCTTGTTGTAGAAACATGTAATCCTATGCGGTTTCACTAATGAAGCCTTCTAAACACACTCCTTTGCTAATTTAAGCAAATCAAAGCGTAATGATCAATGAAATCACATTAAACAATAACAAAAGAAAGTTTGAATACACTATAAAACCGAAACCAAAACGTATAAGGAGACCACATAAATCAACCTTTAACGATCAACTTCTACCAAACTCATACTAAACACTCAACCACCATCTTTAAACACTCTGCATTTAAAATGCACATGAATGAATCAAGATGACAACTCTCGGTCCACATAATCATTTATTGTGCACCAGTGGAACATTAACCGTTGTAAAGTACCGAAAACTACTCTTATTCACTCAATATGAACCAATAATTAAGTCACAATTGTCTATTGAACGTAATCAGACGTTAATGATGAAACTCAATTTGTGATCAATGAATAAAAACTCAAGTCAAGGTAACAGGACCAAGTGAATTAGATTTACATAAATTTCCAATAAATTATGTAACAATATATTTGTGCATCAAAGTATTCGCGAAAGTTTACAATAAATCATGGGAAATGAACTACGTATACAAACTCATTAAACAATGATAGTTCTTGCAGTTAGTTTTTGCTTGTTGTAAAAACATGTAATCCTATGCAGTTTCACTTTTGAAGCTTCTAAACACACTCCTGTGCTAATTTAAGCAAATTAAAGCGTAATGATCAATGAAATAACACTAAACAATAACAAAAGGAAAGTTTGAATGCACTATTAAAACCGAAACCAAAACGTATAAGGAGACCACATAAATCAACCTTTAACCGATCAACTTCTACCAAACTCATACAAGACTCAACCACCATCTTTAAACACTCTTGCATTTAAAATGCACATGAATGAATCTAGATGACAACTCTCGGTCCGCATAATCATTTATTGTGCCCAGTGGAACATTAACCGTTGTAAAGTACCGAAAACTTCTCTTATTCACTCAATATGAACCAATAATCAAGTCACAATTGTCGATCGAACGTATTCAGACGTTAAGGATAAAACTCAATTTGTGATCAATGAATAAAAACTCAAATCAAGAACAGGACCAAGTAAATTAGATTTACATAAATTTCCAACAAAATAATGGAACAATATATTTGTGCATCAAAGTATTCGTGAAAGTTTACAATAACTCATGGGAAATGAACTACGTATAGAAACTCATTAAACAACAATAGTACTTGCATGGTTAGTTTTTGCTTGTTGTAGAAACATGTAATCCTATGCAGTTTCACTAATGAAGCCTTCTAAACACACTCCTGTGCTAATTTAAGCAAATCAAAGTGTAACGATCAATGAAATCACACTAAACAATAACAAAAGGAAAGTTTGAATACACTATTAAAACCGAAACCAAAACGTATAAGGAGACCACATAAATCAACCTTTAACCGATCAACTTCTACCAAACTCATACAAAACACTCAACCACCATCTTTAAACACTCTTGCATTTAAAATGCACATGAATGAATCAAGATGACAACTCTCGGTCCACATAATCATTTATTGTGCACCAGTGGAACATTAACCGTTGTAAAGTACCGAAAACTACTCTTATTCACTCAATATGAACCAATAATTAAGTCACAATTGTCGATTGAACGTATTCAGACGTTAAGGATAAAACTCAATTTGTGATCAATGAATAAAAACTCAAATCAAGGTAACAGGACCAAGTGAATTAGATTTACATAAATTTCAAACAAAATTATGTAACAATATATTTGTGCATCAAAGTATTCGCGAAAGTTTACAATAAATCATGGGAAATGAACTACGTATACAAACTCATTAAACAATAATAGTTCTTGCATGGTTAGTTTTTGCTTGTTGTAAAAACATGTAATCCTATGCGGTTTCACTTATGAAGCCTTCTAAACACACTCCTGTGCTAATTTAAGCAAATTAAAGCATAATGATCAATGAAATCACACTAAACAATAACAAAAGAAAAGTTTGAATACACTATTAAAACCGAAACCAAAACGTATAAGGAGACCACATAAATCAACCTTTAACCGATCAACTTCTACCAAACTCATACAAAACACTCAACCACCATCTTTAAACACTCTTGCATTTAAAATGCACATGAATGAATCAAGATGACAACTCTCGGTCCACATAATCATTATTGTGCACCAGTGGAACAGTTGTTGTAAAGTACCGAAAACTACTCTTATTCACTCAATATGAACCAATAATCAAGTCACAATTTTGATTGAACGTAATCAGACGTTAAGGATAAAACTCAATTTGTGATCAATGAATAAAACTCAAATCAAGATAACAGGACCAAGTGAATTAGATTTACATAAATTTCCAACAAAATATGTAACAAATATTTGTGCATCAAAGTATTCGCGAAAGTTTACAATAAATCATGGGAAAAAACTACGTATACAAACTCATTAAACAACAATAGTTCTTGCATGGTTAGTTTTTGCTTGTTGTAAAACATGTAATCCTATGCGGTTTCACTTATGAAGCCTTCTAAACACACTCCTGTGCTAATTTAAGCAAATCAAAGCACAATGATCAATGAAATCACACTAAACAATAACAAAAGGAAAGTTTGAATGCACTATTAATACCGAAACCAAAACGTATAAGGAGACCACATAAATCAACCTTTATTCGATCAACTTCTACCAAACTCATACAAAACACTCAACCACCATCTTTAAACACTCTTGCATTTAAAATGCACATGAATGAATCAAGATGACAACTCTTGGTCCACATAATCATTTATTGTGCACCAGTGGAACATTACCGTTGTAAAGTACCGAAAAACTACTCTTATTCACTCAATATGAACCAATAATTAAGTCACAATTGTCGATTGAACGTAATCAGACGTTAAGGATAAAACTCAATTTGTGATCAATGAATAAAAACTCAAATCAAGGTAACAGGACCAAGTGAATTAGATTTACATAAATTTCCAACAAAATTATGTAACAATATATTTGTGCATCAAAGTATTCGCGAAAGTTTACAATAAATCATGGGAAATGAACTACGTATACAAACTCATTAAACAACGATAGTTTTTGCATGGTTAGTTTTTGCTTGTTGTAAAAACATGTAATCCTATGCGGTTTCACTTATGAAGCCTTCTAAACACACTCCTGTGCTAATTTAAGCAAATTAAAGCGTAATGATCAATGAAATCACACTAAACAATAACAAAAGAAAAGTTTGAATACACTATTAAAACCGAAACCAAAACGTATAAGGAGACCACATAAATCAACCTTTAACCGATCAACTTCTACCAAACTCATACAAAACACTCAACCACCATCTTTAAACACTCTTGCATTTAAAATGCACATGAATGAATCAAGATGACAACTCTCGGTCCACATAATCATTTATTGTGCACCAGTGGAACATTAACGTTGTAAAGTACCGAAAACTACTCTTATTCACTCAATATGAACCAATAATTAAGTCACAATTGTCGATTGAACGTAATCAGACGTTAAGGATAAAACTCAATTTGTGATCAATGAATAAAAACTCAAATCAAGGTAACAGGACCAAGTGAATTAGATTTACATAATTTCCAACAAAATATGTAACAATATATTTGTGCATCAAAGTATTCGCGAAAGTTTACAATAAATCATGGGAAATGAACTACGTATACAAACTCATTAAACAACAATAGTTCTTGCATGGTTAGTTTTTGCTTGTTGTAGAAACATGTAATCCTATGCAGTTTCACTATGAAGCCTTCTAAACACACTCCTGTGCTAATTTAAGCAAATCAAAGCGTAATGATCAATGAAATCACACTAAACAATAACAAAAGGAAAGTTTGAATACACTATTAAAACCGAAACCAAACGTATAAGGAGACCACATAAATCAACCTTAACCGATCAAACTTAACCACTCATACAAACACTCAACCACCATCTTTAACACTCTTGCATTTAAAATGCACATGAATGAATCAAGATGACAACTCTCGGTCCACATAATCATTATTGTGCACCAGTGGAACATTAACCGTTGTAAAGTACCGAAAACTACTCTTATTCACTCAATATGAACAATAATTAAGTCACAATTGTCGATGAACGTATCAGACGTTAAGGATAAAACTCAATTTGTGATCAATGAATAAAAACTCAAATCAAGGTAACAGGACCAAGTGAATTAGTTACATAAATTCAAAAAAAATTATGTAACATATATTTGTGCATCAAAGTATTCGCGAAAGTTTACAATAAATCATGGGAAATGAACTACGTATACAAACTCATTAAACAACAATAGTTCTTGCATGGTTAGTTTTTGCTTGTTGTAAAAACATGTAATCCTATGCGGTTTCACTTATGAAGCCTTCTAAACACACTCCTGTGCTAATTTAAGCAAATTAAAGCGTAATGATCAATGAAATCAAACTAACAATACAAAAGAAAGTTTGAATACACTATTAAACCGAAACCAAAACGTATAAGGAGACCACATAAATCAACCTTTAACCGATCAACTTCTACCAAACTCATACAAAACACTCAACCACCATCTTTAAACACTCTTGCATTTAAAATGCACATGAATGAATCAAGATGACAACTCTCGGTCCACATAATCATTATTGTGCACCAGTGGAACATTAACGTTGTAAAGTACGAAAAAACTACTCTTATTCACTCAATATGAACCAATAATCAAGTCACAATTGTCGATTGAACGTAATCAGACGTTAAGGATAAAACTCAATTGTGATCAATGAAAAAAAACTCAAATCAAATAACAGGACCAAGTGAATTAGATTTACATAAATTTCCAACAAAATATATGTAACAATATATTTGTGCATCAAAGTATTTCGCGAAAGTTTACAATAAATCATGGGAAAAAAACTCGTATACAAACTCATTAAACAACAATAGTTCTTGCATGGTTAGTTTTTGCTTGTTGTAAAACATGTAATCCTATGCGGTTTCACTTATGAAGCCTTCTAAACACACTCCTGTGCTAATTTAAGCAAATCAAAGC